>CM076570.1:203468563-204068563 GCA_034641835.2 Pinus albicaulis
ACTTTTTCTAGAGCTAGACCAGTTCTTATTTCTTCTTGCTACTTCCTTTCCTTTTGTAAAAGTTTCCTTATGAGGAAATTTAGCAGCATAATGACCAACTCTTCCACAATTAAAACATTTGAAAGGAAGTTTACCTCTGAATCATCCTGTGCCAAGTTGAAGTTTCTTTACAAAATTTACCTCCTCTTCTTCTGAGACATATCCTAATCCTTCTACTTCTTGTAAATATTTCCCTTTTGTAGAAGCTCTAAAGACGGCTTCTTTGACATCCGATGATCCTCCCCTTCTCATTTCATAAGCAGTTAGTATCCCATGAAGTTGCACCACAGTAAGGTTTTGGAGATCCTGTTTCTCTTCAAGTGCAGAAACTTTTGACTCAAATTTTTTCGTTAGTGATCTTAAGATTTTCTCAACCAAATTAGATTCAGCTATTGTTTCTCCCAGATTTCTCATACGATTTACAATTTCATCAAGACGTAAAAAGAAACTAGCAATACTCTCATCACTATGCATTTTTAACTTTTCATATTCTATTATGAGAGTTTGGAGTTTTGCACTTTTTACCTTTGCATCACCTTCATAACTTAGAATGATTTTGTCCCATATTGCCTTTGCTGTATTCAGTTGCATGACCTTGACAAATTCTGATTCAGTTAGACTCCCCAATAGAGCATTGACCGCTTTTGCATTAGTTTCATAATTCTTCTTTTCTGTCGCATCTGTTGGTACCGAGGCTGGATATTGATACCCTTGTTCAACAATGGCCCATATATCTGCTCCCATAGACTGAAGATAGGATCTCATCCTTATTTTCCAGAAGATTAAATTGCTTCCATTGAAGAGTGGAGGCTTGATAGACATTGTTCCCTCAAGATTGCTCATCTTGCTTGATTCTTCCTTCTAGCAGTTAAGCCTTTTCAGAAGGACCTGCTCTGAAACCAATTGTTGGGAAAAATACTGAGGGGGGGGGGGGTGAATCAGTATTTAGGACTTTACTCAACAATTTTTCTTTTTCTTACTTAAAAAACCCATACGCTACTTTTATGAAGCCAACTAGCGTATACACGTGGATATCCTTCATAAAACTCGCGTATACACAGAGATCTAATTATGCAATTGATTCTTCACTTATATCATTTCATCATTCATCCATTAGATGTTCAATAAATAGTAAACATGTACAGTAAGAATAGAGTGAGTCATCACACATAAGCAACACACATGAACACCAGGATTTTAGGTGGAAACCCAAGTCGGGAGAAAACCACCGCTGCCGTTGTCTCAGCCTTCAAAATTTTATTATTAAGAAAACTTCTTACAACATGTACTGGTGCAGAATCATACCAGCATGCAGGCACCCACCTGCAGAAGGCTTCAACCCTCAGATCCACTGCAGACCATGTTTCATCAATTTTCAAACTGGATCAAACAGCTCCAACACAACCCTTTACTTGTCAATAAAAAACCTTTTCCCAAAGCATCAAACAGAACAATGAAACCATTGTAACCAGTATATCAGATATAACCCAGACTTCAGAATAGATATGCAGAAACACATTCAACCTTCAGTAGTCATCAGATCAGAAATCATACGCGCTTTTATTTAACCAGACCCGCGTATATACGCGCCTTTCAGAGGACGAACTCGCGTATACTTCAGTACATTTTCCACAGAAAACCCTAACTGGGCATACGCGCTTTTCTTTCCACATACCCGCGTATACACACGCTTTCCATGAAACGAACCTGCGTGTAGATCTATAAAAGAGAAACTTTGCAGTACAGATCAGATCTATAAACTTACCCAGATTTCTTCAATTTCGTCAACAGAATTGCGCCAGGTCTTCTTCACTTCTTTTCAGATCATCCTTGGCATTCACCATTTCTAGATCTAGAGATCTTGAGCCTTCATCATGTTCATCATAGATTTAGATCTATCAATTAGGAACAGAGTTCACCCCTAAGAATATACTTCAGAGTGAAGTATTCATCAAAGCCCAGACTCATACACTCACCCTTATTTTTCTTTGCATAATGAATTTCTTCTCCTTATATAGGTTTACCCTTTTTCAATACCATGAGCCAAAACCACATTGCTTCCGATGGTATTCCTGGACGGGGTCAATTAGACGAATCATTACCCAATACAATGGGTCAATACCATGGTGGTTACCCCTGGTTTTGCACTTTATGAGCGTTTTTTCCTATACGCGACTTGGAACGTTATTTCCCGCGTGCATACGCAACTTATCCTAGACAAATCTGCATATGCCTTGAGACATACCCTTTTCATCATGATTTGACACATACTGACAATTCTTCCATCATTACATTCTATACTCACTGTAGATACATCAGATTTATTTCATCAAGACATATTCTATCAAGCACAACTCCATCAAGTAAGTTGCCATCATCTTCATCAAGTGGGTTGCCATTCAAGGACAACACTCAGCATCATATAACAAACATCATTTTACCAAGTCCATCAGTTCAAGAATAACTTCATCAGGTGGATTTCCATCAAGGACAACACTCTGCATCATATTGCCAACATAAAAAGAAATAGTACCAATGTTGGTCGCGCTATAGTTTCCATCGTCTCCCATCTCAATTTTCATCTGGAAGTTCTTTTCCTCCAAGTTGTTGAAGAACCCTTCGTTGTTGGTCATATTGAATGAGGCTCAAATATCTAGGTACCACACACTACCCATCACCGATGAAATCATGCATGTGATGAGGGTAAAAAAAAACTTGAATTGTAAAGAAATAGCTTCATCTGTCGCTCCTCCTAAGGGATTTTTGTCGGATTTCTTGTGCGGATGCTTCGCGGCATAATTTCCCAACTTGTGACAGTGAAACATTTAATCTTCGATAAGTCATTCTTCTTTCCTTCTTGACCAAAATCTGATTTGGAATGGGATTAATTCCCTTTCCCTTTCTTTGCCTTTCCATCCAAGGAACAATTATCCTCATCATCATGCTTGGCTGAGCATCCATCTTTGTTGTTCCATTGAATCTCTTATTGCACCAAGTCAGACTGCAATCACTCCCACTCTGGTAGCTTTTCCCACCCATTTATCAAATCCTTGTAGTTTTTCCAGCTCTTGGGAATGCCTGGAAGTACTAGGATCATTAGATCATCTTTGAAAACTATATAACTAACACTTCCAAGCTCATCCAGACATTGGGTGAACTTGGTCAAGTACTTTGGTATTGTGTTTCCCTTCTCCATATTGCTTTTCCTGAGCTTGTCCTTCATTGCCATCTTCATATGGTCGCTGTTGTTGTAGAAAAAATATTTAAAGGCTTCTGACATTGAATATGGACTTTACTTTCCATGGATATTTGAGAAAATATGATCTCGAACTCCTTCCAATAGAATCCTTCTGGAATTTTATACACACTTATTCTACTCTACTAGATCTTGTCTATCAGCTGCAGATGGTTTTGGTATTTCCTTATCAATGAGATCCTTCAATTCATTGTCTTCCAAGACTAGTTCCATCTGGTCTCTCTAGTAAATTTAATTTGAGCTACCCTCAAGGGCATACTCGAGCTTCAGAACATAGATTTCCTTCATAATCCTCCTTCTAGCTCTGGAGAATAGATATGAAAAAATTGTTCCTTCTGCAAGCATCAAATCATATTATTCTCTTCTATAGTGATTCCATCTCTAACACCATGTAGAAAATCCATGTAGGTTCAAATTGCTAATTGTAATCTGCTAAAACAATAGACTTGAATCTACTCTACCAACTTCGGAAACCAATTTAAACGATCATGAAATCATAAAGCATAAAATAAAAATAATTTAGTCAATATATTACATAGTTATTTCCCAAGGAAATTCACAACTAAAAACTCTGATATATGTATATTTCATTATTAAGAAAATATGAGAAGATCATAATGCTTTTCTCCAACCTGAGAAACCTTTGCACTATTTCTATTTATCTCACTTCTTCCTAGATAAACGTATGCCAATACTTAACTAATTTTATAGTTCCATAAGTCACTATTTCCTTGTGCTATTTCCTTGGGTAATCATCCCCTATTACTTAGGGAAATCCCCACCCAATACTGGGAAATTCATCTAGGGCCTTCCTCTGACTACATGCACCACTTGTATAATTTGGATGATTATACAATTGATAGTAAATTTCCCTTTAACTCTAATCTCAACTGGGTAACTCTCATTTATGAAATGCATGAGTTATTTACAGATGAATAATCATGAAAATGATTGACCATAGAGTGCATAACTCAAAACTAGACCTCTCACTAGTTCCTCCAACAATTTGAATTAGTTAAGCTAACTTTAACTCAGATAAATTGAATTTAACTGAGATAAACTGAATTAATTGCAACTCAAAATAAACTCAACTAGGGCTCCTAAAAAGTAGGAGCCAGTCTACATGATTCAAGTTATACCCTCAACTCGAATTAACTGAACCAACTAAGTAAAACTAACTTAGTTAACTCGTACAAGTTTCCATGTGATGTGGAATAACAATTTTCTTCTAATTTAATTCAAGGGAAAATTAAATTAAAATATTTCTTGGTGTTATTTTCAATAGTTTCTCCCTCCCATTCACTGAATATTGATATCTATGCCAAATCTTGTGAAGGCCCAAAAGGGCTATGCTTACCAAATCTTCTTGAGGAACATTTACACCAACCCCACCAAGTTCATCACAACATTGTGTGAACTTGCTTAGGTACTGCAAAATAGTGTCATTATTTTTCATCTTGATGCTTTGAAGTTTACCCTTGAGCGGCAGCTTCCTCTGCTCACTATTATTATCAAAAAATTCTATCACTACTTTCCACATTTCAGATGAAGTTTCGTTTCCATGGAGATTTGAGACAGTGTGATCCTATACTCCCTTCAATATTATTCTCCTCACCTTGGCTACATATTTCTTCCACTGAGCAAGGTTTTGGACATAATATTCCAATCGTTTTGTAAAATATTTCTTGATTTATTCTAGCAATCTATTTTCATCCAATAACGCCTCCATGTGATCCTTCCATGAAACAAAATTAGAAGTGCCTTCCAAGGTATACTCTAGCCTTATTCCATTGAAGGCCATCTTCTGAGCTCTGAAGAAATCCTGTTGCACTGAGCTCCAAAATCAAACCTCATGAGAAACTACTTGGAAATTTAAACTATAATGTGAATCCTGCTCTAATACCATGTAGAAATTACGATGTATATTTGCACCTTCTCATGAAGTTCTAATCAGAATCACGAGGCACAAAACTAATTTACTGCTCTGTGGACATTAATTCACAATTTAGAACAAAATTCTTAGACATGCAATAATAAATCACACACAATAAAATAGTATTTTTCTTTGGGAAAGCATTTTTCTAAAACCCTTAATTCATGCTTGCATTAACTTGATGAATAAAGATGTATTACAATTTCTTTGCTCAACTTAGCACAACTTGCAAGTGAATAAACTATCTCTTTGCTCACTGAGAAGCTATGACCGAAACTTAATCAATTTCTACCTTTTCTTGAGCAATTATTTCCTTGCATAGTTATTGAGTAAATTATGCCCCTATTATTTAGGAATTTCTCCAAAATGCTTGTGCAATTCCTCAGGGTTGATCACTCGGACAATACAATAGACTATACACTCAATATAGTATACAATTAGTTGTACATTACCTTGGAATCTCCACCAAATCTAGGGAACTCAAATTCTTTGCATGCATGACATAATTTAGTTGCATGCATCAATTAACTAGATGAACTATGAGTTATATTTTTGTCCCACTATTCAAATGACCATGCACTAGTTCTATTAACAGTTGGAACTAGTTTAACTGAGTACAACTCAAACTAATCAAGCTTGATTGTTGTAAATTACGAATCACACATGCTTAACTGGAAATTAACTCCTCTAACTCGAATTTACTGAGTAAAATTGGTTACAAAATAAATGTCAGAAAATTTAACTACATCCAAGTTGTATGGTGATGTGGAAATTCAAATTTTCTCAATTTAATAAATGAAAAATCAAATTCAGAAATTCTTGTTGCATTTTCCAACACTAGTTTGGGTAAAAATTCTCCATATTTGCCTTCATTATTGAAAAAAATAATTTATTAAAAACATAATAAATGCATAAGGAAAATATCTTTATTACACCAAACCATAAGACAACATGTTTTCTTTTGCTCGAATATATGTTGAGGTAGTTTTGGAAAAATCATTGAAAAAATACATGCAACGTTCTATATATAATTAGAGATTCATTCATCCAATGGATAATGAAAAAAATTCATTTGAATGTAAACTTCACCATGAATATGTCAATATTCAGATAGAGTAATAAGATAAATCTCTCCAATCCTAAAGAAATCACTCAGATAGAGTAGGAAAAGCATTGGAACACCCCAATAGAAAATGACCCAATGGAAGGAAATAATCACCCTCTAGACCTTTCCCACCTAATCCATCGACTTCACAAGATTTGTTATATTCAAATAAAATCCCTAGAAAAAGTATCAATGGAAGCAATAGTGGAAGTTAAAAAAATACATAAAGGAAATAGTTACAAAGCTCTATCCTATATGAAAACTACTAATAATAATGAGGTTCCTATAGAATAAGGAGGAAAATATAATGAGATGTCTCTATTGGAAGAAAATCCTACTCACTCCATTGAGATCATATCCTTTCCCTCTCGAGTGGTAGGCCATATCGACTTCCGTTTCTAAGGGAGATCTAGTGCTAGGGAAGGTTCCCCTCTTTCCCTAAAATCGCACTTCACTATTGGTCTATCTCTACTAGGTATAGAATCCACATATGATCATTTAGAAGATGATTTTGAAAGGGAATTAGTAGTAAATAGACACTCTAAGAAGGTTATTTGTAAATCATCGTGGATATTCCATTGGAAAATTCATCACATCTATAATAATTTAAATACATTAAAATATGAAATATATACTACGAGGGTTAATGTTTCTATAGATTCATGGATTTTTAAGTTAATATATATATTTTTTTATGCATGCAATGGATAAAATGCAGAAAATAGATAAAAATGAAATACAAACACACACCAAACACCATGAACATACATATGTGATCTGGAAAAACCTTGTTTCAAGTGTAGATATTGGAAAGTGATCAGTGACCATTGTCAATATCTCATAGCCCATGTATTTTTCTTATTGATTGTGATTTGCATGATTCATTTCCATTATTCTTCTTAGCAAAAAAGAAAATGAAAAATGTTACATTTCATGATCATCTTGGGTAGAGATTTTGGTTGGGTTTTGGGTGAAAATGTGAAGTTGGGTTACACTTTTTGCCCTTTTTTGAGAAAAAACTTTTATTTTTTTCGGTTCTTCAACTTTTTGCAAACTATAACAATTTTTCTATTTAGAATTTCGTTTTGCGATAAAAATAAAATTTGTCAGAAATTTTGTTAGCTTTATATTACTTATTTTTTGAATTTTTTTTAATGCAGATTTGATATGTCAACTTAGCGTTTCTTTGATTGTGTGTTTCTTAACAATCAAAGGATTCACAAGAAGTCATGTTAATACACAATGTTGTATTCATTGAAAATTTGTGTTTTTGAGAAAAAAAAATGTGTTACAACAATCTAGATAGAGTCTACTTCGGTTTCGTCATATTTACAAAGCCAATGGATGCATATCATAATTATAAGATTTTTTTGAACTTGTCCAATATGAAAAAACTGCATATTTTGGATATCTTTTGTGACGCAACAAATTTCTTAATATATAAGTTATAAACTAAAAATCTAAAAGCTACCCATTAGAGACGATGAACCAAATGTAATGCTTTATAATTTTTTCAATTTGTTTTACAATGTATTTTGGGAGATACAGAATTTTGATTTTAGTGAATCACAATGATCCTCAGAAATTGTTTGCACCCATTTTATTAGAAAATTAATTCAAATTAGTAAATGTTTATGAAATTCCATAAAAGTTATATTTCCTGAAAGTAGATTCAATTCTGAAAATGCTTGTCTTGGTTCCGACAGTTAGTTCAGAATGTTTCATGGAGTTTAATCAATCCAAAGTTGCAGAAACGTTAAGCTGTGTAACTGGTGACGTGTTAGTTCGGCCGAACTATTTTTTGTGCCGACGACCCATTAAGTCTAAAGACTTAATAGTTCGGCCGAACTCTTAATCAAATTTCGGCCGAACTTTAGTCTAATTTTCCATCGGCCGAAAAATTTCGCGACGCCCCTCCTAAAACACATTTCGCGGCAATATAAATTGTCGCGAAATCATTCATAATTTTTGCACATTTCGCAAATTTGGTCTGATTTTATAAAGGTCTTGGTTTGGGTTTAAAGACTTTTCTTGGAGTTTTGGGTTTGAGGGCATTTCTTGGAGGCGGACTAATTTTGCAAAGAATTGTTTTGGGTTTAAGGAATTTTCTTGTAGGACATTTCTTGGAGACGGTATGATTTTTCAAAAAATTGTTTTGGGTTTAAGGAATTTTCTTGGACGTACATTCAAAGGACATTTCTTGGAGGTATGTGATACATTTTTTTGGATGTTTTTTGTTCATTTTTTTTTAAAGTATGGATTTGTGCTTAATTTCGAATTCTTGGAGACGGTCTGATTTTGCAAAGAATTGTTTTGGGTTTAAAGACTTTTCTTGGAGGACGTTTCTTGGAGGCGGCCTGATTTTGCAAAGAATTGTTTTGGGTTTAAGGAATTTTCTTGGACGTACATTCAAAGGACATTTCTTGGAGGTATGTAATACATTTTTTTGGATGTTTTTTGTGCTTCATTTTTTTTGAAAGTATGGAGTTGGGCTTAATTTCGAAAAGACATTTTCTGGAAGTATTTTTTGAAGTATTTTTTAAAGTGACGTTTTTTTTTTAAGTTGGAGGCATTTTTTGAAGTGACATTTTTTTAGAGTACGTGTTTTGAGTTGAAGTAAATATTTTGAGCTTCGTTTCATTTTTATAAGACATTTTTTTCTCGAATTTTTTAAAGTAAGTGTTTTGGATTGGAGTATGTATTTTTTGCAAAAAAATTAAAATTATTTTTTTTCAAAATTAAATATTTTGTGATGCTTTTTCTAATTGAGTTATTGTCTAATTTTTTGAAGGAAAATTTTTGAACTTCATACTCTATTATCATGGGAAATCGAAGGACTTGTGTGAGAAAATATGATCGAAAAAGAGACCCTGAGGAACGTAGAGAAGAGACGAGACAATCTCGCAAAAGAAAGATAGAAGCCCTCTCAAATATTGAAGGGGAAAATCAACCTCAAGTAGAAATTGAAGCAAGTATGTAAATGTAAATATTATGATCTATTGATATATTTAAAATTTTCCTAGTGTAAAATGTGAAGCTTAATTTTTATTTGATGAACTAATTTGAATTTAAATATTTTGTTTAATGTAAATAGACAAAGATATTCCTCAAAACATTGATGATGAGATACAAAATTTTGAAAGAGAAAGTGAATGAGATATTGAACCAATGATTGAAAATGGTGAAAATATTGAAAGAAATTCAAATGAAGAAATTGAATCACACGGTATATATATATATATATATATATATATATATATATATATATTGAACACATGCATGTATTATTGAATTTATATATATATATATATATATATATTGAACACATGCACATATTATTGAAATTATACATATATTTATTAATTTAGTTATTTATTGTTCATATGTAAACTTATTATGTACTATTTTTTCGAATATGTACAGATGAAATTAGTGTCGATGATGAGATGTTAGAAAATGTTGACATTCACACATATGGAGATAAAAAAACCTGACCATGTTATACGATATCGTGTTAACTACATTTTTGAAAAGTATTTCTTAAATGAGCGGGTGACAGTTCAAGCTCAAATGTTGAAAGGTCTCCTATCATTAAGATAATTAAAAGAAGCTATGACACTACTAGGTATTCGAAAATCAACCAAAGATAAAAAAAAATGAAGGAATATGTGATACAAAATATAAGTTGTGCTATAAATTCAATTAAGAGATCTAGAGAGAAAAATGTTTCAATTGTACGTAGAGGAATACATATGGCAATGGTTTCATCAAGTACTGAATAGAATCATTTGGTAACATCTATGGCACGAGCGTTAGAAACCTCGCAAATTTTTTTTCACAAACATTGGAAATTTCAACTGCAAGTACATGTAAATGATGAACTCGCTTGCTGGAGAGCTATTTGTAGGCAACCATACAAAGATAGACTTGGAGAAAATGTTAAAAAAATAATATATGAATATTGGAAGAACAAATCGCGTGCTTCGCCAACTGCAAGGCATGTGATGCGAAGAAGAATAGCACGAAATCAGTACGAAGAACATGAAAAATATTTCTTGGAAACCACTAAGATAGAGTTATTCAACAAGTTCAAAGAAGAGAATCGTCAAATTCATGTTTCAATCAGTGCTTTTTTTCAACAAAAACCATGGTATGTAAAACCTATCACCGTACGCGACATTTGTTGTTGCCATTATCATGTGAAATTTGAGTTATATTATGACACATTCCTTGATTTTGGTAGAACATTATGGAAGGATTCACCTCCTCCTTCCACTATCTGTGATTTCATATCTCAAATTCTATTGAAAGAGAAAGCGATGAACTATTTTACAAAAAGAAATGTGTTGGTGGTAAAAAATGCGATGATTGTGGAAATTTGACTAAATTTCAAAACAAATATCATACTAATATAAATGATCAATCATTTTCCAACTTGAAAGTGAAATGGAGGAGATATGAATATATCGATACATCGATTCAAGGTGCAAATAGTGTTAAAAGAATTGAATTACTAGAAGATGAAATTTTTGTGATAGATTTTTTGAGAAAGTTTGAGGTAGAAATTTACAAATACACCAAGCATTCTCATAGAGCTCGATGGAAAGACTTGCAATTCAAAAAATCTCGTGAAGTTTTTCCACCAAGGACCATTTTGTCAGTGATTGATTTTGCAGAAAACTACACATTTGTTCCAGAAAAAGAAATTCAGAGTGAATACTATCATTCTGACCAAGTCTCCATGCTCATCCATATTCTATATAGACATGTTAAACAAAATGTCAATCATATATAAATCACGAGTGAAAATCGACATATCATTAAAGAATATCACTTTTATATCAGTGACGATCGTACACATGATACATATTTTGTACAACATTGTTTTGGAAAAATTTATGATTCCTTGAAAAATCGTGGAATAACATTCAATGAACATTGGATATGGTTAGATGGATGCACAAGTCAATTCAAATTTTCACGATCATTCTTTTGGTTGTGTTGTCTTCATAAGAAAACCTGCATTAAACATTGTTGGAATTTCTTTACGACTGGCCATGGAAAATGAGAACATGATGGTACAGGAGCATGCATAAAATGAGCACTTCGAAGATATCAAATGAACCCTCTACAAGTCGACTTGTGAACGCTAAAGAAGTTTTGCAATGGTGCAACGCTGCTCTAAGCCATGAGACTAACCCATCAAGGGAAGTGCGAAGGTACATTCAATTTAATTTTTATTGGAAATCTAATTTTAAACATTGTACATTTATCGTGCAATGATTATCTTTGATCGTATTTTGATATCATATTTACAAATTCTTCTTTTAATTTTCCATATAAAGGTTTTTTTGGCATATTGGGATCAAAGACGTAGATATATCAATTGAAAATGACGTTGAAACAATAAAAGGGACTCGAAAATTGCATTCAATTAAAACAAAGTCGTCCAGAAATGTGTTTGCAGTGGATAAAAGAAAATATTCTTGTTTTTGTGATGTTTGCATAGAAAACACAAAATCCAATGACGTTTGTGAAAACAAAATGTATGTAAAAGATTGGAAACATACAGAGATAAATACAAAGGGAAAAATGTCTGTTGCAATGTTTGAAGAAATGCAATCAGAGGAAACTACAATATCATTTGATGGTGGTCGAGTTTCTGATCTTGTTAGAGAAGGTAACATTTGAATTGCTTTCTAATGATTTAAAGATCTAGAAATAAATTTAAATATGTATAATTTTGTTAAGTTTGTTTTATTGTGCAGGAGATGTTTTTGCTGTAATTGCACCTATTGACAACGATGAAAATGTTAAGTATTATTTGATGCGTTGCACTGAACGAAAAATGAAATTATTACAAAACTATAATGATCACGGATTTCAATATGACAGAGGATCTATTATACTGAAAGGTTATTTTTTCAGACAAACTAATCAAAGTGGCGACTTTGTTTACTTTGAAGACTATGAACCTGATTCCATAAGTTTTCAATATAGCCACTTGGTGTGTGCAGCACGCATAAAGTTGATAGAGGTTCAATCAAAGAAAAAAACGAAAATTAAGAAATGGAAAATGTCAAAATCCGATCATGAACGGATTATCGAAGATGGCATTGCATTGGAATTTTTTTGATTAAACTGCCCAACAATTTATTCTCTTTGGATTAAATATGTTTTAGAACTTCCAGTACTCAACTAAAAATTGAGTTTCTTATGTTATTTTTGCAAGTTTTTTCACATGTACAGATTGTTTTGGTACATGCACGTGCTCTAGTATCAACTGAAAGTAGCTTTTCTATACATGTGCATTGATGAAAAATGTTACATTTATTGGATATATATATATATATATATATATATATATATATATATATATATATATATATAATTGAACTGCCCAACAATTTATTCTCTTTGGATTAAATATGTTTTAGAACTTCCAGTACTCAACTAAAAATTGAGTTGCTTATGTTATTTTTGCAAGTGTTTTCACATGTACAGATTGTTTTGGTACATGCACGTGCTCTAGTATCAACTGAAAGTCGCTTTTCTATACATGTGCATTGATGAAAAATGTTACATGTATTGAATATATATATATATATATATATATATATATATATATATATATATATATAATTGGTAACCCAACAATTTATTCTCTTTGGATTAAATATGTTTTAGAACTTCCAGTACTCATCTAGAAATTGAGCTGCTTATGTTATTTGTGCAAGTGTTTGCACATGTACAAATTTTTTTGGTACATGCAGGTGCTCTAGTATCAACTAAAAGTAGCTTTTCTATACATGTGCATTGATGAAAAATGTTACATGTATTGGATATATATATATATATATATATATATATATATATATATATGTTCTAGAATGCAATTAACTAGAACTAGTTTTTCTATGTACATTGATGAAAAACTAGTTGGATTTTTTGGTAAAAAGTATCCACAATGTAAATAAATCATCCACAGTATAGTTTTGTATGAATATTACTTTCAGACAAGAGACTCGGAGCACTTCTCCGACTTTTGGTGGGATTTGACCCACATCTCTATTCCTAATTGAAAATCTAGTACAAAATTTGTTTGTCCAATGGTCGAATATGTTCAATGTGCATTGATGAAAAATGTTACTTACATATTGGATATATATGTTCTAGAATGAAATTAATTGATCAAGTAGTTTTACTGTGTGCATTGATGAAAAATGGTTTAAATTTACTCAATATATATGTTCTAGAATGCAATTTTAACTGAAAGTAGTTTTTCTATGTGCATTGATTAAAAATGTTGCATGTATTGGATATATACACGAACTGAATGTGCCCAATTTTTTTTGTGAGATTTTCTGGTAAAAAGATTCCGTGCAATGTAAATAAATCATCCACAGTATATTTGTGTATGAATATTCCTTTTAGACAAGAGACTCAGAGCACTAGTACAAAATTTGTCTGTCCAATGGTCGGATATGTTCTATGTTCTAGAATGCAATTAAATGAATTTCATCAATTTACCAAATTATAAATCAACGAGGCTACCTATTTGAGTGAATTAATGATATTGACCCAAATTCAACAAACATATATGTACTTCTTAGATTTCCAATCAAAATTAAAGGGATAATTTACATATATCTACTTATTTAAACTCTTTTTTCAATTAGAGCTCAATTAATACATGGTTAGTTGCATTGAAAAGCTATGTTCTTCCTATTGGAAATTTTTTCACTCAAACAAGACTATGTAGAGATCAAATCAATCTTAAGATGCCAAATGTACTTCAACCATCCAAAACTTGAGAGTTTTAAAAGCTTGTTGATTAAATAAAAAAAATACAAGTCACATTGGAGTCTTCTATCTAAGCCAAATGTAGATTGAAACCATCCAAAACTTAGATCAAAACATTTAACATTTAACATTAAATCAAAATTAAAGGGATTTACATATAACTACTTATTTACTCTTTTTGATTAAATCAAAACAATACTTCACATGGGAGTCTTCCATCTAGGTCAAATTTAGATTGAAACCATCCAAAACTTAAATCAAAACATTTAACATGTTATATCTTGAAACATTTAACATTTAACATTAAATCAAAATTAAAGGGATTTACATACAACTACTTTAATCTTTTTGAATATATCAAAACAATACTTCAAATAGGAGTATCTTCCATCTAGGCCAAATATAGATTGAAACCATCCAAAACTTAGATCAAAACATTTAACATTTAACATTAAATCAAAATTAAAGGGATTTACATATACAACTATTTATTTACTCATTTTGATTCAATCAAAACAATACTTCACATGGGAGTCTTCCATCTAGGCCAAATGTAGATTGAAACCATCCAAAACTTAGTTCAAAACATTCAAAATTATATCAAAACATTTATCATTTAACATTAAATCAAAATTAAAGTATTTACATATATATAAATGTAATGAACATAATGTACATAGCGAGACCCGTCTCCTGGGTTGCCTAACTAACCGACACCAGAGGGGGTCTGAATCAAAAAAACAGAAAAGGGGTTGCCCATAACCGGGAAAAAGCTAAAGAGGACCTGACATCAGGCTACGTATCGATGTGTGTAGGAGGATTCTCCTCCACAATTGGAAAACCGTAGTCCTCCAGATCATCATCTACTCCCTTGGAGTGCTGGGAGGAGTTTTCGCTGCTTGCGCCATCGCTGCTGGAGCTCGTCGAGCCGTATTTGACTGGAAGAGCTTCCAACTTCCTGGTGTCCTGGGGCTGATGGGTTGGGATGGTGGACTTTCTCCACCACTTCCTGGAACTAGAAGCACCTTCATCTTGTGGCTCCTCCTGAAAAGAGATGGAAATGGTCGTCGTAATTCGCTGTCTGACCATAGCGCTGGTGAAGTGAAATTGTGCTTCATTGCTTGCTGGAGGAGGGTGGCTACCTATGTCATGGATGGAAAGAGAAGGGCGAGAGCCAGCACTCCTGCCCCCTCCATCCCTACCCCTACCTCCCCTTCTGCAATGCATCCATTGTCTACGCATGGGGTCTTCCATAGGCCAAATGTAGATTGAAACCATCAAAAAATTAGATCAAAACATTTAACATTATATCAAAACATTTAACATTAAATCAAAATTAAAGGGATTTACATTTTAAAAATTTAACATTAAATCAAAATTAAAGGGATTTACATTAAATGTAGATTAAAATGGTATCCAAAACTTAGTTTTAAAAACTTTTTGATTAAATCACAACATTACTTCACATGATTAATGTACTTCAACCATCCAAAACTTGGGTTTTAAAAACTTTTTGATTATATCACAACATTACTTGACATTCCATCCAATTGTAGTCCAACTATTCAATAAAAACATTTAATATCATATCACATGTGCCAAATGTAGATTGAAACCATCCAAAACTTAAGTTTTAAAAACTTTTTGATTATATATCGTGCAACATTACTTCACATCTCATGCCAATTGTAGTTAAACTATCCAATAGAAACATTTAACATTATACCACATGTGCCAAATGTATATTGAAACCATACAAAACTTAAGTTTTAAAAACTTTTTGATTATATAGCGTGCAACATTAAAACATTAAACATTTAAAACATTAAATACCACATGCGAAATGTAGATTGAAACCATCCAAAACTTAAGTTTTAAAAACTTTTTGATTATATCATACATAACATTACTTCAAATGCCATGCCAATTATAGTTCAACTATCCAATAAAAACATTTAACATTATATCGCATGCCAAATGTAGATTGAAACCATCCAAAACTTAACTTTTAATTTAACAAAAAATTATAGATCACAACATTACTTCACATGCAAAATGTACTTCAAGCATCCAAACCTTAAATTTGAAAAAAAAAAAAATTATAACACATCATTACATAACATGCTAAATGTAGTTCAGAAGCAAAACAAAACTTAAATTTTAAAAACAAAACAAATTATAACACATCATTACATAACATGCCAAATGTAGTTCAGATGACAGCATTAATTTATAGATGACAACATTACTAGTAGTTCAATTATCCAAAACTTAAAAGTTTTAAAAACCAAACAAATTATATAACAACATTACTTCACATTCACATGCCAAAAGTATTAAAACCATCCAAAACTTAACTTTTTGGAACAAAACAAATTATATTAACACTGTAATAAAATATGTCCAAAAATTGTAGATCTCACAAGTATCAAACTGTATCAAGTTATATATATGACAGTGCATCTAGATAATATATAAAAAAGAAAATTTAAGACTATCTAAATCTTGAAATCAAATCTACAAATCATGTCCATCAAATAGAGATGGATCTAGCGTCTTTCCTATCAGGGTCTCAATTCGCGCACTATCATGTGAAGCATGGGAAACCTGTACACAATGCACATGTACTTGAACATTAAAATTTGATGTTTTAAAAATGAGTGAGAATATATATAGAACTTCATGTAAAAAACAAAATATAAAAATAAAATAAAAATCATGCAATGCCTCATGAGGTTCCCTCTCCATTTGATAACCTGCAACAAGTTCCACCCCCATGGGAACATCTGCAACGGTAAAATATACAATATATATATATATATATATATATATATATATATATTTCAAATGAAAATGCACATGTACATATATAAACTTATTTTCAATAATATTAAAAAAAAAGTTAGACAACTTGTTCAAATGGTTGAAATGGTGTGGATGTTCCTATCTCCGTCGCTAGAGTCCGTGGATTAAAGAAATCTTCTATAGGAACCTAAATTCAAAAAATTTAAAATAACTCAATATATATATATATATATATCTCAATTTTTAATGGAAATTTTTAAGGTGGAATATATATATATATATATATATAACTTAAACATAAATTTTAAAAGTAAAAAATTGTCCATACGTGTGGCTCATCTCCTAAGGAAGTAGAAGGTACATCTCCCAAGGAAGAAGAAGGTACCGCCATCCCAAAAACATCGGACAGAATCAAAATCTGTTAAAACATTTTATCATTATATATACATACATGTACATGTGTGCACAATTATTTATTTTAAAATATCACTTAAAAAACACTAACATTTTCCAACATATCTTGATGGTGAGACCCATCTGCATTGTTTGAACCAGAGGTCCCGAACGTGATATTAACATTTTCATCATTCATCATGCGTGACAACTGCAAATGGTGTTTTAACATATAATGATACATTTTTGTTAGATTAATGTACATACAAATACGTGTATACATGTACATACACAGGTATTTATTACAGATTGTACACATGTATACATGTTAAAATCATTTCAAACCCTAAGGTCATTAACACATACAGTTCTCGTGCCCTCTTCCTCATGAAGAATTAGGTCTTGAAAACCATTATGACAATTTTTTGCATACATTCAGAGATCTTCAACATTCATGTTGTCAATCTCTTCATCTGTACAATACACAAAGTTGGCACGTGCATTTTCATGTGCTCTTTGTCGATTTAGACAAACATCAACTCCACCCAATCTGTTGTAAACATTATCAATCATGACATCCCTTGCTTCTTGACTTATTTGAGAAGTCGCATCCATCTCTGACCGCAAAGTTTCGACCCGAAAAGGTTGACTCACCAATGGCGGCTCAGGGCGAGGCAACTCCGCATCTCACTTAGCACCCTTACGGTCATACAATCAACCTTTTCTCGGACCAAAAAATTCTGATGGAAATTCATTGTATTTGGGTTTCATATCCAAATTTTTTTTTTCGTAAAACAATTGTGCAAAATAAACAGGAACCTCGTCGTTCCATGGGAGCCTTCCATAGGCCGCAAGGTGCCTATCATACAAATAGTGAGCTATATTTGGGTGCTTGAAATATTGCACCTTCAACATTTTTCTTTTTGGCCCTTCCTTGAAATTAAACATTGACTTCTCCATATCTTTTGTAACTCTTTGTTTTACATCCTCCCATTTATCTGGACCCATTACTATTTCCTTTCTCTTTCTCATCACTTCTACAAATGTATCAGTCGTTGGCCCAAGATTATTGTACACATTTACAAGTTTGCCCAATGAATGTGTAACTATTTCGAGGCTTTTTCGACTCTCAGCAGGTAGAGTCAAAGCCACGAGATCTCTCAGCAATTTTTCATGAATTTTTTCACACCTTTGTAAGGTGCATTGCGCCATGTTTGTTTCCCATGGCATATTAGAAATGTCGGCCGGATAAGTTGTGCTAGGTAGACAACCTTCTTCTTGAATGTAGCATTCTGCCCTGCATCTATTTTGACCAATATTTGGAACATTTTCGGCCTCTACATCAATATATATAAAATTTCGTATATTAGAAAAAACACATGTAAAAAAATTTGTACAAATTCAATGAAAAAAATATTGAAATTGATAGAATCCTTGACGTGGTTGGTTAGCATATTCTCCACCATGAAACTGTTGAGACCCAGAACGACCTTGTTGAGAACCAGCACCACTAGCCGTTGATTGGCCTTCGGGGGAATAAATATCACCCCCTTCATGCAACCTGCTACCACTCATTGATGGCCCTCTAAAGGGATTTGAACCACCACCAACCTCTCGAGACGAGAGAGAAGCTTCATAAACAAATATGAATTTATAATCAATTGAAAAATACATTCATGTGTATATATAAATACATGTACATATTCATTGATTAAATTGCATGAACCATACCACGACTGGGTGAACCATGGGCACGCTGCATGGATGGAGTAGAGACCCTTCTCTTCTTAGCTCCTAAAAATTAAAAAATGAAACTTATTAACAACTAATTTAACTCACAAAGTTAATAAAAAATCAATTCCATATGTACACACATGTATGGAGATTTAAGATTATATTTAAATACCGTGAACATCCCCAGATCCCTGAACTTCCATATGGGATTTGGTTGATCTTCATCATTCATCCTCCATGATATATATATCTATTGGTGGACATTTATATCATTTAGTGTACACAAATGATATAACACAACTTTAAAAGCAATAATTGATGTGTGAAACTCAATTTAAGCAAAAAAGAAATTACAAAAATGATAAGTTCACCAAATTGCGCTTTACATGGTGGGAGAAAACTTGGTATAAAATTGAAAAAAACACATGGTCATTAAAAAAGAACTGAAACTGCATTTAAAAAAACTCCATTTAAACAAAAATTTGTTGAAGTCCCTGCATTTTAATTTTATAAAAATGTGAAGTTCACCACTTGTTGCAAATGTGAAGTTCACCAAGTTGCGCTTTACATGGTGTGGTGGGAGCACACTTGGTATATAATTGAAAAAAACACATGGTCATTAAAAAATACGCATTTATAAGTACACAACACACACATATTCAAGATATGTTACAATGTCGATCAATAAATTTTGAAGGAGAGCGTATCAACACTAATTCATCTTTGAGAGATGAATCTTGAATTTTTGAAGAAGAGCATCTCAAAACCAACTCATCTTTGAGAGATGAATCTTGCATTTTCATTGCTCTATATAATTCTAATTCATCTTTGATAGATGAATCATGAATTGGCATTGCCCCACACAATAAATCAGCAGACATCTTATTCACATTTGTACAATGTCTTATACTAAAAAATTGAAATTGGCTAACAATATTGTTTGCTATTCCATGCAATTCTTTCAGCCTCTCCTTCTTAACTTGGCACACACCATTCATATGGTTTCACACAAGTTCAGAATTGGTGAAAACTAAAATTCAATTTGATCCATACTCCATCGATGTTCCCAAGCCTTCTATCAATTCAATATAATATGCCTCATTGTTTGTTGTTATTCCCGGTATATTCATTTTCCTTTGGACGACTTTGCTAGTCGCAATATTGGAAAGCACATATGTAATCACTTCTTTCCCTGGATTGGGATAGCAAGAAACTTCTACGCATAATTTCCATTTTTCAACCATATTTAATGGTTTTCTTATCCGTGAAAAAAAAACAAATTCAATAAAAATATATATATTAAATCGACATTTATTGAAAATGCATGAGAGAAATGACACAAGATCATGAGTTAAATGACATGTGCATTGTTTATCTTAAAGTTTGACTTAAAAATTTTATGGTAGATTTCACATCTAAAATTAATGGGAGGAAACCTTTAGTTTGTGGGAGAAATGACACATGTACACAGTTTACCTTAAAGTGGTTGTGTTTTATGGATATTAGAGGAAGCCTTTAGTTTGTGGGAGAAATGACACATGTACACAGTTTACCTTAAAGTGGTTTTTTTTTATGGATATTAAAATGAAGAAATTCTATTTAGATCCATTCCAGAGATTGACTATAGGGGCATTTACTAGATATGTCACCTTTCATAAAAGATGAGATCTAGAGGCTACCTGGCCCTTTACAGACTCTGCCTATAGAACTTGTATAATTAAACACTACCTATCCCAATTTTATCGTGTGAAGTGTGTAGAGGGCCCGTGGAATCACTCAAGGTTGTATTATTAAACCTTTGGTTTAATGATCTTCAACCTTTGGTTGTAGATCCTTCAACATTTGGTTGTACTTTGAAGGTCCTTGACATTCATCCTTCAACTGGAGGTTGTATATCCTTCAACCTTTGGTTGATATTTCCTTAAACCTTTGGTTTAATGATCTTCAACCATTGGTTGTAGATCCTTCAACCTTTGGTTGTCCTTCATCCTTAAACCTTTGGTTTAATGATCTTCAACTGAAGGTTATAGATCCTTCAATCGTTGGTTGTAGATCCTTCAACCATTGGTTTTTGTTATGGGTTCAACCTTTGGTTGGTTGTACTTTCAACCTTTGGTTGTTTCTCCTTAAACCTTTCAACCTTTGGTTGTACTTTGAAGGTCAAGGGACCTTCATCCTTCAACTTTTGGTTGCTGATCCTTAAACCTTTGGTTTAATGCAAATGTCCTTGACCTTACTCATTGGGCAAGCCCAATCTTCCTTAAACCGTTGGTTGTATATCCTTTAGGACAGATTCCACCCATTCCTTCCTATGGTTGATCCTTCAACCTTTGGTTGTCCTTCATCCTTAAACTTTTGGTTTAATGATCTTCAACCGTTGGTTGTAGATCCTTCAACCTTTGGTTGTCCTTCATCCTTAAACCTTTGGTTTAATGATCTTCAACCAAAGGTTGTAGATCCTTTAGGACATGTTCCACCCATTCCTTCCTATGGTTGATCCTTCAACCTTTGGTTGTCCTTCATCCTTAAACCTTTGGTTTAATGATCTTCAACCATTGGTTGTAGATCCTTTAGGATGCGTTCCACCCATTCCTTCATATGGTTGATACTTAATGGCCCTATAAGGGCATAGGGTCCCATACACATGGTTATATGGCCGTATGAGGGCATGGGGTCCCATCAGTAATGGCCCTATAAGGGCATGGGGTCCCATCATATGGGTGATATGGCCTGATATGATTGATAATAATCAGATCATATCATCGCATTAATCAACTACAAGGACCTTGAATGGCCCTATGAGGGCATAGGCTCCCATCAGTAATGGGAGGGCCTTTCATGACATGCTGAAGGACCTTATAGACCCCCTTAAGGGGGCATAGAGGCTTATTATCCTAATGGTTGGGTGGACCATAGGATCTATCAATGTAGCTATAAGGAGGCAAGAAGGCCTTCAATGATATGCTAATGGCCCCTCTTCTCCGCGGGGGTGTGCTACACGGAGTCCACTTACCTTCTGAGGGCTGGGCCGTTGAGACCAATGACCTAACTTGAGGGCATCACTGACTATTAAAATGATGGTGACCTCTTGAGTGGCATATCCTACTGGATCGCTGACCTAACTTGAGGGGTGGACTCAATAGGATTTTGCCTAAGAGGGTGATAGAGGACCGTTGAAGGCAAGTTGGAGGCATTGATGCAACATTACCTCCTGAGGGCATCACTGGAATGGGCTCTACAGAATATTAAGGAAAATCTATATATCTATTAAGTGTTCCAATAGAAGTGTAATAATAATTTCAAAAATAAAATATTCTACTTCCTTCAATCACTATTTACATATCATCAGTGATTTACATATCATCATAAAGTACCACTTCCTCACACAACAAGTCTTTGAGAAAATAGTGAAGATGGAATATATACCCACAAAGCCTCTTGTTAGAGAAGCATTTGAATATGTGAGAAACAAATTAGGAATAGTTCTTGTAAATTATCTTGTTAGAGAACCATTTGAACATGTGAGAAACAAATTAGGGATAGTTCTTGTAAATTATTGTCACTTATTTGACTTCAAAAAAAGATCCTATGAAATTGAGTGCAATATCTATGTGGTAGAATACACAATATCTAAGGGGGAGAATACAATATATTTGACTTTAAAAGAAGAGCCAATGAAATTGAGTGCAATATCTATGTGGAAGAGTACACAATATCTAAGGGGGAGAATAGATATAAGGAAGGAATAGAAAGAGTAACAAAAAGCATATGATTGTGTCAATAATTTGAATTAGTCAAGAAAGATAACAAAGAACCATAGAAATTGAGTGCAATATCTATATGATCAAGTGTCAATAATTTGAAGTATTCAAGAAAGATAAAAAAGGACCATCAAAATTAAGTGAAATATCTATATGATATATATATGATCAAGTGTCAATAATTTGAATTAAAGAAAGATAACAAAGGACCATCAAAATTGTGTGCAATATATTTATGATTGTGTCAATAATTTGATAATTTGAAGTAGTCAAGGAAGGTAACAAAGGATCATCAAAATTGAGTGCAATATCTATGTGGGAGAGTACACAATATCTATAAGGGTCAAAGAAAAGATAACAAAGGACCATCAAAATTAAGTGCAATATCTATATGATCAAGTGTCAATAATTTGAAGTAGTCAAGAAAGATAACAAAGGACCATCAAAATTGAGTGCAATATCTATATGATATCTATATGATCAAGTGTCAATAATTTGAAGTAAATAAAGATAACAAAGGATGATCAAAATTGAGTGCAATATGTATATGATTGTGTCAATAATTTGATAATTTGAAGTAGTCAAGAAAGATAACAAAGGACCATCGAAATTGAGTGCAATATCTATGTGGGAGAGTACACAATATCTAAGGGGGAGAATACAATATAAGGAAGGAATAAAAATAGTAACAAGAAGCATATGATTGTGTCAATAATTTGAAGTATTCAAGAAAGATAACAAAGGACCATCAAAATTGAGTGCAATATCTATATGATAAAGTGTCAATAATTTGAATTAGTCAAGAAATATAGCAAAGGACCATCAAAATTGAGTGCAATATCTATATGATATCTATATGATCAAGTGTCAATAATTTGAAGTAAAGAAAGATAACAAAGGACCATCAAAATTGAGTGGAATATCTATATGATTGTGTCAATAATTTGATAATTTGAAGTAGTCAAGAAAGATAACAAAGCACCATAAAAATTGAGTGCAATATATATGTGGGAGAGTACACAATATCTAAGGGGGAGAATACAATATATTTGAATTCAAAATAAGAGCCTATGAAATTGACTGCAATATCTATGTGGGAGAGTACACAATATCTAAGGGGGAGAATAGATATAAGGAAGGAATAGAAAGAGTAACAAAAAGCATATGATTGTGTCCATAATTTGAAGTAGTCAAGAAATATAACAAAGGACCATCAAAATTGAGTGCAATATCTATATGATCAAGTGTCAATAATTTGAAGTAGTCAAGAAAGATAACAAAGGACCATCAAAATTGAGTGCAATATCTATATGATATCTATATGATCAAGTGTCAATAATTTGAAGTAAAGAAATATAACAAAGGACCATAAAAGCTGAGTGAAATATCTATATGATTGTGTAAATAATTTGATAATTTGAAGTAGTCAAGAAAGATAACAAAGGACCATAAAAATTGACTGCAATATCTATGTGGGAGAGTACACAATATCTAAGGGGGAGAATACAATATAAGGAAGGAATAAAAATAGTAACAATAAGAATATGATTGTGTCAATAATTTGAAGTAGTAAATAAAAATAACAAAGGACCATCATCAAATTCAAATTGAAAGATCAAGTAGTCTTCTTCATGAAGAATAAGCATTAACTAGGTTCATCATTTAAAGGGTTCATTTTTTAATGAAAAAATTTATGAACAGTATGGAATGAATCATTGTACATTATGATAAATCTTGTATTAAAATGACATCTTATATATGAATAAAAAATAAAATGGGATCATCTCTTCATATATATAGATGTGTGTGTAAGAGAGAAATAAAAAGCAAAGGTAATTCCACCAAGCCTAAAGGAGCATGTCCTAATACATTAAATTATGTCCTAATACATTAAATTATGTTTGGTTTCTAGAAGCATTAATCATGAAAGAAAAGGTAATTCCACCAAGCCTAAAGGAGCATGTCCTAATACATTAAATTATGTTTGTTTTCTAGAAGCATTAATCATGAAGAGTCATGAGATCCACATTTCGACCATACTATTTTCAAGTTAAAGGAGCATGTCCTAATACATTATTGTGTTTGGTTTATAGAAGCATTAATCATGAATTTTCTTTGAGATCCACATTTTCATCATACTATTTGCAAGTTCACATTTCAATCATGCTATTTACAAGTTCTATATGAAGATATGTAGTCTAATAACTAATTAGCAAGTTGTAATGTCCTAATACATTATTATGTTTGGTTTCCATCATAATATTTGCAAGTTCTATATGAAGATATGTAGTCTAATAACTATACAGTCTAGCCCATATAACATATAACAGCCTTTGACAGTATGAGTAAAGAGTCAAAAAACAGAGAGGTCTCCCAGTAGAGTTCCACCTCTTCATCAAGGTAAGCAACATAATATCGGAAGTGAAACAATGACAGCACTAAACATATGTGAATTTAGATATTAAATTGACATTTATTTCAAATGACATGTGCATGGCTTATCTTAAAGTTTGACTTAAAAATTTTATGGTAGAATTCACATCTAAAATTAATGGGAGGAAGCATTTAGTTTGTGGGAGAAATGACGTGCATGTAAACAGTTTACCTTAAAGTGGTTGTGTTTTATGGGTATTAAAATGAAGAACTTATATTTAGATCTATTCCAGAGATTGAATGTAGGGGAATTTACTAGATATGTCACCTTCCATAAAAGATGAGATCGAGAGGCTACCTGGCCCTTTACAGACTTTGCTTATAAAACTTGTAGAAGTTAAGAAATTTACATTGACAAATTTACTTGTGAGAAATTTACATTGACAACATATAGAGATTCAACTAGGCTTGTGAAAAGTACAAGTGGACAACGTATAATTCTACTGAGAAGAGTCTTTGGTTTAATGGTTAAGCAAGAAGTGGAATATATAGTAGTTACTTCTTTTTTAGTGTTTTGGATGAAATGGGCTTTACAAGATATTAAGGTAAATTTCTTTTTGAGTCAGTAGAAGTGGAATGTACATAGTAGTTACTTCTTTTTGAGTTTTTTGGATGAAAAGGGCTCTACAAGATATTAAGGTAAAAAAAAATTTGAGTGAGTAGAAGTGGAATGTACATAGTAGTTACTTGTTTTTGAGTGTTTTGGATGAAATGGGCTCTACAAGATATTAAGGTAAGGTAAATTTCTTTTTGAGTGTTTTGGATGAAATGGGCTCTACAAGATATTAAGGTAAGGTAAATTTCTTTGAGTGTTTTGGATGAAATGGGATCTACAAGATATTAATGTAAATCTATATATCTATTAAGTGTTTCAATAGAAGTGTAATAATAATTTCAAAAATAAAATATTCTACTTCCTTCAATCACTATTTACATGTCATCATAAAGTACCACTTCCTCACACAACAAGTCTTTGAGAAAATAGTGAAGATGGAATACATACCCACAAAGCGTCTTGCTAGAGAAGCATTTGAATATATATGTGAGAAAAAAATAAGGAATATTTCTTGTAAATTATCTTTTTAAAGAACCATTTGAACATGTGAGAAAAAAATTAGGGATATTTCTTGTAGATTATTGTCACTTATTTGACTTCAAAAGAAGATCCTATCAAATTGAGTGCAATATCTATGTGGGAGAGTACATAATATCTAAGGGGGAGAATACAATATATTTGACATCAAAAGAAGAGCCTATGAAATTCAGTGCAATATCTATGTAGGAGAGTACATAATATATAAGGGGGAGAATAGATACAAGGAAGGAATAAAAAGAGTAACAAAAAGCATATGATTGTGTCAATAATTTGAAGTAGTCAAGAAATATAACAAAGGACCATCAAAATTGACTGCAATATCTATGTGGGAGAGTACACAATATATAAGGGGGAGAATATAATATAAGGAAGGAATAAAAAGAGTAACAAGAAGCATATTATTGTGTCAATAATTTGAATTAGTCAAGAAAGATAACAAAGGACCATCATCAAATTCAAATTGAAAGATCAAGTAGTCTTTTTCATGAAGAAGAAGCATTAACTAGGTTCATCATTTAAAGGGTTCATTTTTTAATGAAAATTTTTATGAATAATATGGAATGAATCATTGTACATTATGATGAATATTGTATTTAAATGACATTTGATCTATGAATAAAAAATAAAATGGGATCATCTCTTCATATATATTGTGTGTAAGAGAGAAATAAAAAGAAAAGGTAATTCCACCAAGCCTAAAGGAGCATGTCCTAATACATTAAATTATGTTTGGTTTCTAGAAGCATTAATCATGAAGAGTCATGAGATCCACATTTCAACAATACTATTTTCAATTTAAAGGAGCATGTCCTAATACATTATTATGTTTGGTTTCTAGAAGAATTAATCATGAAGAATCATGAGATCCACATTTCCATCATACTATTTGCAAGTTCACATTTCCATCATGTTATTTGCAAGTTCTATATGAAGATATGTAGTCTAATAACTAATTAGCAAGTTGTGATGTCTTAATACATTATTATGTTTGGTTTCCATCATACTATTTGCAAGTTCTATATGAAGATATGTAGTCTAATAACTATACAGTCTAGCCCATATAACATATAACAACCTTTGACAGTATGAGCAAAGAGTCAAAAAATAGAGAGGCCTCCCAACAGAGTTCCACCTATTCATCAAGGTAAGAAACATGATATCAAAAGTGAAACAGTGACACCACTAAACATATGTGAATTTAGAATGATTTCAACTCTTTTTTCAAAGGAGAAAAAACCCTGTTTCATATATTGATAACAGTTCATATATAAAATCCTCTTGATATACCCATAACAGGTTATCAAGTATAAAATATCAGATTCTATCTCATACAGAAATACATTACAACAGTATAAAAGACAATATGTAGTCACATTACATAAATACATTATAGTAGTATAAAAGACAATATGTAGGACCACATTACAAAATATTAGATTCTGTCTCATACATAAATACATTACAACAGTATAAAATACAATATGTAGTCACATTATAGCAGTAGATCATTCTAGTTCAATCATTCCAGCATTGAGGAATCAAGAGAAGGCTCAGTAATGGCATAAGCTTAAAAGTGGTGGTAAAATTCCATGCACAAGGCGAGAATCAGCTAGAGTGGATGAAATTGATGGATCCACAGGAACAGTAACAACCACAGGAACCGAATGCATATCATACTACTAGAAATTCAACATACACCTTACATAAAAAGGTAATGAAATTTAAAGCATAAAAAGAGTGCACAGCAGTCCAGTGAGGCTTCTGCTAGAAAGGTGGCAGCCACCAAGTGGTGGAGAACTGGAAGAGGAGATGGAGAAGCAGTTGTTCCCTGGAAATTGTGATTCAAGAGAGGTCACAAAGTGTAAATCTTATGTTTCAACGAGGTTTTTTCATTTCAATAAGGTTATTTTTTCAACAGTGCCCTCAACTATGTGGGACTGACTTAGGCATCCAACATAAATTCACGAGAGAAAGGGTGGCATGTAGTGCTCATGAGGCCTATCAAGTTATCTCTTATTGTTGGGGTTATAATGGGTCCTGCCACCTTAGTTTTTTTATTCATGCTCTACGTCTCCCATATCCATAATTGTATAAAATCTAGTCCTATTCCCCTAGCCTTCCTCGTGTAGGCAAGCACTCGAGAAAGTAAGTCATAAGGAAATAACTAGGGTAAGCAGCAGAGCACCAACTATAGTAATGGGGTTAATGGGTGAGGTCTAAACCTCTTAAATGAATTTTCTATCACTAAGGTAGTTAAGAAATAATATCCTTGAGGATAATTTACCATCGACAAGTCCACCTACCATAAAGAAAATAATCAAACCTACAGGGAAGATCCTCCGAGGTAAAATCAAGAATAAGAGAGCAGGAATGGGAGTTCTTCCTTAATGGTAGTGGCACTTCCGATTGACTCAATTAATAGGTTTATTGCATCTTTTAGGTATGTGCTAAGCCTACTTCTATCCCCATACTTGCATACTTCTATTTATAACAAGCAAGACATTAGTGATACCATTGATAAAGGTGCAGAGGAGGAGGAGAATTACCTGGTAGTTCTCTCGCTTGACGTCGCTGAAGATAATCACGAATAGAGTGGACAGAAGCAACCCCAAACCAGTAGCAGTGCCGCAACAGATCACCGAATAGAACAGCAATAGAAAATCGCGCGAAGAAATAATGCTAAGAAATACAGATGCGTGAAAAAAACAAATCACCGAACAGAACAAAAACAGAAAATTGCGTGAAGAAACAATGAAACATAGACACGGGAAACAAATGAACTTCGCAGGTGATATATTTATAAGAAGTAGTTCGGCCGAACTATTTTAAGAGTAAAAGTTCGGTTGAACTTTTGTTGCGGGTTTTCCCATCTCCGGCAAAAAATCTGTTTTCCCACGCCATGAGTGTGCCATCAATCTAAATGGAGGAACAAGTTTGGCTGAACTTTCTTATAAAGTTCGGCCGAACTATTGCCGAAAAAAAATTTACGTCCCCGATTCTCACAAAATTGTAACCCAGCTTGACATATCCGCCCTGTAGTTTATTGTCTCTATGATTTGAAATATATATGTATATAATATTTGAATAATTTGGAGTATGAGTTTTTTATGCATTTGTTGAATTTTTGAAAAATAAAATATCTCTCTTCTCTCCAATAGGTAGATTTCATCGAAAATAAAATCATGTTCTTGTGCATCATCATATTTCATTTTTCCTGTGGGTTTGAAAATAGCCACAACATTCTTTTGGTCCATCCCATACCCTTTATTAATCAATAGCCATTAAAATAAAACACTTAATTTAACATTATTTGACCCTTTTCTTTTACTAAAATAACATATACTATAAATTAGGGCCTTCATGTATATTTGGAGGGAAAATTCTCCAAGGTAATAAATCTGGAAATAAGAAAACACTAGTGAGATATTAAATCCAATAGTAGCAAGAAATACTTAATGAGAAACCATATTTAACAAAGGCATCAAGCATGAAGCTACACTTGATCAAGTAGAGTGTTATGACCTTATCTATATTGGATCATTATATTGTGTAGAATCCATCTTGATGCTTTAAAAGTGGAAAAAGTGGAGGATTCAACTCTTAGGACCATTTTTATTAGCAAGACCCATTTTGACAAATTGGGTTTGAAACCTTTAAGGAGCATTTTGAATCATCAAATGAATTTTTTGAAGATTAAAATTTTCCTCTTTAGAGTAGAAACATTTTTTCCTATTCTACACATAAATACCTTTCCACGACGTAAGAATCATGTCAATCAGAGTCCATATGTGAAAGTTATGCCACTCAAAATTTTACCTTCCTGTTTTCACCACCACAATTTGAGAGGATGCCACATCAACCCCAATTATTCATGGAAAAGGGTCTAGCCATGTGATTATAATTAATAATACTCTAGAAGATTCTATATTGTAACTCTATTTAAGATTTTATGTATTCAAACCCAACCACTGGTAGGTTATCAGGTTATGTTATAACTGGGCCAGTAGGAGGAAAATAGGTTCCATTCTTTCGAGTGTATTTGTTCCGTAGTCGATAAAATACCTGAGAGGGATAGGAGATAGAGAACACATAAAGGATTGTGCACTGTAGTATCCATATTCCATATGCTATACTTCTTTGTACTCACAAACATTTTCTATTTAGAGAAAGAGAATAGAGAAACCTCAACTTGCAACTGGGTTTTTCTCCCAAAAGGATTTCCAAGGTCATATCTTGTGTGAAATGTATGTGTGAGATTTTATTTCATTGTTCTCTACTTATACATACTTTTTAATTTTCATGCATACACTATAGCAATAATATATATATATATATATATATATATATATATATATATATATATATATATATATATATATATATATATATATATATAACTCTCTTTCCCTTTCTATATATATATAGAAAGGGAAATAGAGTTTTAATAGTGTAGTTCTTGGATTTTTAACTAAAATTTTATCAGATATGTTGTGACAAACTATCCAGTGGAATATCCACGATAGTTTACAGATCATCATCTCTTCAATTTTTTTATTTTTTGTTGGAAAATTGCATGAATGATGGTTTCATGAAGAAAAATATCCTCCGTGGAAAATCATCTATTGATTTTTTGGGCTTTGTTTCCCTAGGTCATATATGTGGTCTTGACCCACGATTATTTTAGTTAATCACCAATTTCAAAGTGGTATCCATAGTGGCATTTTATATGGTGTTACATGAGTAATTATGAGTGGTAAGTACTTTTGATACTTTAGGTAGATGTCAAATCCATATTTAAACTCCTTTGGAAGGTTAGCATCTTCATGAAGATAATTTTACTAGTAAGAAACAATATGTATGGGTTTCCATAATTATCTCACACACTTCGCTAGCTAGGTCCTAGGAACTTGACATCCACCAATGTTTTTTTTTATAGAGGTGTATTTCTCCATTATTTTTCCTATTAATAGCCCAAATTTACTTGGGGTGTTTCTTTTGGTTCTTGATGTCTCTTTTTCTATAAGATAATTTTTTTTAATGGTTAAAACATAAGTTTTCACCATTGATGGCTAACCTCTTCACCAATCATATAGGCAATGTGGTGTTTCTATTAAGGTGGAAGAAGAAACATCCATTAGGTGAATGGTGTTCTCCACAATAGATGACACTAAACCATTAGACTTTCAAATTTGGCCTTCATATTCAAAGGAGAGTAATCATGTAGAGGTTAAAGTGGTTGATTGAAGTCCACAACAAAATTTTATCCAACCTTTTTTATTCTTTTATCATTGGGGTGAATAAAACATTCATTTAGCCTTTTTCTTTATACAACCAATTTCACATGAACTTATGTGTGAGTGTGTCAGATAGTATGGGAGAACATGTCCATGATAACTTAGTACTTTGGGAGGAGTCTCTTTTACTTCGTCACTACCCTCTATTAGTATTATATGCCTATATAACCATTCATAGTACATCTAATTAATCCATATCGAGAATGGGAATTCCATAATTATTTCATTTCTGTCGATGAGTTTACCTAGTATTAATTTGTCCTTTTTTTTTATTTTTCCAATTTAGTCATCTAGAGTCATTCTTAGTGGTGGGAAAGGCCTTGCTAGTAATATTCAGAGTGTATTTCTATTTTCATTTGGTATTCCTAAAGGTGGCCTAGCAATTCAGTTTGGTTGGAATACTAACCAAGGGTTTATTCCTATGTCTATTATCTTCACTAGTATTTGGGGTAGTAATTTTATCATAATTCTCAAAGTCCCCAGGGATTGTACTATCTTTAGGGGCACTAATGTCCCGAGGGGAAATAATGTTTTAGGGGAAGTGGTGTCCTTGGTTTCAGTAAAGTCTTTGTCGAGTGCTAATTTTGTTAGGGTAAGTAGCATATTTGGGAGAATTGGTATCCTTGGGGAAATAACTTTGGAGCCACTCATGCTTCAGGAAAATTTCACGTGGGGTGACCAAAAAGTCCATTCAAGTCATAATCCATACCTTATTTTAACCAAAATTTATCACATAAACTAATTTTCCTTTCCTAGAAATATTATACCTTATTGATCTAGTATGAATAATGGATGATCCACTTTATCACTAACCTTAGTGGATGACAATTCCCAAATAATTTTCATCAAATATACCCAAATTTCATAGAACCTGGGACAAGACCTTTCTACTCACATTATGAAATACTAATTTTGGTGATATTCAAAATCCTTAGCATAGGACTATATATGATTGCATATTTTCCAAATAACCTTCACTAAAAATGCCATCAAATGGTACATCATGTTAAAAGGAAAATCTTAGTATGATTTCACTTCCTGGGCTATGGCCTTTTTAACACATTTCTGGCTACCTATTTAGTATGAAACTAGAATATATATTTTTATGTATTTACATCAAGACACTACCACACATAGATATAATGACATTCATGAATGGAGAAGATAGTGTAAACTCATCAAGATTAATACTCTAGGTGAACTCTTGACAAAATTTTCACTACATCATTGGTTCACCCATCATCAAGGACATTGTGATATTGAGAGTGGTGACCAAGGAGTATGAAATACTATGTGCTTAATGCTTATATCATATCTACTCTTATTCTGGAAATTTGTATGATATCATTTCCCATGCTCAAAGTTTTTCAATAGATCTATTGAGACCCAATCAAGGACCCCTTTATAATGGTATGATAGGTTCTATTTACCATGCTCTTTCTAGATATTTGGGCGGGTAGTTAAGTGAAATGAATATTTCCATGAATCCCCTCTGGCTACATCAACAACCCAAAATAATTTGGATCCAAATAATACCTCTAAGGGGAATCAAATATAGTGCACACAACCAAATAATCCTCGACTACCTAGAGGAAAGAACAAGAACAAGAAGAAAAATGATTTTTTCAATCAAGGGACTAAGAAAACAAAAAACATTAATTATAGGGGAGCCAAGGGGAAGAAGAAGCTCAAGTTTCTCTGTACTGTTCATGGTGGATACCATATTACTCGAGAATTCCCATGGATGGATGAGATTAAAAATTATTTTTCATGGCAAGGAGCCTTACAACAACCTATTGTTTTGACTAATTAATGCCATCCTAGAAAAAAATAATGGTTTCCAAAAATATTGTTACAATCTATGGGGGTACATTATTGTCGAAAAGGGGGTTCATCATCAAGTGTTAAAATTTACATGTGTGACTAGACAATAAATCTAAAAATGTGATTTCATAATTACAAGAATCCCGAGACTGATTTTTTAGATAAACAACCATGTCTACTTCCTAATGGTGGCCCTCTCTAGACAAAGAAGCCACCACTTCATATAATGATTCATCTACATAAGGGTTTACTTCATATGTATACCCATAATTCCACTGCATAGGCTACCCATAAGTATAACACTATTGAAGACATGTGCCATGTCAAAATCAAATGTTCTTTAAAACTACCCAACATAGAAAAAAGAATTATTTTTTTACATAAGTAGGATGGATGCTTTAGATAATAATATAATTAAATTTGACTCAAAATAAAATAGGTATATGCTCCCCAACTATATTTATTTTATCATGTGTATCAATATATTCATAATTGTTGTCGATGATGAAGCCTCAACTTGCATTGTATCTACATCATGCTGATGATATTTTAGTTATCCAAAGATTTATTATACTAGAACCATGTTGAAATAAATTGATGGACACACATTCAAGCCTCATAGAATTATTTCCACCTATCATATGGAGTTATGTGGAAATATTGTTACAATCAAAGTATATTTTTTCATCACACCATTAGATTAGAGTTAGATGGAAAGATTTTTATAATCAAATTTAAAGATGTAAATACACCATTTTATTATAATATTTCTCTTTCGATAGCTTGGTTATATGAAATGAGAAATATAGTTTCCTTAGTCTTTAGAGTTCTTCACTCTCCTCTTTGAGGGAAGGTAGTTATGATTGAACAACTGGACTACTACATTCTTGATTATAGGAATAACAATGGCATAAACATTCAATTCATTAGTAGTTCCTTGATAGTTAAAGTTTTTTTGTGGGGATGCTCAAGGATTAATTTATTATGATTACATTTACCCTACCACCCACACTTACCACATAAACAACTGCTCCTATATATACGATCTCCTAAAGTGATTTAATGCATCATGGATGTCCTCGTCCTTGGATTGTGCTTACTTATTCAAAAGTTGAGTCATTCAGAACATCTATGCAACTTAGTTTGGAAAAAATTTCCTATCTAGTGATATAGTTAGAATTTGTTAACATTAATCAATATCTCCAATAATATTATGCATTTAAATAGTATTCCATTTCCATGTGTGTTGTCATTCCACCCACTTGAGATGGATTAATAGATATTAAGCTACCTCTAGACTAGGCCATCATGGATATCATTGATTTAATTAACATGGATTAGTAGGATATGCATCATCACACATATTTATTTCCTATTTTGTAAAGGTTGGAGGTTGACACAAAATTCATTTTTTTTATTAACAATGTTGAGTGCCATTGATCTCCCATTATGATACATGATGTTATTTCAGAAGGGATCTTAGAAAACATATTAAATAAAATACATGTAAATATTTCAGTGCAACTAAGAGTCATAGAAAACATCTTGATATGTGTAGTCTATATTCATATTATACCGTTATATTATTTTTCATGTGGGTCATCTTGTACGGGGAAGTAATATTTTGGGGGAACTAGTGTCCCTAGTTTCAATAAAGCCTTTTGGGAGTGTTGATATCCTTAGGGGAAGTATCATATTTTGGAGAATTGGTATCCTTGGGGAAATACCTTTGGAGGAATTGATGCTTCAAGAAAATTTCTTATGGGGGGACCACAAATTCCCTTAGGTCATAATCCATTCCTTCTTTTGACAAAAAATTATCATCAAAACTAAGTTTCCTTTCCTAGAAAAATTATACCTTCTTTATATACTATGAATTATGAATGTTCACACTGATCACTAACTTCAGTGGCTGGTGGTTCACATGGAGTTTCCATCAGATATAACCAAATTTGATAAAAATAAAGGACAAAAACCTTCTACTCACGTTATCAACTACTACTTTTGGTGATATTAAAACTCCTTGGTAGAGGATTGTATATGATTGGATATTTTCCAAAGAATATTGACTAAATGTCCCAAAAAATTGGACATTAAATTACTAGAAACATTTTATCATGATATTACTTCCTTGGCTATGGCCTTTTTAACACATTTATGGCTACTTGTTTAGTATGGAACTAGAATTGATATTTTGATGGCATTACATTAAATCATTGCTATGCATATATATAATTACATCTAAGAATGAAGAAGGAAGTGTTTTCTCATCAAAATTAAGATTCTTGGTGAACTCTTGACAATTGGTTCACTACGTCATTAGTTCACCTATCATTAACTACATTATGATATTGAAAGTGGTGACCAAGGAGTATGAAATCTTATGTGCCCAATATTTAGATCATATTTGATCTTAGTTTATAAATTTGTATGATATAATTTCCCATGTTCCAATTTTGTCAATAGATCTATTGAGACCCAATCAAGGACCCCTTGCTAATGGTCTAGTGGGTTCTACTTCCCATGCTTATGCTAGCAAGTTGAGTGGATAGTTAAGTCAAATGACTATTTCCATGAAGCATTTCAAGCTACATAAAAAGCTAGAACTATTATGGATCAAATAATACCTCTAATGTGAATCAAATATAGTCCACATAACCAAAGAATCCCCTCCGCACATTTACCTACTTTACACCCCATCCCCACATCTACCCACTTTTATAATCCATCTAGGTAAATGGGAAGAGAAGTGGCACTATGACATGACCTGACCTACCAACTCTAGTTAAGGAAGTGGGGCATACAACTGACCACAAATTGACAACTCAAAACATTCCTTAGGGCTATAGGACATTCAGGGGCCAAAGAGTAACACCATCTTCCCACATCTACCCAAGTAACCAACCAACTAGGGTAAAAATGTGACGAGAGGTTAATAATACAAGATTAAACCTCCTAGTTGGCCTTGAGGAAGTGGAACCAATGGAAACACATCAAAAAGACCATGTAAAACATCAACAATATCTCCAAGAGGTATCCCAACCCTTCATACCTCTTACCGACTTACTTTCTGACCACATTGAGCTTTAGACGGAGTAACAACACAAAAATTTAGCAGATGGGAGGCTATAGCCATAGGCGCAACACAACAAGCATGTGACCAGGGCCCCAATAGCTCATTTTTGTGCTTGTAACTCTGGGATTTGAGCCACCTTTTTAGGCCAAGAACCGAGGTCACTTCCGAAAACTTAGGGGATGATAAATAACATTTGAATAATGATAAAAAAGAAATAAAATAAACAAGAAGTCATTTGGACCCCTCGTAGCCATGAAAATCATTTTTTCAAACATGTCACAAACATTGAATCTACATGTATAAATAATAGATTTAAACATATAGGCCTCATACTTATCTAATAATCTTTAAGAAGAATTTCTCCCTTACACCATTAGCTGCAATACAATCTATTTTACCCTAGATACATTATGCACTAATTTACAAGTAAAAAAATTGAGAGAGCCGAATATCATCACTCATAAAATCCATGCTTATAACCAACAAAATAAAAATAGAAATACAGTCGATACAACAACAATAGAATCCACATAATAACTAGTACATTTTCATACTTCATACCAAAGAACGATATTTTCATTACGAAATGTAAAAACCAACTAGAGATGTGACTTCCATGTTCCACTCAACCATAGATTGGCTCACCTAAATATACCTTCATCCAATCACCCCCGTGTCATATTTGAAGCCTAAATGTGGGACACAAACTAAAAGAAACAACCAGGGCATATCAATGTTAAACCAGCTCACCCTCATCAATAAAAATCAGTATTTACTATGATGCATCCTGTATCACAAGGCCAACACGATAAACATGTCATAACCGGCTTTATCGTGATATACACTCGATCACTAGTACAACACAAGAATGGATATAACTAGATTCTGTTCACCTAAACAGTGAGGAATTTTCCTGTCTCCTTATTTCTCGGGCTTTACCAGAACCCACAATCTAAATCAAGGTCGAGACACGCTCTTCAGGATTTACTGTACATCCCATACCTAGACTAATAGGCCCAACAGAGATCACCCACCTCTCAGGCTTTACCACAATCCAAACTAGGATCATTGTTGGCTCACTAATATTTCTATTTAAAAACAATCATAATGCCTACATTAATCATCAACCCAGGGAAATTATTTTTATTTCAAGAGTGTTCTGCATAGTCTATGCAAGTAAAACTAAAGGTTATTAAATTGAAATCATTGCAGAAGTAAAATCTAATTCTTGATGTTCAATCAAATAAATAAAAAGAAATCATCAAATAACTTCAACCAGTTAACTCAACTTAATTCTAATATGTTCTATGAATGCAGATGAAAATGAAAACTTAAAGGAATTCACAATGAACCATAATTATAGACTAACATATACATCAATATATTAACATCTACAACAATATATTAATCAAGCATGGAGTACTGGAGTAACTGAACAAAAAGTAATAGAGTCACGTTCTGCAATTGAAATTCTCAATGGCTGATCAACCAACAAGCTTACTCAGAATGAAAAACAATCTATTTATTTAAATGACTTGTGAGAAATAACATTCATGAAGAAAATGAAAACCACCAAGACTTTAAATCAATAAGATGAAAACCACTTGATGCTGATGAAATTCGAATCAATTATGAATTCTATAAAACACAGAAATGATTAATTATAAAACAGGGAAATGATAATATGACACAAGGAAACAATAGAACCCCGAGTGACTGGGCCCAGAGTCTCCAGAAGTCTCTGTCAAGTGATCTTCAGAATACGATTATAAAAAAATGAATATCTCTTTCATTAAATTAACAGTCAGGGTACAACATCGCTGAGCGAAAAAGCTTCTTTTTGAGGAAATGTAAATAAAATATTATTACAACATATAGATTATCAACTCCCCATTCTATTCAATCTATTGATATTTTATATCTTTACATAGAGACATAACGGATAATTATGAATCCTTCGGATTAGGAGATCTAGAGGATTTCGCAACTATCTAACAGTTTTCTCTATAGAATGAGAAAGGCCCTCCTTCTTCATCGATGATCTGTATAAACAAAAACGAGATCATTTTCCTTTTCCTGGTCAGTGTTGTTCAATCGTTTGAACAACAGTTAATCAGTTTCGATTCCCTGCACCTAAAGACAACGAAAGTTAGCCTTTCCCCCCATAGATATATAATTTATTGATAATTAGTTTTACCCTTTGTTTATAATGAATTATTCCAGATTTACTCCCAAAATGAAGGTAGACACATGAAAGTTAATAATAAATCAAGATAATCATGAGGATAAGACGTACCTTTTTCGTGACCCAACATACTGCCCAGCTTACCTGGTTTCATGTCCTTATGTAATGAGATGATTGAGGTTTAACAATGTTAAAGAATATTTAGGGTAGAATTCCTCTTTATACATTCTAAAACCATGTTTCTATTTAAATCTTACAAAAAGTTGATTTTCATGACCCTCAGGAAGATCATAATTATGGTGGTAGCCTTCAGGAGGGTACCATATGATAGCAAACCTATAGGGCATCTTATCCATGTAGGACCTATGCATAAAATGATGTTACTTCATGTGAAACAACAAACAATAGCTGCTTTAAAGTTTCTATAATTAAAATGCTCCTAATTCTTAACAATGTTGGTGGATGCCTGCCATCTTTGCTTAGCTGCTAACAAGGCATCTTCTCTGATCTCCTGAAAGTATTCTCTCCCATATTATTCATTATCCTTGTGTAGTGGTCCCAATTTGGTTATAACCCCTTCCTGTTTCATAAATATTTTGTGTTGACTGAAGAGATACAGAGGTTAAGTGGGTTCCCTTCTGACCCAAAGATCTAGACCATGTTCTCCTTTCTAAAAACGTTATAATATTTAGCCCACTTGATTTGATCATCAGCAAAATATATGAATGCTTCAAAACTAGATGTATCCTATAAATGGGATTGGATTATTGTCTCTTTTATCCTCTAAAAAGTTGTGCATATATAGTTCACACGAGGCGTTGAACTTTCTCATTTTGTTCCCCACAACACTGAACAAATTTTGCAGTAGTATTAAAATCGGTGAGTTTCCCTGCCCTAATGGCCTTTAATTTCAATAACGGATATATTTCTAATAAGAAAAGATCATAATTAGTAGCAGGTGATCTACAAGACAAGACATTTGAGTAAATTGAACAAATAGTGTTTGTTTGCTTTGTGGCTTCTTCAAGTTGATCTTGTGATTTCTTTACCTTCTCCTGTTTACTTCTAAAGTTGAAAAAAGCCTCATCTTCAGTTGCAGTAAGTTTCTTGAGTTTTTCTAGTAGCTCTCGATGTACCTGTAGTGGTATCACTTCCTTGTTACAATTATCCAACTCTTGATGGGATTGTGTCAATGTGTCTTGAAGTCTTGAAATAATGGCTTATTTTGCCAATGGAGTATAAAAAGGTGTTTCATTTGTCTAAGTTTCCTTTGTATGCGTCTCCAATTCTATCTAAGTTCCCACTATCTATGTCTTCAATTTTGTTTGAGTTCCCTATTTCTGTGTTCCTAATTATGTTTGGGTTTGAGTAGTGTGTGTCTCTATTTCTGTCTGAGTGTCACAAATGTCTGTTTCTTTCTTAGGCTTCCAAGCCTTATCCGCCTCTTTTAAACATTCCCTTAATTTCTTGAATGTTCTTTTCAACCTTTTGTAATTCTTGCAAAATTTCCTCAATTTGGCCCATGCCGACTTACTTTTCTTTGTAGGGCTTCCAGTAGAAGAGGGCATAGTACCCTTTTCAAGGATAGGGGGAGTTGTAACAATTTCTAAGCCATAATCTAGCAAGACATTATTTTTTTCAAGCACTAAAGGAGTTGTGCCTATATCAATATTTTGATCCAATGGGGTGGAATTTTGTTCAGGAACCATGGGAATTGTGCCTATATCAGTGCTATGGTCAAACAGAATGGTGTTTTCTTCAGGTACCATGGGAATTGTGCCTATATCAATACTCTGTTCTAATGGGACGGTGTCACCAAACTGGTTTTTAGACTCAATATTTATTTTTTCAAAGTTTCCTTCCTCCACATATTGACCACCACAGGGTGTTGAATCCCCTAAATTTTTCATTTCCTCCTCAGATGGTAATATCTTAGTGTGACTAGAACTACCATTAGAAGCAGTCTGGTCTATAGGATCACTCAGTCCCTCAAAATTCCCAGAGGGGTTTCTTTCTTCATGAAATTCACTCATACATTCCAACACTCTGGCCATTTCCTCCTCATACCCCTGTAGAATTCCCTCTTGTGTGTTTAGAGGAGGTGAATGAGATGGTCCTGCCTCGTTGGCTAAGGTTGAAGTGTTTTTTCATGAACCTAAGTGTCTTCTTTTCACCGAACCCGAGGTCAAGGGATGGTTCCTTTTTCCTCTGGATTTCTTTGGAATTAATATTTCCCTTCTTGGCTGGTCAATTTGTCTATTGTCTTGGTTTTATTCTAATGGGGTTAGGAAAATGTTTACAAAGTTGTCCCAAGTTAACTGATGCTCATTTAATCCATGAGTGATGATTAGCTTTATCAGACCATGATGGCTGATAACTGTGTGTGGATTTTTAGTTCTCCTAACCCGACTAGATATTTCATGCAACAAATAATTCAAGAAATATGGAAAATTAACTGAAATTTTCTTCTTGAGTATGGCTATAAGTTTGAGTTTCCGGGGTTTTACCATGTCTTGGAGACTTTCACATGTAATATACTTCTGAATGATGATCTCCAGTTCCTGCCATGGTTCCTTCAAAGTCGCAGCGTTAATCCCATTTCCTTTGCATACCAAATTCTTGTCTGGATCTTGGAATGCTGCAACTGCTTCATGTATCAGAACATGTTTGTCAGTCCACTTTGTTCCTTCTGTTAGAAGTCCAAAAACCTCAGATATTGTAGTTTCTGATATTGTTATGTATCTTCATTTCACAGTTGTGTGTCCATTCTCCAGGTTCTGCATAAATTCTAATGCTATCTCAGCGTGGAATCCCTGGAAGTTTTCCAAATATGAGAGCCAACCAGGATTTTGTAGTATATCATGATCCTGTTCTGTAATATTCAGTATTATGGGCTCATTGCGGAAATATCTTCCACCCATGAGAGTTGTGTCTCAGAGGCTGAATTATACTTCTGCATGCACTACTCATGACTACATAAGTTTAGAACAACACAAACACTGCATGAAAATACTTTGAAACTGTCAAAAAGGGTATAAATGCAATTATATGTGTTTTTCAAATCAACAGGTTTTGGTAGATTTTGATTATTAGTTCACATGCTTGCTCATCATGTATACCTATGTACACCTTTCCCCCCTCCAATGAGATAAGGACGTCCACGCCCTTAGAGCGCAGAAAAAGAGAAAGATGTTGAGGATAATTTAATGCATTTACAATAATGACCAGGGTGACATACAATGCGGCATAAATCAATCAAATCAACTAAAATCATGAGGATGGCGGCGAAATGATTAAAAAAGGAAAAATGGAGAAATAATTATTATGAAAAGGATTTTTTCTTTGATGGAAAATTGTGACAAAACATAATATGTAAAGAGTGGTAACAACTGCTGGAATTAAGTGATCATACATAATTAAGTTAATTCATATGTAGTTTTACCATGCATACTGGTTTTTATAAAGATAACACTATTCTCATGATAAATTTTCCTTTCAGAATGGACTAGTAAGAATGAGTGAATATAAAATGATTGGTTGTTCAACATGAAACTCCAATGCCACAAGTAGAGCCACTGCTACGAGCAAGCATCCATAGCATCGACAGGGTTACCTTTTAACCCAAAAATGAGCCATAATACTCTATTTTGTGTTTAGATAATTTAATTATTCTCATAGAGAAACCATTGTGCTGGGATGGTAACCAGATAATCACAGTGCCATTCACTAGGTTTTAACAAAGTAATCATCCTGGCTCGTGATGAGACCTCCTGTCCTTCAGGATTTTTTCTGGCTAGAAGGTCATTACCCTCATGTGGTGGCCATAATGGGAATGTTAACTTTTATCTCCTTATGATCATGGTATGCTGGCTCACAATTACACCCCCTATCCTCTCTAGAATATTTGCTTATTATTTTCATATTTATATATTTTTGAATCATAAATAGAGGGAGGCTTATGAACTCCTTAAGAGTTAGGGATGGTGTGAGGAGTGAAAATAAATGCCAATGAAATTTATACACTTATTCCTAAGTCACCCTACCCTAAAATATCAACCATTGATAGTGTAAAAAGATAAACCAACATGGTATTAAGATAATGAATTTTTTCATAATATCTCTGAAGAAAAAGTATCCAGCAAGGTGTTACATAATTTGGATCATATCAATGTCTGTAAATACCCATAAAAAATATAAAAAATCATAGTTTGTATTAATATCATTGTTTTTATCCTTCTTAGATGCATATTCCTCATCCACAAGATGATTCTCATGACAAAACATTAAAAAAAAGAGAAAAAAATCATTCAGACAACTACTTATTACAAAAATGTGGTTATTCATTTGATCGAACAGTGGTTGTTCAGTCGATTGAATAGCAGCTATTCAATCGATTGAACAAAAAAAACACACAAAAATAAAATATGTAGTTCTCTTGACCGAACATCAGCTTCCGAGTCGACTGAACAACAGTTTTTCAATCGTTTGAACAACAAAAACAGGGAAAATGAAATCCATTGTTCTTTTGACCGAACAATGGTTGTTCAGTCCATTGAACAGAAGTTGTTCAATCTTTTGAACAACAAAAAAATACAAAATGAAATCCATTTTTCTTTTCACCAAACAATGGTTGTTCATTCGATTTAACAACAACTATTCAATCGTTTGAACAACAAAAACACGCAAAAATAAAATCCATTGTTCTTTTGACCGAACAACGACTATTTAGTCGATTGAACAACAACTGTTCAATCGTCTGAACAAAGAAAACACACAAAATGAAATATGTTTTTTTTTTGACCGAACAACAATTGTTTAGTTGATTGAACAACAACTGTTCAATCGTTTGAACAACAAAACCACACAAAAATAAAATCCGTTGTTATTTTGACCGAACAATGGATGTTCAGTCGATTGAACAACAACTGTTCAATCATTTGAACACAAAACATTAAAAAATAAAATATGTTCTTCTTTTGACCGAACAACAATTATTCGGTCGATTGAACAACAACTTTTCAATCGTTTGAACATCAAAAATAGGAAAAAATAAAATTCGATGTTCTTTTGACCGAACAACAGTTGTTCAGTCAATTGAACAATAGTTGTTCAATTGTTTGAAAATAAAAAATATGCAAAATGAATTATGTTGTTCTTTTGACCGAAAAATTACTCTTCAGTCGATTGAAAAACAATTGTTCAATCATTTGAACGTCAAAAACATGCCAAAATAAAATTGGATATTCAATCAACTTAACAACAACTATTTAGTCAATTGAACAAAGAACTAGAATTTTTCATATGGAATCACAATCAAATGTAAGTTAATATGTACATTATTTACAAATTTTAAAAACAATAGATTTTTACGAAGGTAAACCTGTTGCATCATTACTCCCTCCAACTAAAATTTGCATGGCGGGGTTGTCACATACCTACCGGCAGAAAGACTCCTTTGTGAGTGATTTATGATAAAGACGTACCCAATGTCTGTTTACTCTAAAGGAAGATCCGGATCCATAAATGGTGGTAAAAGTGAGAGTTCCATTGTTATGCACTTCCTGAATTGCATATGGGTCGAACCACCTTGCCTGTAGTTTACCTGGGAAGTCTTGAAATCCGGAGTCATAGAGGAGTGCCCAATCTCCTTCTTGAAATGTATTTTTCTTGATAAGGATGTCATGCCACTTTTCTCATTGTTGATGAATGATCATGGTGCATTGTAAAGAAAGCAACCGGGCTTCATCTAATTCATTCATTTGTTGAAGTATTTTAATTTGAGCCTACTTCAAGTGCAACCCCACTTCTTGCGTTGTTTTGAGAGTCTTTATTTCAAATTCGATGGGAAAAATTGGCTCTTTACCGAATAACAATTGATGCGAAGAATATTCAGTAGTATTATGGAAAGTTGTGCTGTAAGCCCATAAGGCCTCTGGAAGTATGGTAGCCCAGTATCGTCAATGTGTCGAGACCGTTTTAGTCAGAATTTGTTCAATGAATTTATTAGTACTTTCGACCTTCCTATTTTCCTATGAGTGATATGGAGAAGTGATTCTATGTGTGATTTAGTGGTTTTGTAGAGTGGTTGTAATCTTATGTCCTACAATTTTGCCCCCCCCCCCTGCATATGTTATCACTTCATGGGTAAACCATATCACACAAATATCTCAAAAAGAAAATTAATAACTGTTTCCTCTATATCTCTCGGCAATGCTACCCTTTCGATCCATTTTGTTACATAATCTGTGGCAACCTGTATGTAAACTTTCTGGTTTGAGGGTGGATTGAACGGACCAACAAAATCCAATGCCCACCTTTCAAAAGGTTCTATCACTAATTGTAGTTATAGGGGAATTTCATTAGATTGAACGAGGTAGCCCATTCTTTGGTAGCTATCATAGGCCTTCACATATTTCTTAGCATCCTTAAAAATAGTCGGCCAATAATAGCCCATTTGTAATACTTTGTGCCTGGTTCTGTTATCTGCGAAGTGTCCACCTCAAGGTTCATCGTGGCAAGCCCTTAGGATGTCAAAAATTTCATCTTCTCAGATGCATCTGCATATATTCATATCAGCTCTAGTGTGGAAGAGATACCCACCAATCTAGGAAAAGCGAGTGTTGTGTTGGACGATCAACTTCCTTTCTTTTTTTCTTAACTGTATGGGAAGTTTTCCTACGATGAGATAATTTTCCACATCCACATACCATGATGCTTTCACTGCCACAACAAAAATGTGCTCATTAGGAAACTAGTCCTCCACTGCTAGCAGATCATTTATCTTAGGGACCCAAGACAAAAATTCTGTGACTGGGTTCTCCTTCCCTAGACGGTCTTTAATAGTGATATCGAAATCCTGCAAAAGTAACAGCCACTGAGTCACTCTCCCATTTGTAATTGGTTTATTCGCTAAGTACCTAATGGAATAATGATCAGTATACATAAATAATTGATAACCAGTTATGTAATGTCTAAATGTATTTATGGCATATATGACTACTAGGAATTCCTTTTCGGTTACTATATAATTTAATTCAACAGGGGTGAGATTTTTTTTTATATAATAAATAGCGTAGGGATTTTTATCTTCTTCTTCACCAAGAACAACTCCTATCACTGTGTCTGACGCATATGATTGAATATGAAATGATATTTCCCAATTGGGACCACACAATACTGGTGCAGTTGAGACTATTCTCTTTAAATCTGTAAAAGCAGTGTCACACTTATAAGACCATTTAAATTCAACATTTCCTGTTAAAGCATACAAAGGCACAACAATTTGTGAAAAAATATTTCATGAATATATGATAATATCCTGCATATCCGAGGAAACTACGTATCTCTATTTGAATACATGGTGTGGATAGTAAAATAATTACCTCTGTCTTTATCAGATCTACCTGTATTCCAATAGCGAAGATATAGTGTCTTAGGATTATGCCTTTCACCATCACCATGTGACACTTTTCGTTACTGAAACATAACCTGGTGGTGATACATTGTTCCAACACTTTTTCCAATGCCTATAGTGCCTTTTCAAAATCATTCCCATATGGGTTCAAATCATCAATATAAACCTCAAGTCCTTCATTGATTAGATCGGCGAATGTAATATCCCAAAATGGAATAATGCATTGATACACAAACACAATATTTGTAACACAGAAAATGTACATGCATGTTTATGATCAACATATATATAGAAATAATAACTGAGCCACTTTATTATATAGGAGAAGATTTAGTTACACAATGTGCAAAATATGAGTAGATCTAGCCAAATAGATGGCCTAGATTCACCCTGAAAACATGCCAAAGTAGGCATTACGTAACTTGAGAGCTACTAGAAGAAAATACTATGTTGTCCCTTTAGCAGAATATGAATATATGATATCAGGATGAAAATGAAAATACAGATCTACGAAAATGCGGAGCTCTGGTGATGCCAAGATTCAAGATCTGGGCTCTATGATGGATACCCAAGATAACCCAGAAAGGATTTTCCAGATCTACAAATTTTGAAAATAACCCTCCTTGAGTTTGATCCTTTGACTACTGGGTTATGTAGATCTGAAGCTAGATTTGAAAAATAGATGGCTGAAATATATCACAATATCAGATCTAAGCTTGAAGGGTTGATCGCTTCACTAGATCCTCAAGCTAGAAGCTCAAGATCTAGCACCTCAATCCTCTAAAGAAGGTTGCAGTTGCTGCTACACAACTGCTCATAAAAGCCATGCTATAAAGGAAGGGGGCTCTCTACCCTACTGCAAAATATGGCTATGAAACTTAATACATATGGAAATAATGTATACAATTTGAAGGAATGTTCCTCCACTGGATTACTAGATGAAATGATAGCAACTTCCCTTCTCCCTTGGATCTACAAGGCTAGACTGCGCAATTCCTAAAGGTATTGCTGCTACTGGGAGATGAATAATATATGGCCTGATGCCTGATATAGATCTGAAACACTAGAAGACTGACCTTGAAGCTCAAGGTGATAGGATGAATCCTTCATTGGTTCCTCAACTGAAATATTGAAGGGAAACCTCCTCCTCTCAAACCGATCTCCAGAAATGTACAATTTCTAAATATGGATGTTTTGCTTAAAGTACGAAAAATATGGCACCAATTCTTGATGATGAATGAAGTACAATACTCTTTCAAGAGCTACTCAATGAAAGAGGTGGGATTCCCGACCAGGAACACCGAGTGCTAAACAACACTTGCGATCTTAGCCAAACAACCAAAGAAAGCATGGAATGTCACATGAAAATTCCATATCTAAAGAGATCATACATCAACAATAATCTTGAAAATTCCCTCTATTGTGCCTTCATATTCTTTATATAAATTATGAGCCTTCTCATGCCTTGGCCCTCCTCATAACTACGTTCTACAAGTGGACATAGGTCTCCATGTTAACTGCGTTGTCATTAGATGATCTCCATCATGTGGGAATGCAATGGTCACCCTCTCCATCATGTGTGAATTAAATTCACCACTCCTCCATCATCTCATTATAAATGCTCTATGATCTTATGTTTTATCCTTTCCAAGATCTTAGTTGACTGTATCGACCTCCATGATATATCTCATTAATGAGACATGATCTTCACTCCTTTCACATTAAGTAGTTTCTCTACTACTCCATTATGTAGATCTAGCTATGAAATATCTACATACACAGATAAAAAAGTGGATTTTATTCATTTTTTAGGATTATGGGTTCCTCCACCCTTTTATTTACTTAATTAGTTTTATTAAGAACTCTAATATTCCAAATATCATGTGAAAATTTTGGAATATTACAGTCCTCCCTGGCAAAATGTTGCTTTTCCTCAAGCAACTGCAAAAGTGGATGCTGCAGAAAACATCCTCCCTCCAAATGGCATCCTCATGTGGAATACCTTCCCATCTGTCACAATGTGTCATGCATGTCCAGCTCCGAAGCTGCCTCTCTAGAATGTCTAGAATGGCCTTCGACTGAAAAGTTAGATACCCTTCCTCATCATTGAATCTCCAGGTGGAAACCATATGATGACCAAAGTTCTCCTCTATACATGAGATACATAAGATAAAGTGGTTCATTCCCAAAGTGGAAAGTCCCAACTCATGAACTATATCTCCAATCCATGATACATAGAGTAGATTGCATCTATTAATATTCACATCATTAGCCATGTTGGCCATGTAGGAATCAACATAGTGAAAAACAAGAAGTAGAGACATATGGATGAACATGAACAATGTCAAACCATATTCTCCCAATAACAACCAACGCAACAAAGCCTTCTACTACCATTCTAGATGATCATGAAAACAAGTGAGAGATCCATAATCTCTCAAAAGAAGCCACTTCAACAATGCTTCTTGTTGCCATGCCAAATCAACATTAATGAGCATATGGGAGCCATACTCTCTCAATAGAAGCCATCTCATTAATGCCTCTTGCTACCATACCACATCATCATTATACCAAATGTAGTGGCCATATTCTCTCTAGAGGAGCCACCTTAACAAGGCATCTTGCTGCCCCATCACATCATATGTATAATAACCATATTCCCCCTACAGAAGCCAATGTTGTAAGGCCTCCTCTTTCCATCCTCAAACAATGTCATGCAATGTATGGGAATAATTCATCCCATGCTCTTCCAATAGTAACCATAGCAACAAGGATTCTTGTTGCCTCCTTGCATTATCATTGTGAAAGTCATGGAGAAACAATATAGTAATGGAAATGTGAGATGTCTCATCAACATAATAGAAAAAATCTCCTTTATGCCACATCATGTGAGAGTTATACTTTCTCCCAACCTCAAGTACATACATGAACATGAGATACATCCCCAACAAAAATACATGTAAATACATGAGACATATCCAAAACAAGAGTAAATACATGGACATAATATATATCATGAGATGTCCAAACTCACTCATCAATAACCAAGGTAACCATGCCTTTTTCTTCTACATTCTTCTACTGATGTGTAAGGCATGAATCAGAAAAATATGACTCATTGAGTGGTAACCATACTCACCCAAGAGCAACCAGCATATCCACGCTTCTGGCTACCCTGTATCGTAGATCTACAAGTGGTTTGGAAACCCCTTGCTCCATATCATCAACCATTCATCCCAATGTGGATGATGAATCTCATTCTGCAAATACTTGGAATCATCCCATTGTAGGACACCAACCTCCTCAAACTATTGAAAAACTTTACACTCCATGATATATTTAAGTGCGCCTCCAATGGATCTCTCCATGAGATTCTCTTTTCATAAATGGCCCTCAAAAACCAATAAGGTTTTGGATCTACTGCAACTATAAGTTTCTCCTTGAGCTGTGAGATTCTCATTGAGAAAATTTCATCTAGAAAGGAGAAAACATTTCTCATCTCAAAATGTCTACCATCTACACCTTTCCCTCCATTTCTTCATGAATGAAGCTACCATATGATTTCTCCCATGAGGAATGGGTCCTCTTCTTCTCACTATTTCTCATTAACAACATTGTATATCTGCAAGGTGATACATGTGATGTCTCAAAGCAAGGCACAATGCTGAACTCATAGCCAGCCATTTTTCATAGGATCATACTCATCCTATTTTCTGAAACTCCACATTTCAACTCAAGAGTTTGAATGTAGTTCATCCATGAAAAACTAGGATGGTTCTTCATATCTTCCCTTATTATATCAAGGGTCCTCTGTGCAGTGATATAATGCTGCTCCAAATCAGCATGATGTTCTAACCCTTGGTCATGCAATAGCCCTGATGGCAGGTCTCCATAAGTTTCAATACGAGGTACTCAAACAATATGATATGAAAGTGTGTGCATACCTTCAATCAACTGAGATTCAGAAACATCTTGCAAGAACACAAGAGTTTCCTCTTCCGGTGCAAAGGTTTCTCCAACTCCTGGTAAGAGTGATGGTTGTAATTCTACAAGTGTACCAGCGCTGGTATATGTCTCTTCCTCCTCATGCATCTCATCAATCATGCATGGGACTCCCAATTTCAAGAACTCAAGACAATCTTGCAAATATGCAAGTGATTCTTCTCTTGATGTAAGCACATCTGCAGCTGGTGGTGGTAGAGGCTCCTCCTCTTGAGTGATAATGAGAACAACTTCTCTTGAATATTCATGCACTATCTCCTTGATGATGGGAGATGTCACTATGTGATATGTCTCTGGTTTCTTCCTACCATATCTCTTCTTCAGTCTTTTCATAAAATCAGCATAAGAAGACACTTTCATGTGTGATAAGTGAGTGAACCACCATACTCTTTCTTCACCCTCTAGGTGTAGCATTGTAAACTCCACATCCTGTCTTTCTGATATAAAATATCTCAGAAAGAATGTAAATAATTCTTCCCTCCAAGCCCTCAAGGTGCCTATGGAAGATCCATCAAATTTAGGCAAGAAGAATCTATGCCTCTTTCTTCTATTTGTTCTTCTGGATCTCCTCTCTTATTTGAGTTGAAAAACCACTGGAGAGAGAGATTGTCCTTCAATGCTCTAGCTTGTGACTTGTATTTAGATAGATATTCACTTAGGGTCTCATGCTCCAAGCCTTCATCATATTCATACAAGTTCTCTTTCTCAAAGAAAGTGGATCTAGTGGAATAATGTGAAGCTCCTTGCTTCTCCAGTCTTATTTGTTGCTAAAAGGAAGCGATGGGACCTTCTTCATTTTGAAACCATCTTGGGGTTTCTCTTTTCCTTTATCTCCTTACTTCATTGATCTCCTTAGAGAGATCCTTCATAGATCTAAAGGAAGATGGGGAAAAACTTAATCCCTCCTAGTAGATCTCTACTATCTGTTTTTCTTATGTTGTCAAAATGTCCACAAGTTGAGCCAAAGATCATGCTCCGATACCACTATAATATCCCAAAATGGAATAATGCATTGATACACAAACATAATATTTGTAACATAGAAAATTTACATGCAAGTTTATGATAAAAACAGATATAGACAGAATTACTGAGCCATTTTATTATATAGGAGAAGATTTAGTTACAAAATGTACAAAATATGAGTAGATCTAGCCAAAGAGATGGCCTAAAATCACCCTAAAAACATGCCAAAGTAGGCACTACGTAACTGGAGAGCTGCTGGAAGAAAATATTGTGTTGTCCCTTCAACAGAATATGAATATATGACTACAATATGAAAAGGAAAATGTAGATCTACGGAAATCTGGAGCTTTGATGATGCCAATATTCAAGATCTAGGCTCTATGATGGATACCCAAGATAACCCACAAAGGATTTTCCAAATCTATAACTTTGGAAAATCACCCTCCTTGAGTTTTATCCTTTGACTACTATGTTATGCAAATATGAAGCTAGATCTGACAAATAGATGGCTGAAATATGTCACAAGATCAGATCTAAGCTTGAAGGGCTAGTACCTTCACTAGATCCTCAAGCTAGATGCTCAAGATCTAGCACCTCAATCCTCTAAAGAAGGTTGTAGTTGCTGCTACACAACTGCTCATAAAAAATATGTTGTAAAGGAAGGAGGCTCTCTAGCCTACTGCAAAATATGGCTATTAAGCTCAAAACTGATGGAAATAATGTATAAAATGTGAAGGAATGATCCTCCACTAGATTACAAGCTGAAATTCCAGCAACTTCCCTTCTCCCTTGGATATACAAGACTAGACTACTCAATTCCTTGAGGTATTACTCCTACTAGGAGATTAATAATAGATGGCCTAATGCCTGATATAGATCTGAAGCACTGGAAGGCTGACCTTGAAGCTCAATGTGATAGGATGAATCCTCCACCGGTTCCTCAACTGAAATATTGAAAGACAATCTTCTCCTCTCAAACTGATCTTCAGAAATGTACAATTTCTGAATATGGATGTTCTTCAGAAAGTAGGAACAATATGGCACCAATGCCTAATGATGAATGAAGTACAATACTCTTTCAAGAGCTACTCAATGAAAGTGGTGGGATTCCTGACGAGGAACACCTAGTGCTAAACAACACCTGCAATCTTAGCTAAACAACCAAAGAAAGCATGGAATGTCACATGAAAATCCAGATCTAAACAGATCATACATCAACAATAATCTTCAACATGCCCTCTATTGTGCCTTCATCTTATTTATATAAATTATGAGCCTTCTCATGCCTTGGCCCTCCTCATAACTGCATTGTACTAGTGGACATAGGTCTCCATATTTACTGCGTTGTCATTTAATGATCTCCATCATGTGGGAATGCAATTATCACCATTTCCATCATGTGTGCATTAAATGCACCACTCCTCCATGATCTCATTATAAATTCTCTTTGATCTTATCTTTGATCCATTGCAAGATCTTAGTATAGTGTATCAGCCTTCATGATCTATCTCATTAATGAGACATAATATCCACTCCTTTCACATTAAGTAGTTTCCCTACTACTCCATTATGTAGATCTAGATCTGAAATATCCACATACACAAACTAGATATTATTCATCTTTGAAGATTATGGGTCCCTCCTCCCTTTTATTTACTTACTTAATTAAGTTTATTAAGAACTCTAATATTCCAAATATCATGTGAAAATTTGGGAATATTACAGTGAAAATGTTGAGTATGGCCCTCTGAAATGTAGTTGGAGCATTACATAAGTCGAAGGGTAACACTCTGTAAGAAAACGTACCCCATGGGCAGGTGAACATGGTTTTGTCTTGATCTTCTAGGGCAATTTAAATCTGATTGTTTCCGCTAAAGCCATCAAGGAAGGAAAAGAAACATTTTCCTGCCAATGTATCAAGGACTTGATCGATAAATGGAAGAGGGAAGTGGTCCTTTTGCGTGGCTTTCTTCAACTCCTTGTAATCCACACAGATCCGCCACTTGCCATTTTTCTTAGGGAAAACTACCATCGGAGAGACCCATTTGCTATCTGAAATAGGATAAATAAAGTTTACATATAGAAACTTTTGTAATTCCCCCTTCACGATATCTTTAAGGTGTGGGTTTAATCTTCATTGAGGTTTCCTGATGGGGCAAGCATATTTTTCATTGTAAATGTGACAGGTACACAGTTGAAGATATATACCCTTCATGTCTGAATAATCCCAAGCAAATTCCCCCTTGTATTTTTGTAAAACTTTAATGAGCTTCTATTGTTGGTCGTCGTTTAGATTGTCGTTGATGTAAAAAATTTTACACGGTTCAACTTCAATGGTTTTTCTATTATGAACAGTAGTTTTGGGTATGTGATGGTCATCGTTATCCTTTAAGGGATATTCATGTGCCTCATTATCAAGAATTTCTTTTAACATTTGGCACTGCACATTTCCTGCAGTAGCTAGTTGATTAATAATATTATTAACTATGTCATCCTCTTTCTGATTTTTGAATTCAAGTGCTTCTTCTACTATGAGTTGTAATGGATGTTTTTTTCTAGCTATGCAGGTGGGTGTTTTTGAATTTTTGCAAATGGGAAGACTTGCAGGGGGTATAGAACAAGATTTTTTACAGCATCTCCCTTAGAAATGGTCATAATACTTGTACGATAGCCTATGTGAGCGTTAGTTGTGGCTAACCAAGGTCTACCCAAAATCAAAGGATGTTTGTCCAGTCATATTTTTGGATTGATGACTATAAAATTTATTGGGTACTCCCATGAGTCAACAGAAACCATGATGTATTTTATACATCCTTCTAGTTTGAAAACCGATCGATCAGCGAGTTCCAACAAGGTGGAGGTTGGCTCTAAAGTGGTAATGCCAAGAGTTTCGCAAGTTTCTGCAGTCAAAATATTAATGGTTGCGCCCAATTCGACTAGTGTGTTTGGGAAAGAGCAACCATATATTTAGACTGACACTATAGGAATTCCTATATATTCATTTTTTATAGGTGTCTCCCAGGCCAATATTAAATCAGACAAGGTTCCTACGACATGGACGGTTGCCAAATTTTTTTTTTTCCTCACAGGTTTTTTTGAACAAAATTATTTTATTGTCTTAGCATAGATAGGGATGTCTTGAATGGCTCAGAGGAGAGGAATTTTAATACAAATATTTTTGATTTCCTCAGAAATATGAAAATCTAGATAAACAATTGGTTTAGGTATCATTAATATTTCAGGGAACAGGGGAAAAGCACTAACAAGTTTCCCAGTCTTCCTATTCACTTGTGCCTTCTTCCTATCTTATTTTTGTATTGGTTATTGTTGATTGATTAATTTCAATTGAGGGTTATAATTTGTCTTGTTGCAAATTTGTGACTTTCCCTGGGCTAATAATGCACCCAGATCTCATCCTAGGTTCACTGCATTATTTTTGCTTGATTTCAAGGTCTAGATTTTCAAGAATTTGGATCAACTGCACTGATCTATTGTTGGGATTTGGGTTCATTTGAGCTGGAAGTTGAGGGCGTATCAAACGCTGAGAATTTTTTGGTAGCGGATATGGAGCTGGTAATGTGGGTTGAGGTTGAGGACTCATTCCCATAGGTGAATTGGTTATTCCAAGGGTCCGCTGCCAGATTTGAGACAAATTTGGATTTTTTGAGGTAGAGGCTAGCCATTGAGATGAATATGGATTGTTCTGCTAAAATTAAGGAGAGAAAGAAGAATTTGGCCAACCGCTTCTTGGAAAGGATTGGGTTGACCAAGGGGGCATGGAGAATGGTTGGGATGTCCAGGTAGAAAAAGGGGATTGATTTTTCCATGTTGTCCCAGGGTTTTGTTGATTAAATTGCAAAGGTGGAAAGAACTGATATGGGTCTTGTGAGATTACTATAGTTCGAGCTTGCCACTGTCGACGTCGATTCATTAAATATACTGGTTCAGCTTCCTCCTTTGCTTCTTTCAAGACTTCTTTCAACCCTGGTAGTAATGGGCACTTTTCAGTGGCGTGGTCATTGGTACAGATGGCACATGTTTGGACCATGTCTAATGGGCATTCTCACTGCCTGTGCTTCTTTCGACAGCTTGGGAAAAATACAACCAAGTTTTTTTCTGCCAATGCTTGTTTCTTATTGGCCTGCAGTACGTCTAATTGTGTTGTAACTTTACCCAAGATGTCAATCTTGAAATCTTCCAACAGATTTCTAATTTCTGTTCATGCTACGCTCCCACCTAAAATTATGTTATTTTAGACAACTGAATCCTATCCTGCTGGTCTCATGCGCGTGCTGCCTCTAGAGCACCTAACATACAATGAAATAATATCACCATAACTTTCCTGGTATATGTCTCCTTTCCCCATTAGATTTAATGTTTCTATCCATTCATCTTTCATTCTTTTTATCATTGTTACTTTTAGGACATCTTTAGAAAATGTGGTATAAGGGGACCTTTGCAAATTGTATTGGAATCATTCAACGTATTCTTCTAATTTCTCGTTATCTTTTGCAGTCATGTTGAGGATTTCATCTTTTAATTCTCTAGTTCGTCATTAATCTTGGTATTTAGCAAGAAAATAGTTTTTCATTTGATCCCAATAATTAATGGTTCCTCCATCGAGCCCCATAAACCAGCATAAAGCTTCCCCTTTCAATGTAGAGGAGAACATTTTCAATTTTTTAGGGTGAGTGGTGTAATCATAACCCATACACAAAGCATCAAATTCAAATAAGAATGCATCCAACTATTCCAAAGTCAGTCCATGGAAAGTGGGGATGTTTTGTAACAGAATAGATTTCATAGGGGCATTGGTGACCGGGTCAAAAATGGGGTACTCCAATGTTGATGTTTGTCCCTTGGGTTGATTGTGCACCATCTGATCAAAGATGTTCCAATAACCTTCAGAGATTTCCTGGTCTGGGAGATCAATTTAGGCTGGACTAGAAGTTAATTTTGGAAAAGGTCTTACAGTATTACCACGGCCTGGGATGTCAGACATTTCTTCTTAAACCAAAATTTTAGGAGATCCAGGCTTTGGGGATTTTAGATTTGTTTCCATAACACCATTGTTTTCCCCCTCTCCTTCTTGCAAGTTGAGAGAATTTCCCTCTCGAAAATGGATAGGACTTAGATGTAATGTTATTTGGAAACTTTGTTCTGACTCCTTCATTTTGCTATGGATCTCAGCGTAAGATATAGATGGTGAGCCTCCTGCCTAAGGGATTATAGTAGGACTCTTTTTAGAAATGATTTTTGGTTCTACAAATTCCTGAGATTCAACTTTTCTTATAATTTCGTCTATAAATGTTGTTCTTCCAACGGTCACTAGTCCCTTGGATTTCGTGGATTTGGATGGAGGGTTCAGATTTGTTTCTATCTTTTTCTTTCTAGTCATTCATAAAAAAACTACTTCTATTCAACCTCTATACTTTTGCTGAAAAGCAGGACAATGGGAAAGCATTTTTCTCACTGGTATGTAGGTTCTTACCTTCATTTTCTAATACCCAATTCTTCCTCAGAAAAATAAAAATAAAAATATCACTTGTAAACACTCTCCCCAACAATGATGCCAAAATGTTGGCTCACTAAGATGTCTATTTAAAAACAATCCTAATGCCTACATTAATCATCAACCTAGGGTAAGTCTTTTTATTTGAAGAGTGTTCAACACATTCTATGCAAGTGAAATTAGAGGTTATTAAATCGAAATCATTGTATAAGTAAAATCTTATTCTTGAAGTCCAATCAAAGAAATAAAAACAATCATTAAATAACTTCAACCAATTAACTCAACTTAATTATAATATGTTCTATAAAAGAAAATGGAAATGAAAACTTAAAGGAATTCATAATGAACCAGAATTACAGACTAACATATACATCAATCTATTAACATCTACAAAAATCTATTAATTAGGTAGGGAATACTACAGTAACTAAACAAAAAGTAACACAGTCACGTTCTGCAATTGAAATTCTCAATGGCTGATCAAACAAAAAGCTTACTCAGAATGAACAACAATATAATTATTCAAATAACTTTTGAGAAATAACATTCATGAAGAAAATGAAATAATTAAGACTTTAAATCAATAATATGCAAACCACTCAATGGTGATGAAATTTGAATCAATTATCTATAAAAAAAATAAATGATTAATTATAAAATAAGGAAATGAGAATATAACAAAAGACGGTAGTAGAAATCCTCGTGAATGGGCCCAGAGTCTTGATAAGTCTCTGCAAGGTGATCTTCAGAATACGATTATAAAAAAACCAATATCTCTTTCATTAAATTTAACAGTCATGTTACAACATCATTGAGCACGAAATCTTCTGTTGTGAGGAAATGTAAATAAAATATACTTACAACATATGGATTATCAACTTCCCTTTATATTCTATCTATTGATATTTTATATCTTTACAAAGAAATATAACGGATAATGGTGAATCCTCAGGATCAAGAGATACTGAGGATTTTTCAACTGTCTAACAGTTTGTGCTATAGAATGAGCGAGGCCCTCCTTGATTATTGTTGGCCTATATAAACATAAACGGGATCATTTTCATTTTTCTGGCTAGTGTTTTTCAATCATTTCAACAACGGTTAATCAGTTTGGATTCCATGCACCTAAAAATAGCGGAATTTGGCCTTTTTACCTGATAATTAGTTTTACCCTTTATTTATAATGAATTCTGCCATATTTACTGCCAAAATTAAGGTAAACACATGAAATTTAATAATAAATAAACTTAATCATGAGGGTAAAACATACTTTTTTCGTGACCCAACAATCACTAGACCCTAAAACAAGGAAAACCACCTTTAGGATTTACCATATATCCAGCCATTCACTAGTCGAGAATGCATTTGCTAGTCGAGGATTTTGCTAGGTCCCTATAATACTAGTGTATCCCCTTATTATTATTTTTATTTTCACCCCTTATTGTTATTTTGGTGCCCATGTAGTCCCCATATTGTTATTATTGTGCCCCATAGAAGCCCACTATTGTTATTTTTGTGCCCATACATTGTTATTGTTATGTGGGCTAGGATTATATTGTGAACCCTTGGACTCCTATATATAGAAAGAAGGTTTTTTCGTTTGTATCATCCAATAATTGTTCATTTATGTAATCTAAAGGAGTTTAACCCTTTGAAGAGGCTAATTTATAATCCATTGATCTATATTTTCTTCTATTTTGGGAGTTGGTTTCATAACATTGGGTATCAGAGCTTTGGATTCTAGGGTTTTGTTGCTCCAAACAAGCCATCTTGGATTTTTTTTCTTTAACATTTTTTCTATGAAGGCTCAGAAGATAAAAATAAAACCCATTTAATCCAAAATATGCAGGAAATTCATGCAAAAATTTCAGATCCTGTTTCTCTATATTTTCGGAGATATGATGTGAGGAAGTTAGGATTTTTACAGGCTCCATAATTTCATCTCAAACAGGTGGCTGAGGGAAAGTCATTATAACTTTTGTTTCAAACATTGGATTATAATTTTTTGGAATCACGATTGCCGTTAGACCAAAACTTGCAGGCTTTAGTCTCCGCTACAATCGCTACAGTTAGGATTCATGAGAAGTAGTTAGTCCATGTCGCGAAACACACAGGGAGCATTGAACCCAATTTCCAACAATCTCCCCCCCAATGTGAGCCGGGTGAGTTTCGAACTCGAGACCAATTTCTCTGATAACACTTCTTGGAATCACGATTTCCGCTAGGCAAAAACCCATAGACTTTAGTCTCTGCTACAATCACTAGAGTTAGGACCCACGAGAGGCGGTTAGTCCATGTCACGAAACACATGGGGGGAGTTTAACCCAATGTCCAACAGAATTCTATAAAAAGTGGAGAAACATGCACACACTATAGTTTATTATGTACAAATTTCATATCCGAAGGTTGAAACAGTGACACATGGCATGTCATACAATTTCACTCTAATGAACTAGTCCATAATTAGGTCATTGTGGGAGATATGATATAGATTTACCTTTAAGATTACAAATTAGGACTGAGCTGTGGCATTGGAAAGAAGATGTAGAGCGATACTACAGGACCGAATATCAAATATTTCATATCCAAAATTATAGAGATACATCGGTTTCAATATCACACTCCTCAAAATCAAGAAAAAGGTGTGTATTTGTTTTTAAAATTGCATAAGTCTTATTTGAAAAATTAGTTTGAAGTGATTCCAAGGGCATATTGAAGCATAGATATCAGTATTGGGTTCTAAAATCCCCCCCTAAAATAATTTTACACCCATTAAGCCCTCAGATGGCTCTACTATGACTCATGAAGAGGAAGAACTGTAACATGATATATCAAAATGAGAAGACCAAGTGCAACAAATTTCACTCTCGCAAAGAGTAACAAAAAATGAAATGGAAGATAAGATGGATGGTTTGAATAAAGACATGGATGGATTGAAGAAATGCATGGAAGATAATATGGATCTCTTGAAGAATGGTGTGGAATCTAATATCGATGGTATAGAAGAAAAATTGAAAGGCAGCATGGAAGACATGAAGAATGATATGGAAAGTTTGAAGGAAGGTTTGACAAAGATGTTACAAGAAGTGATTCCTAATGGTGAAATGGTAGTATATGAAACTTAGGATGAGAAATAAAGAAATGTTAATCATGATTTCATGGACTCTAAAGTTTGATTTCAGGTCCATCATATTCCAAAGGTCAAAATGAGGAATTTTGATGGCAAGGATCTGGTAACATGGATGCTAGAGATGGATCAATGATTTGATCTCCATAATGTGCAAAAAACACAAAAGGTACACATTAAAAATTTATATTTAGAACAAAATTCATTTGTGTGGTATCAATCACTTTGCGCACGTAAAAAAATTGTCACTTAGTCAATTTTACAAAGGAAATGATATCACATTATGATGATACAAAGAACAACACCTTATTTATCCAATTGATAAATAAAATAAAATAAAGGTTCGATGGTGGAGAACATTGAGGACTTCCAAAAATTGAATATAAGGGTAACTGATATTCCAGAGGAAGATAGGATTGATGTCCTCATAGGGAATTTAAATGATAACATCCAACATGAGGTTCGCCTTTTAGAACATAATTCATGGGAGAAGGCATTCGGGTTGGAAAGAAAAAATGAAATAAAAATTATGGCGACAAGGAATCCTATCAATCACAAGTATAAAGATGGACGCATTTCTAATCCTAGACTATGACAACCTACAAGGTTGACACCACAATAGTAGGAAGAAAAAATAGCAAAATGGGTTTGCTACAGATGTGATAGAAAATACACCTAAGGTAATAAGTGTTATGAGAAGAAATTATTTTATATAGATTGTGAAGAGGAGGAAGAAACATAACCAAAAAGTTCAAAAGAAGAGGATATACACTAGGAACCAGGCCTAGATGAAGAATAAATTAATCTCACCATATCCTGCAATGCATTGGCAGGAATTACCACTCCTCAAACTCTCAATATAGAAGGTCATATCAAGAAGAAAAAATTAATAGTGATGATTGATCTGGGTAGTACGCATAATTTTATTCATTGTAAGGTAGCCAAGGAATTGAAATGCTTCATATACCCAAAACTAGAGTGTCAAGTGATGGTTGCAAATGGAGGAACTATAAATTTCTCTGGAAAGTGCCATCATATCAAACTAACCATGGGGGAATATGTATTGAATATCTAATGATATCCATGCTAGTGGGTGGTTCTGATGTTGTATTAGGAGTACAATGGTTATAATATTTGGGGACGATAATTTTTAAATTTCAAGAAATTTTCTTGATTTTTTTTTTGGAAGGAAAGGAAGTTGAATTGCAGGGTATCACGGGGAATCCAAGAAAGATAATAAGCTATAATTTCATGAAAAATATTTGGAATAAAGAACAACGAGGCGTAATTTCAAAATTATGCTCACTATAGGTTCAAACATCCAAATCATCTATTTCTTCAAATCTCCAAGAAGTCTTGGACAATCATTACAAGGTACTTGAGACTCTCAAAGGACTCCCACCTATTCATGATCATGATCATGCTATTCATTTGATTCCAGGAAACGCTCCTCCAAGCATAAGGCCTTACAAATATCCTTATTCTCAAAAGAGTGAGATTGAACATATGGTTGCAGAAATGCTAGAGGCTGGTATAATTCAACCTATTCAAAGTTATTTCTTTTCTCCAGTAGTATTGGTGCACAAGAAGGATGGATCATGGTGTGTGTTTGGATTATAGGGAGCTCAATAAGCTTAATATTAAATATAAATTTCCCATCTCCATAATTGATGAATTATTGGATGAATTAAATGGAGAACTTTGCTTCACCAAGTTGGATCTTCATTCTGGATATCATCAAATTAGAATGAATATTGAAGACATTCAGAACTCATGAAGGTCATTATGAATTTTTGGTCATACCTTTTGGCCTTACTAATGCACCTTCCAAATTTCAAGGTTTGATAAATTCCATTTTCAAACTCTTCCTTAGAAAATTTGTGTTAGCATTTTTTGATGATATACTAATCCACAAAATGTCTTGGAAGGATCATGTTCAATATGTTGACATGGTGCTCAAGCTATTGGAGGAGAAACAATTATATGAAAAAACCTCCAAATGTTTCTTTGGGTTATAGGAGGTGGAATATTTGGGTTATATTGTATCTCATGGGGGTGTGAAGGTAGACCCTAACAAAATTAAAATGATTCATGAATGGAAAATCGTACAACCATAAAGCATCTTCGAGGATTTCTGGGGTTAACAGGGTATTATCGGAAGTTTGTTAAGAATTATGGGAGAATATTGGCACCTTTAACCTCATTACTGAAGAAAGATTCATTTTCTTGGACTCCAAAAGCAACTAAGGCCTTTGAACATCTTAAAGAGTAAATGTGCCAATCATTGGTCTTAGCTACACCAAACTTTACAAAAACCTTTATTGTGGAATTTGATGCCTTGGGAAATAGAATTGGTGCATTTTTAATGCAAGAAGTAAGACCCATTTATTTTGAAAGTAGTCCAATCAAAGGAACGTATTTAGTAAAACCTATTTATGAGAAGGAAATTTTGGAAATACTACATGCACTAAAGAAATGACAACCTTACTAGTGGAAAGACACTTCAAGGTAAAAAAAAATCATGATATTCTTAAATACTTTTTGGAACAAAGATTATTTTCAGAGGAGCAGAAAAAATGGGTCACAAATATTTTCGGTTATGACTTTGAAATCACCTACGAAAAAGGGAATAATTTTTTTGTTGCAGATGCACTCTCAAGAATGGACGAGGATGTGGAATCATTGTTTAGTGCTATTTCTATTATCCAACCTAAGTGGATAACCCAAGAAAGGGATGAATGGAAGAATGATGAGTAGGTTCGAAAACTCATTCAAAAGTAGCAGCAAGATCACAGTACATTTCAAACATTTAGCTAGAAAAATGATTCATTATGGTACAAAGATCACGTATATCTTTATAATAATTCCCAACACAAACAAAATATTCTTTGGGAATTTCACATCACTCCCTTAGGAGGGCACTCAGGATTTTTAAAAACTTATCATAGGGTTAATAAGGATATTTTTTGGGATAGCCTTAAATATGATATTCAGATTTTTTTGGCAGAATGTTTGGGTTCCCAACAAAATAAAGTTGACACAATTAAGATGTCAGGTTTGTTACAACATTTATCCATTGCAAGTCAACATTGGGAAGAGGTTTCAATCGATTTTATCACAGGTTTACCCAAGTCCGAAGGAAATATTGTCATCATGGTGGTAGTTGAGAGACTTACCAATTATGAACACTTTTGTGCATTATCTCATACATTTAAAGCCAGTACAGTTGCTACTGCATTTATGGACACAATTCAAAAGCTACATGGAAACCCAAAGATTATTGTAAGTGAAAAAGATCCTATTTTTACAGGAAATTTTTGGAAGAAATTGTTTTCTTGTTTGGGTACTTAATTAGCTCATAGATCATCATATCATCCTCAATTTGATGGGAAAACTAAGATAGTGATTTTTTTTTTGCAAGGATATCTTCTTTGCTATGTATCTGATAAACAAACATAATGGGTCAAGTGGTTACCTCTGGCTCAATAGTGGTATAACACTTCCTTCCATACCGCAGCAAAAATTACCCCATTTATGGCACTTTATGGGTATCGTCCACCCTCCATCACATCATCTTTAAGATAAAATTCTAAGGTTCAAGAAGTGGAAGATCACATTGAGAATCAACAACAATTTCTCCAACTCTTAAAGGATAACCTCACCTTGGCGCAGAATCGAATGAAACAACAAGTAGATAAACATCGTAGCGAAAGAAGTTTTGAAGTAGGAGACTGGGTATTTTTATGGCTACAACGATACAAACAAATGTCCCTCAAGAAATCTTAGAAGGATAATAAATTATCACCAAAGTATTATGGTCCTTGCAAAATGTTGCTAAATATTGGTACTATGGCATAAAAATTGGAGCTTCTTGCATCTTCCCGAATGCACCCAGTTTTCCATGTTTCATGCTGAAATAAGGTTATAGGTGACATGCTCATAGTTCAAAGAATATTTTAGGAACTTGAAAAAGAATGAAAAAACATATTGGGACCTGAATCAGTCATAGAAACAAGAACTCGACAGCTACAAAATAAATCAATTTCAGAGTATCTCATCAAGTGGAGGAACTTACTCATTGAATATTGCACGTGGGAGGATGAGAATTTTATACAAAAGCATCCAAAACTACTCAATATTTGAGGAAAACACTTTTTTGAAGAAGAGGGGAAAGATAGGTCTCTATAATACTACTGTATCCCCTTATTGATATTGTTATTATTGTTATTATTGTGCCCCATAGAAGCCAACTATTGTTATTGTTGTGCCCTTACATTGCTATTGCTATGTCCGCTGGGATTATATTGTTACCCCTTGGAATCCTATATATAAATGAGGTTTTTTTCATTTGTATCATCTAAGAATTGTTCATTTATCTAATGTAAAGGATTTTTCCCCCTCGAGGAGGATGATTTAAATGTCGTCGATCTAAATTTTCTTCTATTGTGTGAGATGGTTTCATAACAGATTCCTAGGCCCACTGAGGCAACACACTATCTAGCTTTACCGCAACCCACAGTCTGGTTCAAGGGTTACTAGGCAATGTGTTATATCAATTCAAAAATCTGCCCCAATCAGCTTCGAATCTATCCATAAATCCAACTAAACCAAAACATTAGAAATCCACAACACTATGGCTATCCGAAAATGGCAAGGATAGGTAGAAAACACTGTCACACCTGGAAAAAATGCATGCCAAGATAGAAAAGAACCACATGAAAAACCACACATGCCAGATATAGCAAGGAAATCATACATCCAAATCAATACCTGCAAAGAATCATGTTGTAGCTTCTTGATCCTCCTCTTCCTTTCCTCATTCCTCTTTCTTCCTAGTTTCTTTCCTTTCTTGCTCCAAATTCAAAATGATCCAAGAAATTATAAGTACCCAAGAGTATGAGTGAGAGAGAGAGAGAATAGAAAAAGAGCCATAAGTGTGAGAAAAATCCTGAGCCAAAATCTTCCCAACTGATCCTCATAAGCCTTTTTATCAATGAGGCCTCTATTTTCTTCATTTTCCTCCTTAGATGCAACCTGTGACCTTTTATCTCCATTTTCTCCTAATTTCCATTATTTTCATAAATGAATGTGCCAAATATGTCATTTTTCCTTTCCAAAGCCTTAGACATAGCCTTTTCCAATTTACTTTAGCCATAATAAGTAAAATGAACACTGAGTATGATGTTTTTGCCAACGTTCAAGTTGGAATACATGTCCCATCAACCATGGTTATTATTTTTAACTTTATTATATGGAATTTTCACTAGGGTTATTACAAAAACCTCTTTCTTAGGGGAGAACCTTCCTCTGTGTTCAATGACACATACAAACCAAAAAACCACTAAAAATAAAACATACTGCTGGTGGAGATTTAAAAAACAACTCGTTGGAATAATTACAATGAATAAACTACTCAAAAGAAAAAATCATCATGACAATCATATCATGTACTGGAGCTTTATAACACAACTCATTATGGTATTTACAATAATATACACATATGCACATTTTCCCAACTAGCAAATAAAATGGTACGATGCCTAGATCCATAAGGAGGGAATCTAGAGGCTCACACCTCCACCCTCAATGTAGTAGCAAGATTCAGTTCCTTCCCAGTAAGTACAAAATCCATAGCCAAAGTCAAAGTTTGCATCCAATGTCCAATGCTACAATCCTGCACTATTTTACCCACAATGAACAGTTACTGGCTCATTGTTCGAGGGAACGCTCCGAATGTGCATTAGATTCCATGTGACAATGCTAATTAGTGAGACCTGGTATTGCACCAAGAGTGCTTGAAATCCTAGAGGCTACTCTACGTTACTTTATCAACCCGAGGTTCGTACAAACTTGGAGGTGATAGTGCTATATACATAGTAGATGAATTCTACCCATTCCATCATCTTCTCAGTTCTATGATGGGGTACTACATCTAGGATTACTTCTAGGATATGAATTCTATCACACTTCTAAATTTAAACTAATACTAAAAATAACTCATGACCATTACTCTATCAGCAAGACAAGAAACTATTCTTGAACATAGAGACTTATCTCGCTATTTGCAAGAAAGGAAATCCACACTTGAACTAAGGCAAGAATTACAATTAAACTAAGTGGCATTCATGATTTAAATTTCTGAATTGAACTTGTAAAAAGGGAAAATAATATAGGCACACATGCCAAACCAAATGACTGATTGAAATATATCTATCTCATGCTTGACTACTATGCTTAGCAATGCATATATCGATGATCTAACTATGCTTGTAAATAACTCTGTTTTGTAGCAAAAAGAGGCACTAAGGTGACCTAAGAGGGTCTTGGACTCATGGTTTTATAGATGAAGGTGACTTGGATGTTGTGTCAGGTCTAGATGAGGTGAAAAGGAGGTTTTGGGATGAAGAAGTGACTGACTGTCTCTTCTACAAGATCAACTATAGGATTTTGTATAGGTCTACATGATCTCCTAAAATGCTACAAGAAACAGGATGAGCATAGTTTGAGGCTAGAAATGGTGAGGAAAGGGGTAGGAGAGGTGAAATGAAGGTGGATATAGGTGGATGGAAGGTATCCAACCATTTGTCAAAGATAATAACTTCTTTCAAAGGTTTTCTTGCACCTCCAAGGTGGCTCTCTGTGTTGTGGTGGAGATGTCCAAAAACAGGGTTGAAGGCGAATTGGTTGGAAGTTGGTTTTTGAGGGGTGGAAACTGAAGCTAATGGTGTTGGTGGAGTCCTCCTCTGCTACTCTACTCAACCATACAAGAAAAATAATTTTTCATGCAATTATCATTCAAAAATTTATTATGAAAATGGTGGAAAAGATTAGTTGAATTTAAAAAAATCTACCTATGCACTTAAAACAGAAAACTAACTCTGCATCTTCAAAATTTTCATGATAAGCCAAGAAACCTATCTATATTTTCTAAGAAATCATAAACTGAAATAAAATGTGGGTCTATTGTGAAGACCTACCCTCCTCAAACCCTAATGGAAGAGGTGAGAGAGGGAGGCTTTAACACAGATTTTTAAAGTTTTCTATGCTTCCACAACATGAAAGGTAAAGAAACTAATCACAGAAACATGAAATGGAAGAAAACCAAATACAACAATGTGAAATATTAGAAAACTAACTACAACACATAAAATGGAAGAAAACTAAATACATTGAGATGAAATGTAAGAAAAATAACTACAATAACATAAAAGGTAAACAAAAATACATAAGAGAGGTTGAGGCCAATGGATTGGGCCCAAACCCACAAGCTCAGCTCCTTGAAACTAACTTAGTGAAGATAAAACTGAATACTTGTTTTATTTCATAACCAATTCTGCTACATAGCATATGAAAGTCACAAATGTCTATTACAAGAGCTAAGAGTGCCCTATCTATCTCCAAAAATCGAATCCTAATGAGCTCTTCCTCTACCCTATTTATCCTAAAGGATAGCGACCAATAGATCCCTAAAAGGTATGTGATTTGTCTCCTTGGAACTCGAGAGAAGTGGAGTTTTCCTCCACTTGATCTTCTACTTTCTTGGCTACCTTTGATTTCAAGTTGTTGGAGGATAATATCAAGGATTCCTTGTCTTCCTTTAGGAGTTAAGGAGGTGGTCAAATCCCTACAATCACTCCTTGTTGTCTACTCTGAACCTTGATTGGGAAATCTTTAGCGAAAATGGAATATTCTCTTGATTTCCCTTTATTAAACCACATTAGGCATTCAAAGTATGTCACCCTTCATACACCATCTACACTAAGAAACATATGACCATAATGGAATTAAGTGTGAGAAAGATGGACTAATAAGGCTAAAAAGGTGACAATTAACCCTTAAAATGTACCTAATGATGGTTCTCATCATCAACCCCCTAACAAATGGTTGCTCATCCTCTCAAAAACTTGGTCCTCTTTCTTTATCTCTTTTAGTGGCTTAGTGGCCTCTCTGACATCCCAAGGAATCAGTCAAAGAGACCCCTCTGGAGGGTCGAACCCATCATTCTTTTCTGCCTCCTCCTATTCTCTCTTTTCTTCAGCTTGGTCTTTTCCTTCACCCAGCCGCAGCAGCAAAGGTGGATTTAGTTTTAAGCCAAGCCATTAGATCTTCATTGTCTTCATATCCCTCTTATACAAAGTTTCCCTTTTTAGCGAATTTGTCAATCTATCTGGAGTATGATACTCCATGTTTCTAAGGCTAAAAGGTAGGCCATTCGATCTCATCTGGCTTACCATTATGGCATTCCTCTCCCAATAGTCTATAAATGTCATCAAAGTGTGTAATATCCAGTGCTTGGGTGTTCAGGTATTTATCTGCAAGGATGGCATCATTTTCTATCATTAGGTTATTGTTAATGACCCCTTTAGGGCTGAATTGTTCTACCCTGGTACGGAGAGGCTCATGTCCTTCCCTTCTCATCACACTTTTACCTTCTCTACCCCTGCCTCTTAATCAGTCATCCAAGAGACTAGGGCCATCAACTACATATCCCCTGTCGCAGGGTTAGGATCCCAAATGTTTAGATCAGTCAAGATAAAATTATGGATATAAAATTATGCCAACTTGGCCTTATCTCCTATGCTGGATTGATTGAAAAATTATATAAACCTCATGTAGTTTTGGAAAGGTAATGATCCATAGGAAGCTATTTTTTTGATATGAAACTGTAGCCATTGTTACTTCAAGTAGATGACATAAGAGTTTGAAGGATGTCTGTGTTGTATTGCCTCCATGCACAAATCTTCTATGGTGGAAATTTCCTTGTCCTTCTACTGGAGTTGGCATTGTAGCCTTGCATTTTGAGCATGTTTTTCTTGTATTTTATCCTTCAACATTGCTTCCATGAGTCTGAAATTAGCCAAATATATCCCCATATCAGTGTCATTTTCTTCCATGATCCCTACATCTTTCACACACTTTGTTTTGGAAATTTTCATCCAGTGATGTGTGCGTCCTCTCTCTTTATCTAGATAATAGAATAGGGGAACTGAGATATTTTGAGGAATCAACCTTACTCCTTCAATGAATGCATATTAGGAGCTTATACTTGGATATGGGATAGGATGTGTATCTATTGATATGTCTTTTGGAAGAGATTTTGGAGAGGAAGGATCCTGCTTTGGTTCCTCCCCTTCCTTCCCTTTGGTATCCTACCCTTCAATTTGTGCCTATTTTTCAACATCCTGGGCTTCCTATACTTCCACGGGTAACTTATATCCATCCCCCATTACCTTCTTCTCTTCCTATGACACATTTGGAGTTTCCTATAGCACTGACAGAGATTCCTGTAGAAAACTCTATTTTTCTTATAGCAAACCCTCTTTTTCTTGATACCCCTTATTTTTTGCTTCTTTAAGGTCTGTGGGGGTTGGTATTTGTTTGAGGGATGATAGCCTTGAAGAATGTCTCCTCATATAGTTCATAGGTGTCTTCACAGGTGAGGTGACCTCTTGAATTGTTCCCTCTTCTAGGCATATTTCTTCTTCCTTCTTGGGTGGCTCTCCAATTATTATTTGGATTTTATTTGGAGTTTTGGGTCTACCTTGCTCGAACCTGGCACTCTTTCTAGTCCTGAAGTACATGTGGGTTTGTGTTATCCTCTTTTCCTTCACTGATGTGCTTGAGGGGCTAAGGTTGCAACCGCTTCTTTTTTTGAGGTTATTGGTGATGGGTTGGTTTTTTCAGGAGAGTTATCAGTGACCAACATGGGGTCTAGTATCTCTTCCTCTCTTGTCTTTTCATTCTTCTCTTGTTCTTTCTCTCCCCCCTATTTTTCATATCCTTCTTGTTGGCTCGAGAGGTCCTGACCTAGGTTCAGAGGTTAAGGTTTGCCAACAAACACCTATACTACTGGCCCTTTCAGTAGTGACTTGCTTGCGCAGGCCAAAGTCTCACTCGAAGTAGTATGGGAGGGTGCTAGAACCAAGTTTACACACACTAAGAGAGAGCAGGTAAGTCAAACAGGGCTGCGTTCCCAGCTTAATAGCTTCAGATCTAGTTACATACTTATATCGCAGAGTTCATATCTACTAACTATCTTCGCATCTATGTGTGCACACTGATCTATCGATAAAGCAACTATAATCACAGTAATCAACAGATCATAGGTTCAAGGATATTCTCGCAGCTATAAATAGATCTATTTGCAAGTCGATAGTCCATAGTTACTAGAGTTACTATCAGTCATAGATTAAATCAACACCTTCGCATCAGTAATATCACGAGTAAGATCATAAACGCATACACAATAGATCACAGGAATAATATGTATTATAACAACAAATAATCAACCATAGATTTCACAGTTTGCATTAATAGTAGTATATAAACTCAGATAACGCAGATATACTCTAACCAGATTCACATATATTAATATCTAAGACCCCAAATACAATCCAACACAGCCTGCGCACACAGCCAGTAGGTTCCGCACACAGCAAGGCTGAGGATCTCCATGCACACAGCCAACAGGAGTCCTTTCCCTATCAACCCAAATAGATCTAACACTTTTTAACTATCATCAAGCTCTATTCTCTTCTGCCTATGACTCAAAAAAGGTTCATCTACTTATATCGATTTAGCCTATGCATCCAATGGTCCATAAACCGTGGTTTGTAGACTCTTGGTTTACCCTTGACCGTTACAATCCGTTAGGAGTTTTGCTCCAGCTATGTTTGTTGTGTGGTGGCGAGCGTACATGCGACTTGTACCTTGGTTACTTCAGCTGTCTATTCCACAATGGTATTCTCCACTGTGCTGAGCCGTTGGTGGGCATGATGGTCTTTGTGTTGAATTTCTTGAAACAAAGAGCTATGTAGAACCTGTAGTGAATCATGTGGCAACTTTGCTAGATCTAGCTGGACCTCTGCGTTGGCCTAGACTTACGCTCCCAAGTTGAGTGGAATTACTTCAAGGGTTGTGCCTGGCAGGGGACAAAGGCGGCTTTCTACTGCAACAAGTACCGTGTTGCTAGTGGTGGAGGCTGAGTGGGCCGGGACCAAACTAGTTTGCAGTGTGTTCGTTTTTAGTTGCAGAGCTTGGAGCTCGGTCTGAAGTGAGTCAACCAAAACTTTCTACTACTCTCCCAGAGCCAGCCATTTCTCCTCTATAGCCATGGTGACCGCATCTGCGATTTGTTCAAGGTCACCTTCCGTGAGTGTAACTGTTTCATCGCGTTCTGTCTATTGAGAGTGTTGCTTCTTTCGTGGCCCTTTAGCCAGCTCACCTGTTCGCTTTGCTTCTCTGGGGGAGTCAGTACCTCCTATCTCTTGGCCCTCTATACCCTGATTTCACTGCGACCCCTCTTGTGATGCCACTTCCACCCCTTTAGCCATATTTTTATCTGGCTGCGAACCCTTCTGGGTGTTTATTTCAACATTCTTTTTCTACTGCGAATCCTGCTGTGATTCTACAGACCCTTCTGTCCCTATGCATTTTCTTGATCTGCTAGTTCCTTTGGCTGTGGTAGTGGAGGTAACCTTTTTAGCACTCAGCCCTATGAGGCCCGATATACCAATTTTGAATCTGATCTTCCACTACGAAGACGATGTAGCAACTATGCGATCAACGTCCTCGTCTGCAACCATATATGGAAGTAAGACCCAGGCTTTATCCTTGCGTGGCCTAATTTGGATGTTGTGCATGGTGATATGAAGTTTCATGATGGTCTTGTACTTTTCATAGACTACTGGAGATAAGGGCGGACGAGAGTTGATAACTACAACCAAGCTGCTCTGAAAAAGGATCCAAAAGACCTGATTTTCCTCGATACATTGCACGTCCTTGTAATCCCATAAGTTGGCATAGGGCCCCCCTTTACACATGTCAGGAGTGATATTGGGGAGGACTTCTTCTTCTAGTGCTTACCATCAACACAATGAGAAACAACATCCAAGAATAGCAGAATGGGCACCCCTGTTCTTCGGCTTCACAGACATTTGCCGAAAATTCGGCACACAGGTACTGGGAAAAATTGAAACAAACACCTTTTTGGCACTGTCTGGCCAACTGAATGGCATATGCGGGGATGGTGGCAGCCTAGAAATTTTGCATCAGCTTGCATGCTAGAAATAAGGTACCCATTTGTGTTCTGGGGTTGCTGATGGTACTGATCATGAACCCCGACATATTCCGTAGCACATGGTAAGCCTCGCGCACACTATCAGTGATATTCTACTCATGTTTCTTACCCACCTGTAGAATCAGGTTAGGCCCTTCGATGGGGAGGCCAGTAATTCAATGAATTAGCACAGCATTGATAGGGATGCAATCCGAGATCCATAAGCTACCGTCATGGACCAAGGCGAGTAGCTGGTGCACCAAGCGATCTATAACATTGTAGTGGCCAAAATGTGGCATCCTTAGCAGGTTTAGTAGCCTAGAATAGGCCAATCCATGCACCCAGCACATAGGAATGACCTGCACCCCATCATCTTCCAGTATCCATTCCAGGTAAAACTCAGGCACCATTTGGGGAAAGGCCTCATAGTTGGCCAAGTCATGATCATTGAACTTCACCTCATGAAGCTTGCCAAAGGGATTTCCAATGACGGCGACCTCGCCCGGGGTCAGTGGCATCTACAGGTAGGTGATCACGTCATCGAGGTTCTTTTGTGTGCAGGTTGAGGGTCTGCGGGTCAGACAAATGGTGGTAACCAATTGATTGGTTGAGTGACCTTGGCCTTCTCTTGACCAGATAAAGGGCGACCTGCTAGTTTAGGGGAGCCAGCCGGGGCCGCCCATCATGGTGACTTCACATTGCGGGGAGAAGTGTGGGGTTTTACCCTAGCCCATTTTGCAGGCTTTCTTGACCCTTGCGATTTATCTTTTCCTTTCTTCGCTATTGAAGGTGGTGTGGAGATGACTGCTTCAGCTTCTAATTCGACCTCTACTACCTCCTCAGTTTCTTTCTCTGTTGAGGCTATTGTCTGAGAGGACTTAGCAGGGTTGGTGGTCATCATTCTGCCACAGAAAATGAGTCCCAACACCGGGTGGCTACTATGAGAGGGGGTGTGCTCTGCAGACATTAAAGGAGTACAGTAGGCCCAAACTATCTTAAGGCATAAATTTGCAGAGCACAATCGAGGAAAAAGATACGAAACCCTCTTCCATCCTAACCTTCCCCTTTTATAACCGTAGAGGGCCACTAACGGTTAGGTGAACATTAATTGATACTTATCCTCAGATAAACGGTAAAAAATCTCTGAAAATCGCATTATTAAATGTCGTCCACCTACTCCTTTCAATGGTAACTTCAGCGTTTTACCTGATTTTACTATTCCAACGGCTATTTTTTGCATCTCTTGTGTGCCCAACACACCCCTACGCTCCCAGCACACCTGCTACATTTTAAAAAGACACCTGCACATCTTGCGCACTTCTCTAGGCTTCAAAATTTGTGGCCTCTCCCTATGCATACCATGGTCATACTCATCTTCCTGGGTGGTCATATCCTACCATATATATCTACTCCGGCCATATAGTCCTTTGATCTGATATGGCCTTAGCTGGCTACCATTGACATACCTTGGGAGCATATCACTGCGTAGCGTAGCTAGCCTAACAGCCCCACCATCCGTGATTTCCTTGACTGTGTAGCGACCTAGCTAGTGCTATTGAAACTTCCATGGGTGTTTCACAAACTAGCTATCATATAAGAGGACTCTCCAAATTTCTTTTGGAAGATATGTAGATCATGGCAGGCCTTATGAACCTTCTAATGGAAATTAGGAATAAACCGATCTTCCTACAAAGCCATAAGTTGTGCTAAACACTCCTCCATGACTACAGGTTTTTCCATGTTCGTAAATGCTACGATACGTAGACTAGGAACAATATACTCCATTGGCATAATGGCCTCCTTGCCATAAACCATACTGAATGGGGTTTTCCCCATTAGCTTCTTGCAGGTTGTTTGATGGGCCCAAAGAACCATTGGGATGTGCACGTCCCAATCAGTGCGATCGGTGTTGCAGACTTTAGTCAGTGCTTGCTTTGAGATTTTGTTAAAATCCTCAACTGCTTCGTTATCCTATGGGTGATATGGGGTGCTCTTTGTATGATGGATTTGGAATTCCCCAGTTAAATCTTGTATTGTTTTATTAACAAATTTCATACCTCTATCACTCATAAGGATCTTTGGACATCCAAAAATGGTCAGAATTTTCTCAAAGATGAAGTGCGCAGCAGTATCTGCAGTACAATCATTTACCGCTTGTGCTTCAACCCACCTAGTTACATAATCAGTGGCAGTAATTATGTAGCGCGCACCCATCTTCCTCCCTGGTGGGTTGATCGGTCCCACAAAATCAATGGCCCATTTTTCAAATGCTTATAGAACCATTTGTGGTTGTAAAGGAATCTCGTCTCTGCGTAATGGGCTTCCTATCCATTGGCACATATTGCAGGCTTTACAATAGTCGTAGGAGTCGCTATGTAGGGTAGGCCACCATAGTCTAGCTCGCAAGAACTTTTGTGTCGTCGCCTTACCTGCATAGTGACCTCCTGTTATGCCTTCGTGAGCTTATATCAAGATAGCGTGCCTTTCATGCTCCATAACTTATCTACGCAGCACTCCATCAGCCCCTAGTTTATATAATGACCTGCGATAATGGTAAAATCTGCTGCCCGGGTAACCAATTACTTCTTTTGTTGTACCAAATAGCCTGCAGGTGCCATGCCTGTAGTTAAGAATTGAATGATATCAACTAAGTGTGTATCAACGAACTTAATGGCGCATAGCTACGCATTAGAAAAGCCTTCCCCTAGGTTAGTGGGCTCCTCGCCTATCTCAATTCGGGACAAGTGATCCGGCCTAGCATTTAACTTCCCTGGTTTGACTATGATTTCAAAATCGTATTCCTGAAAAAACAACATCCATCTGCAAATTCGCCCCCCCTCCCCCCCACACAGGCTTGTTTACCAGGTACTTTAAAGTCAAATGATCTGTAAACATTTTAGAGTGTCCTCCTAATAGGTAGTGTCAATGCTTCTGTAATGCATAAACCATGGCCAATCCTTCCCTCTCTGTGGTGGCATAATTATGCTCCACATTCCAGAGTTTGCAACTACCAAATGCGATTGGGTGATCAATGTCCCGGATGCTAGGTTGTGTAAGGACCACTCCCAGGGAAATCCCTGAAGCATCAAAATGAGCATGAAATACCTTCGCCCAATTAGAAAAAATAAGAATAGGTACAGAGACCATATTTTCCTTGAGTAGCTTAAAGCTTTTCTGGCACTCGTCATCCCAAAAAAACAAGACATCCTTCTTAAGCATCTTTTCTAGGGGTGTTGTGATCATTTCGTAACCCTGAATGAATTTTCTGTAGTATCCTATATGTCCAAGGATTGAACAAAGCTATTTATCCATCGTAGGTACTGCCAGATTGATAAATATAACTGCCACTTTTGTAGGGTCCACCATCAACCCTTGTCGACAAACTATGTGTCCAAGCAAGATTCCTAAGGGTACGTAGAAGATACATTTCTTGATATTTAGGGAAATCTACTGTTTCCGGTAGGCATCCAACATCTTGCACAGGTTTGAAACGTGTGCCTTTACCAAGCCGAAGACAATCCAATCATCGAAGTACACTTCTAGGAATTTGTGGAAGAATTCCCTAAGAACTGCAACAACGACCTGCGAGAAGATAGCAGGGGCATTCTTGAGTCCAAACGACATGACTGTATATTGGAAGGATCCCCATTCAGTGGAAAATGTAGTTTTGTTGTGATCTTCTGGTGAGATTCTGATCTAATGGTATCTTGAGAACCCGTCAATGAATGAGTATGCTTCCTAGCCTCCTACACTATCTAGGATCTCATCTGAGAATGGTGTTGGAAAGGGGTCATGTATGCATGCTTCATTAGTTTACGTAAGTCCACACAGATTCATATTTTTCCCTTTGTTTTATTTTCCTGAACCACCATCAGACTTACCCAACCCGACTGCTCAACCGGCTCGATAATACCTGCGGCGAGCATTTTATCGATTTCTTCCTTAACCTTCTGCTTATACTTAGGGTTCAGCCGATAAGGCCACTTCTTTACAGGACACGCATCCTGTTTTAACATGATGCGCATAACCCCTAGGTCCCCTGTGATCCCTTTAAGCTCCAAAAACTTGGTTGGGAATAAGTCTTGATATTCTGTGAGCAATTTAACAACTTTTCTTACCATATCATCATCCCAGTATTCCACAATTTTAGCCAACTTAGGCTGCTCTACCGTGCCAATGTTGATTTCCCGCAGTTTCAAAGGCTTCGTCACATCCATATTCTGTAATGAAGGTCCTGCAACTGCACACTCCCCTTCTGATTTTGGGATGGATATATTGCGTGGATTCTCGTCACACTCTTCTATCGTTATATTGTGACAATTGACAATATCCTTCATCTGCGTTTCCCATGTTGGTGCCCCAAATACTATAGAGGAGTTGGATTCAACAAACACAAACATATCTATATCATGTAAAGCTTCATCAAGCGCCTCTGAACCCCTTGTTAGCCTGAATGTTCCTATGAATTCATCCTTCAGAGTTTTCCAGAGGCAGGTGCATTGATGTAGCTCCACATCTAGGTACCATGCAGTAGGGTTTGGACCCAACGCATGAATGAACAAGTGAACCCATTCTTCTGGATTTCGGTCACACCACTTCTCTATCCAAGCGAAAAAGTGTTCATGTGGATCCCTTGGGCCAAGAAATGTCTTGACGCGTGCCTCAGCCGGAGGCTTAAATTTTAGGATCATCATATCCTGATAGTCTTCCCAGTCCTGGAATGCCTCCTTATGCATCTCCCACCATCTTGCGGGTGTCCCGCGGATGGCTAGATTAAGGGCCCATAACCTTCGTTCTCTGGGAACCTCGGCTTCAAATTTTCATAGAAACTCTTTTACACTATTAGACCCATAAAAGTAGGGTAGTTCTCTTACCTCAAAGGATATGCAATGAAACTCCCTTGTAATTCACACGCAGTGCAGCGTAGAGACATCATGCAACCGAATTTTCCAATTTTCCATTTCTGCATTGGATTCAGAGAAGAATTCACTATCTTTTTCCCAGAAAAGCATACCATCGTCCGTACGATTGATCTAGTCTTCGTCCCTCACAATTAGCTTATATATGTGGTCCACCTCTTCTTCCTCATGCAGTGGCTCTGTATACCTCTCTCCTTCTTCAAAATCTAGCAGTAATATCACCCGTGTTTATTCACTTTCAAATACCATGCTCCTCTTTTTAAAGTTGATAACACCGCCCATATCTCTGGTCAAGTCCAATCCTAGGAGCATCGGGTAAGGGTCCGCACCTTCTACAATCTGAATGACTTCAAATTCAGCCTGAACCTTAACTCCTGCGATATCTACCACGATCTTCGACAGTCTTCCTAACGAGATGATGTTCTGGTGTTTTTCCATGCGTAGCTGGATAGTGGACCACTCCAACATAGGTTCCCCCATTCGCTGCCAATTCTATTTAGGGAGTATGTTCACATCTGATCCCAAGTTCAAAATAACCTGATCCATCTCATAATCACCGATTTGCGCAGTCAACCGCATATCTCGACCAGTCCATCTCTTATGCTTATAGAGTCTATGTACATCGTTAACTTCTATAGCTAGGGTTGTCTTTTCTCCGCAGCTATTTATGAGAGTTTGGAGATTTTATAATGCCCTTTGGTTGCACAACAGATTCATACATGCCTGTAGGAATGGTTTGACCTCCTCATCTACTCTGAGGTTTGCAGGGGCTTGATGAGTAGGTGCCTAAGCTTTAGCAAAGTCTTGGCGAGCTGCGACAAAGGTTTATTTTTCTTTCTGTAAGTCTAAACCTTCTTGTTTCACAACTGATTTTTGGATGAGAGGCTTCAACTCAACTTTCTCGGCAGCCCCTCCAGTGGCCATGTTGTTGCATGTTATAACATTAACACTTGGTCCTTCATCTAGATTTTTGACCTTGACCCTTTGTATGTTCTATGTAGGTGCCTGTTGCTTCTCCTGCATCTTGGCTATCAAAATCAGGAAATCTTCAAGCACATGATCCAATGACTGCAGTATCTACAAGATTGTCTTGCAGGGTTCGTGCAATCTCTTGCAAAGTGGCCTATTTCTCCACAATTATAGAAAATCAGTTGCCCTCTCCCCCTACTTGCGCTTCCACCTCGGCCTCCTCCCCTACCCCTAGCCGAGGAGCCACCTATGACCGATGGTGATCTTGTCGAAGACGAATCCAACTGTACCCTATATAGAATTCCTTGATCTATCATCAGATCAAACATCTTGTATTTTTGTTCTTCATGGCCTACAGATCTACATAACCTGCACCATTGTTGTTTTATTTTTGGGAAATATGCGGCAAGGCAAGGACCGTGGTTGTTATCGTGCAGCCCGGAAACGCGGCAATCATCGCACCATAGCACCGACCCACTAGGTCCTGCGGCATCCCTAGGATGCAATGGACTGGGTCCCCCGGCCTGCATGTAGTCTTCTAGCAGAGGATAGTTATCCTTGGTGTGGTCATTCGCCCTGCATCGTATGCACCATCTTTCAAGGCTAGCCTCTGTTCCTCACTCCTTTCGCAGATTCTGAATTTCCATGTGCATTGCTTCTAGCTATCCTTGGATTTTTTGTACTCCTAACTGGGTATCATCTCTAGGTGCGGCCTCCATGTTCATAGCAATATCCAAGGCCTTTTCCTGCAATTTGATGGCTTGATGTCCCATTGGCATGCACAGGTGGGGTAGCAACATAGAAATGAACCACTCCATGTGCTGCCTGTCGTCGTACATGAATTATCCCTCTCTAATTACCTTCTTTAATTGTTGGTCAACCTCCCATACAAACTCTGTCAGTCCCTGCTTGAAGTCTTTCAGATCATTCACTATCTGAGAGTAGGACTTAGGCTTCTTGAATTTCTACTTCAAGGCATTCTTAATCTCCTCTATGGTCACGTTTACATGTTGGTCAATGTATCCCATGTACCAGTTCAAGGCCCTTCCTTCAAACGCCAGGGATAGCTACGCCCTTTTTACGACATCATTGGCTACGTTCTGCGCAGTCCATACTGATCCTGCGACAAACCAGAATCGATCCATATCATCATACCCTACACCCTTTAAGGTGTGTAGCTTCATGTGTGAGGCCATGTTGTCTTCCGGTGGTGGTGGGGTTGAGTTATTACCCCTACGAGGGTTCGAAAGTGTCATTGACAGAGAGTTCTACGTGACACAATTTCTTACTAGACTATAGATAGATCGATCTCCTTCTTAAGCCTCCAATATTCTCTTGGCATCACCTGATCTCTATCAAAATGCTCCCAGTCCCGGAAATGAAACCATTTGTTGGCTCAAGGGGTCCTGACCCAGGCTTAGAGGTTAAGGTTTTCCAACAAACCCCTATACTACTGGCTCTTTTGGTAGTGAACTTCTTGCGCAGGCCAAATTCTCACCCGAAGCAGTATGGGAGGGTGATGGAACCAGGTTTCCGCACCCTGATAGAGAGCAGGTAAGTCAAACAGGGCTGCATTCCCAGCTTAACAGCTTCATATCTAGTTAGAGACTTATATCGTAGAGTTCATATCTACTAACTATCTTCACATCTATGTGCGCAAACTGATCTATCAGTACAACAGCTATAATCACAGTAATCAACAGTTCATAGGTTCAAGGATATTCTCGCAGCTATAAACAGATCTATTCACAGGTCAATAGTCCACAATTACCATATTTACTATCAATCATAGATTAAATCAGCACCTTCTCATTAGTAATGTTAGGAGGAAGATCATAAACACATACACAATAGATCACAGGAATACTCCGCATTATAAAAAAAAAAAATCAACCATAGATTTCACAGTTCGCATTAACACTAGTACATAAACTCAGATAAAGTAGATATACTCTAACCAGATTCGCATATATTAATATCCAAAAACCCAAATACAATCCAACACAGCCTAGGCACAGAGCCAACAAGGTCTGCACACAGCAAGACTGAGGATCTCCACACACACAACCAACAAGATTCCTTTACCTATCAACCCAAATAGATCTATCACTTCACAAATATCATCAAGCTCTATTCTCTTCTGCCTATGACTCAAAAAAGGTTCATCTACTTATACCAATTTAGCCTATGCATCCAATGGTCTGCAAACCATGGTTTGCAGACTCTTCGTCTACCCTTGACCCGTTACAATGTGTTAGGGGTTTTTACCCACCCTAAAACCCTTGCGTGAGGCTAATTAAGACCAAAATATACAAAAGTTATATAAAATCACAGCTTTTTAGGGGACCCTATTCTAAAACTTCTCCTTTTTCATCTTTTTCTGCATCCTCCTCTTTTCCTTCCTATGTTTCTAGGGTTTCTGTGTGTTCTTCTTTTGTCTCCATCTCCTCTTCTTCATCTGTTCCTTCAACCTCTCCTTCTTCTTCTTTCATACCCCTATCTCCAAGACTAGAGGTAGGCGTTTTTCTAGGAGTGACAGCTTGTGTCCCTATGAATTCTTCCCTATCCATATATATTAAGGTGGACCAAGGTACATGGATGTTCGACCTATTGAGAGCATCTCCTAATATAAATTTGATAAGGCCATGGTGAGCCAAGTGATGATACTTTATTTCCCTCACTCTCTATCTCATTTATTTGATGGAATATAGAAGGAAGTATGTAATTCTTAGTCTCTGCTCTTGTGGCAGATCTCCTTTGAATCTAAGCTTATGTAATAATCTGAAGTAGTATCCATAAACCACGTTGAGTTTTCCCTAATGATAAATGTATTTCATGATGTGATATGCTACTTCATCCCATGGGTAAGGGAGGCTTTCCCTTCCCACTCCATTTTTATGCTCAATTTATTCCTCATTAGGAAATAATAATCTCTTCTTGGAGGTAGTGTTGGACACTCTATCTTCCCTGTTACACTTGACTCCTAGAGTAAAGGTTGTAACTCTGCTAATCAATTTAACTGTTATGGTGATGACTAGTGCTCTAACCACAATGATGGCCCTATCATCTATTTTTGAGTGCAAGGCTGCTGCAAATTCCCTAGCCACTTCATCATACAAGCCCTTGAGGAGCTCTAAAAATCCTATCCATTGATGATTTCTAAAAATATAAACCACTTGAGGGTGTAATCTAATTCTTTTGATATTTGTGTGTTTCCATTTGTTAAAACCTTCCCCCATATTATGACTATGTTATGGAGATGGAAGGATGGTTTTCATCTTATAACATTGGTTATATGGGACCTCATAGGCTTCAACTCAACACAAACTCAGACTTTCTTGACCCTAGTTCTCTTAAGAGCCTCTTAAATTCTGAATTATTGTTGTGACTGTGTATAATTTTTCACGAAAATTTTCATAACTTGGAGGGGTGACATCCACTTACCTCTCCACTCTGATGTTTTATTTCTTGGAAAATGGTGGTGTTGGGTGTCAATAACATCCTTGAGTGGCTCCCATGGAAATTCTAATTGCTATGCATCCTTCCTGTATATTTCATGTAGCATTAGCGGAATTCCTATAGCATGGGATTTGCATGCAAAATTGACCTTGGTGCGAAATTATTCAATGTCTCTTGTCTCTTTCCATCTCTAAATATTTTCTAAATGCACAACAAAATGATGTTGGATGATGCAAAGCACACATTTATTCCAAATTGAGTAGACTTGGAGCGGAGTGGTGATTTCGATTTGGCATAGGGTTTCCTCTTTTGGATTGTTGGTCCCACTTGAGCCAATAATTTCTATCTGCCTCAGAATCACCTCCATCAACTCGTGATATATTCCTTAATTTATTTCACAACCTAGGTGGCATGCAAAACTACACTTCCTCTTCGCTTTAACTTTATCACGAGGGTGGCCAAGTTAACCAACCACCTTTTTTCCATTTTAATCTTTGTTATCGACATTAAATCATTTTAGCAATATGATGCATATAAAGAGGGCGAGGGAGTCATACATGAGCCTACCCCCCACTGAGGAGTTGTATAACTTATTTGATGCATGGAGCTGGAGTCTAGTGATAGCCATCAATGTTTTTTCTTTACTGTGTTTTTTTTAATGCATATTTTCCAAGTGATCAACTTATTTCTGAGTGAGTTGCCTATTATTTTTGTTTTTTTATTCTTTTTGCATGTGTTACATGGAGATCCTCAGGTGTTGTTGCTAGTGTGGCCTTAATCATAGAGTCCTCTAGTGATCATATGGAGCCATATTCATCAGGCACCTCTTGCATTTTTGGTTTGTTGTTACACGTACAATATTGCTACATGAAGTGATGATATTCCTCTAGCAGTCCACTTTTTGCTGCTTTGGAGCTCCACTTAGCTGAGAAATTAGAAGAAGTATTGAATGGATGATATGGATGGAGTTATGGATTGATGGAGAGATGAGGAGAGAGGCCCTCTGTAAATATTTAGCTAAACTAGCTCACAATGGTGAAAGAGGGGGTTTAGTGAGTGAATACTTAAGCATGGAGTGGAGTGATGGTTAGGAGTGGTAAGTATAGGAGAAAGAATGATTTTCATGTCTTCATTGATGGTTAGCTGTTCTTCAGTGAGCTTGTTCTCTCTCGAATGAATTTCCTCTAGCAGTATAGGGTTTCTTGTAGCACTACCAAAAATCTTGTTGCATCCTAGGACATCCTGTAGCACTGTAGAGAGTAACAGAACATGGGGTTTTTTCTCACCTGGAGGGAGAAATGGAAGAATGGATGCATACTAGGGTTGATCATGGAGTGGGGAGGTAGAGGAGAGATATACGAGAGAAATAATGCTACTCCTCTTTGTCCCAATTGTCCTTGATCAACAACCTACAAAACAGAAATAGGTGAGTGTTAGGTGTTGTTTCATCCCTTTTTTCCTTTTCTTTTTGTTCTTTTCCCTCTATTTTTTTATCTTTTTTCAAAAGATAGGAGGGATTCCTCCACGGAGGTTTTCAACCCACAAGCCTTCCTTGAGTGCCTCAAAGAGGTTTTTACCCAAGGATTTTCTTTTTTCTTTTTCTTTTTTCCATTTTTTTTTATCGCGTCATGGAGGTTTTCAACCTAGGAGTTGACCTTCGATGCCTCAGACTGGTTTTCACCCATTCCTCTTTATTTTTATTTTTCTTCTTTATTTCTCTAGGAAGGAGAGGGGCTAGAAAATATGGAGCTTCCAATTACATTCACCTCCATGTTTATTGAATTAATAAACTCAGCCTTAGACAGGGGATTCTTATACATTTTTATCATTTAACCATTGACAAGCATGGATATCCCCTCCTCGTCAATGGTTCTAATCTGAAAAACCCCATTTTCATGGATTTTTTCCACTTGATAAGGTCCTAGACACATTGTCAGTATTTTTCCTTTTAAGTCCCTTAATTTGGAGTCATAGAGCAATGTCTAATCTCCTTCTTGAAATTCTTGTTCTTTGATGTGACTGTCATGCCAAATTTTCCTTTGCAACTGAACTACCTCTGTGTGAAGGAGGGCATGTATTTTGAACTCATCCAAACCATTTAGCTGTAGCAACCTTTCTTGATGTGCTTTTGTGATGTCTAGGTCTAATTGAGCTACCATTCTCAGGGTGTTGTACTCAAACTCAATGGAAAGAATATATTTCTTCCCATAAACTAAATATTATGGAGTAAACCCTGTGCTGGTCTTCCAAGTGGTGTTGTAAGCCAAAGTTGCTTCCACCAATCTCTCTACCCAATATTTTCTGATATTTCTCAAAACCTTGGTGAGGATTTTCTCCAAGGCTCTATCTCTCACTTCCACCTAGCCATTTTCTTGAGGATGATAGGCACTGGAAGTCTTGTGCTTTATCTTATTCCACCTCGGGAGGTTTTCAATGAGATGAGATGTAAAATGAGCCCCCTGATCAGTGAATACCTCTCTAGGGTATCCAAAAATGTAGAACACATTCTCTCTCAGAAACTTAGCTACCTTCTCTTTTGTTGCTACTTTTACAGCTCCTGTTTTAGCCCACTTGGTCAAGTATTCAGTGCATACTATGATATATTTTTTCTACCTGAATGGTGGATCAATGGGTCCAATGAAGTCCATGCCCCACTTTTCAAATGGTTCTAAAACCACCTGAGAGTGAAAGGGAATTTCATCCCTCAGTGTAGGTCTCCCCATCCTTTGGAACTGGGCACATCTACTAGTGTATCTCTTGGCATATTGGTGGAGGGTATGCCAAGAGATCATGACATGTCGAGAGGATGTCAAAAAACTCTTCTTCCCTCACACATGTTCTGAGAATTTTTCCGGGATCCAACTTGAAGAGATTTGCACCAATCCAGGTGAAAGGTGCTCTTTTCCTGATAATCTTGCTATTTTCCCTAGATGAAAGGTTCGGAGGAAACATTTCAGAAACCAATTAGTTAGATATGTCAGAAAACTAAGGAGATAGTGATGAGATAGAAAATAGGTGTTCATCCGGAAGCTAATCATCCACCATCCCCTCCTCATCTGTAGGTAGAGTTAGTCTAGATAATAAATCTGCAACAAAATTCTCCATTACTAGTTTATGAACAATTGTTAAATCAAAATGTTGTAATAAAAACAAACATATATTGATTCTAGCATTAACATGAGGTTTATTCATTAAGTACTTGATGGTTGCATGGTCAGTATGTACAAAGGTCTACTAACCAGTAATATAATGCCTAAATTTGTTTAACGAATGGAAAATGGCTAGAAGCTCCTTTTCTATGACAATATATTTAAGTTCAACTTTGGACAGATTCTTTCTAATGAATTAGATGGCATAGGGTAATTTTTCTTCTAACTTCCTCAAGGCTTCACCCACAATTTTTTCTGATGAATCTATGTGGATGTGGAAAGGAAGAGCCCAGTTTGTACCACATAGAATGGGGGAAATAGTTATTTTTTCCGTAATGAGATCAAAAGCTTCTTGACAAAGAAGAGACCAGAAAAAACTCAGAATCTTTGGCCAACAACCCAAATAATGGTGAAGCAACCTTGCTGAAGTTTTTAATGAACCTCCTATAGTAGAAAGCCAAAACTAGTAAAATTCTGACATCACTCTGCTTTTGAGGAACATGCACCCTTTATATGATGGTGATTTTGTTTGGGTCTACCTATATTCCTACTTGTGATATTGAGTGGCCTAGGACTATCCCTTCTCTCTTTAAGAGTTCACACTTTTCCAGACTTAGGGAGAGATTCATTTCAATGCACTTTTTCAACACTTTTCGCATATTGGAGAGGGCTTCCTAGAAACCATACCCATAAGGTGTGAAACCATCCATGTAGATTTCAATAGAGTCATGGACTGGTTCAAAATAAATGTTGAGGTTTTCTCTCTGGAAAGTGGCAGGGGCATTGCAAAACCCAAAGGGAAGGACTCTGTCAATGAAAATGCCCCAAGGACATGTGAAAGTAGTCTTGTCACCATTCCCAGGGTTAATTGGGATCTGTTTATACCCACTGAAACCATCTAGGAAAGATAAAAGAATTCTTCCCTCCAAGGTCATCCAGGACTTCATCTATGAAGTGAAAGGGTAAATGGTCCCTTTTAATGGATTTTTTTAGTTCTCGATATTCAACACATATTCGTCACTTTCCATTTTTATTCGGGACTAGAAAAAGAGGAGAAACCCTCTCATTTTCTTATATGGGATACATGAAACCTGCATCCAACAAATTTTGCAGCTCATCCTTCACTATGTCCTTTAGAGCTGGGTTTGTCCTCTTTTGGGGATGGCACACATGATTTCATCCCTATTTAATATAAATATGATGTTTGCACATGGACGGATATCCATTAAACTTTTTTTCAGCTGGAGGACCAAGAAATCTGTAGGGTACTCCCAAGAGTCGATTGAGACCATAACATCCTCAATAATTCCTTCCAAAGCTAATATGGACCTGTCTACATTTTTCAGAACAGTGGTGGTCTTTCTCAAAGCTCCTTCAAGGTTGAGTTTAAGAATATTTTCCTTGTTCATCACATTTATGGAAGCCCTGTGATTAATCAAAGTATTGGGTACTATGACACCATCAATGTGTACATCTACTACTGGACTTCCAGGGTCCAGGTACTTCGCGAAGATCACCCTTCCTAGAATTAAGTCGAACAATTGTCCCACAACATTGATGGTGGGAGTGTCTTTCTTCTTTCTCCCGGGCTTCTTAAATATTTTTTATTTGATGATCCTATTTTAAATATGAAAATACTTAATGGCCTAGAGAAAGGGTATTTTCACACACAAATTTTTCAGTTCTCCCATAATTTCAATCTCTTCTAGGGTGAGATGACTAGAGTGGATCAAGCGCTCAGGAAATGGAGGTGGTTGGATATGACTGCTAATTTCTTCCTTTTCCTCCTCAACCTCTATAGGTGGATATGGATGATGATTTTCTATGATTATTATTCCTGACCTAAGGTTGATCTCATGTATCTCCATAGCATAATTTGGATAGGATGTTCTCCAATCTTAAACCTTTTGTTCCTGCTTGTTGCTCGAGTTTGGATTGGGTTGGGTAGGAATCTGAGGAAGATTAGGTGGAGTAGAATAGGTGAGTTGAGGTTTAGGTTGTAGTGGAGGCAGTAAAGAAGGTGGTTTATTATGTTGGGGCCTCCACCCTAGTGATGGGTTTCTCCACTAAGGTGGTTGAGGATCATATTATTGGAATGGTTTGTTCAGATGCTAAGAGTGGTATGGAGGACTGTAAGGACAAGTAAGTGGTGTATGCCATGATGTAGGAACGGATGTGTACCAATACTAAATAGGTGCATTCTATTTTGTATGATAGTAGGAGTAAGGTTCACCTTTCATACACTGTCGATATAACCAAGGCACCAGAGGCCTCCTTTGATTTATGAAACAAAGTTGCTCGGGTCCTCCTTCCCCACCTTGATATACAACTTTGAGCCCAAGTAAGGAGGGACACTTATTTGTTCCATGATTCTCTTCACAAACTAAGCAAACCTCTATGACATTTAGTGGGCATTCATTTCGAGGGTGTTTTCTAGTACATCTATGGAAGAACATAGCCAAGGCCTTCATTGCTTCCTCTTGGTTCCTCTTGATATAAATTGTGTCGATTTTCAAAGAAAAGGTGCACAACATCTCACTATTGAAGTCTTACAATAGATTTCCAATCTCATTCTTGATGGAGGTGGAAGAGGAAGGGGTGTTGGTCATGCTTTGGCTAGCTCAACCTTTCTTCCTAGATGCCCTAGAGTGATTTCTAAAGACCCTTTTGATGTCCTTATAAGGAAACTGGTAGATGTCTCCACCAAAAAACATATTAAAGGTTTCTATTACCTCTTACCTGATCCCTAAGATAAGTACCAATTTAACTGATCCAAGATCAAGGGTGCAGTTGGATATTTTATATCTCAATTGCAGTATTTCTTCATATTCCTCCATGGATTCATCAGGTCCCAGAGTCATCCTAAATATTTACTCTTTGGTTTCCTTGGAATTATAGTATTCTCTATATTTGTTGTTAAAGGGCTCTTGCATCTATTCCTAGGTAGTGATGTTGTTCCTAGGAAAAGCCATGAATCAGCACAAGGCTGCATCCTTGGTGTTCGATGGGAATAGTTTTAGCTTCAAGTCATATGAGGCATAGTCATAGGTCCTATAGACAACAACGAATTCTAACATGATGGTGTCCATATCATCAAAAGTAAGTCCATGGAAATTTGGAAGGGTTGAGGGACTGATGTTCTTCATTCTAGTTTCCCTATCTGCTTCTCTAATGGGAAAGGCTCCTTGGGTCCCAATCTCAACCATGGCTTCAATTAGTGAAGTCGGTTCCTTAGGTGAAGCAAGTTCTTCTTCTTCTCCAATATGTTCTTCAAATTTTTCAAGTGGCTTGCCTATGGTGTGTTCAACTTCACAGTCACTGAAGAAGAGTGAAGGGTGACTATGTGGGGATGTGGGGGTTTTTGGTAAAAAATTCCTTAGTTATCCCTACTCCTACGAGACATGAAATTCAAACTATTTCTGTATTTTTCAATATTTTGGAACTGAATGCAAAATAAAAGTAGAAAATAATTCTAAAACAGATTCAAAGCATCTACTTAGAAACCTCTTCGACAATGATGCCAAAATGTGGTGAACCCTGGTATCTCACCAAGAGTGATGCAACTCCCAAAGGCTACTCTACTTTACTTTATCAACTTGGGGTTAGTACAAAATTAGAGGCGACAGTGCTATATACACATCAGACGCATTCTACTCATGCCATCCTCTTCTCAGTTCTACGATGGGGTGCTACAGCTAGGGTTACTTCTAGGATATGAATTTTGTAACATTGAAAACTAAGATTAAAAATAACTCATGGCCATTAATCTATCATCAAGAGAAGAAAATATTCTAGAACATATAGACTCATATAGCTATTTTCAATAAAGGAAATACACACTTAAACTAATGAGAGAAATAAAGTAAAACTAAGTGGCATTCATGATTTAAATTGTTGAATTGAACTTAAAGAAAGGGAAACTAATATAGGCACACATTCTTAACCAAATGAGTGATTTAAATCTATCTATCTCATGTTTCACTACTATTCTTAACAATACATCTATCAGTGACCTAGCTATGCTTGTGAATAACTGTTTTGTAGCAAAATAAGGAGGCGCTAAGGTGACATAAGAGGGTATTGGACTCATGGTTTCATAGTTTAAGGTTTCTTAGAGGTTGTGCCAAGTCTATGAGAGCTGAAAGAGAGGTATTGGGCTGAAAAATTGGTTTACTAGTGCTGCTACATGATCAACTACAATATTTCCTCTAATGCTGCAGGATGTCTTGAAACGCTATAGGAAATATGCCTTGAGCAGTTTGAGGCTAGAAATGGTGAGGAAATGGGTAGGAGAGGTGAAATGAATGTAGATCTAGGTAGATGGATGGTATCCAACCCTTTTTCCAAGCTCATAACTTCTCTCGGAGCCTGTCTTGCACCTCCAAGGTGGCTCTCGATGTTGTGGTGTAGATGTCCAAAAACAGGGCTGAAGGAGATTTGGTTGGAAGTTAGTTGTTGAGGGGTGGAAACTAAATTTAATGGTGTTGGTGGAGTCCTCCTATGCTTCTCTACTAAAAATTGCAAGAAAACTACTTGTTCATGTAATTATTATTGACAAATCTATTATGAAAATGGTGGAAAAGATGAGTTGAATTTAAGCAAACCAACCTATGCACTTAAAACAGAAAACTAACTCTTCATATACAACATGCTCATGATAAACAAAGAAACCTATCTAACCTTTCCAAGAAATCATAAACTGAAATCAAATTTGGGTTTGTGGTGAAGATCTTCCCTCCTAAAACCCTAATGGAAGAGGTGAGAGAGGGAGGCCTTAACACACAGTTTTAGAGTTTTCTATGCTACTCCAACATGAAAGGTAAAGAAACTAATGACAACAACATGAAATGGAAGAAAACCAAATAAAACAATATGAAATGTAAGCAAACTAACTACAACACATAAAATGGAAGAAAAATAAATACAGTGAGACAAAATGTGAGCAAGCTAACTACAACAACATAAAAGGTAAAAACAAATACATAAGAGAGACTTAGGCAAATGGATTGGGTCCTAACCCACATGTTGAGATCCATGAAACTAACTCAGTGAAGAATAAATTGAATACTCATTTTATTTCATAACCAATTATGCTACATATCATATGAATGTCACAAATCTCTTTTACAAGGTCTAAGAGTGCTCTAACTATCTCCAAAAATAGATTCCTAAAGAGCTCTGGCTCTTCCCTATTTATCCTAAAGCTGAGCTACCAACAACTCCCTTAAAAATAGGTGATTTTACTCTCTGGAACTCAAAACAAGTGGATTTTGGCTCCACTTGATCTTCCGCTTGCTTGGTTGCCTTTGATTTCGAGCTGTTGGAGGAGAATCTTGAGGATCAATTGGCTATCTTTAGGAGTTAAGGAGGTGTTCAACTCCCTAAAATCACTCCTTGTTTTCTACTTCGAGCTTTGATTGTGAAATATTAAGTAAAAATGGCATATTCTCTTAGTTTCCCTACATTTAAACTACATTAGGAATTCGAAGTATGACACCCTTAATACACCATCTACACTAAGCAACATATGACCATAATGAAATTAAATGTGAGAAAGAGAGACTAATAAGTATAAAAAGGTGACAATTAACCCCTTAAAATTTTCCTAATGATGGTGCTCATCACTAATTACAAAAAAAAATCCATCCCCAGCCTTCCTTGATTTGCTACATTGTCCCTTGGGCAATCGATCATCCCCTTCCATGCAGTCACTCACTTTCCAAGTTCCTTTGGCACCACCATCCCAGGTGGTAGTGTCAGTGAATCAGTAATAAGATATATCCCTTTTAGGAGTTTTTCAATGAGACTTAGGTCAAAATTTGTTCTTTTCAAAAAAGTTCTCAAAATAAATTTTGGTCACTAAAAGAGTCTATCTGATTTGTTGCTTCATCATTTTTTCCATGACTGTCAAAACTTCAAGGGAATCAATCTGCCTTTTCAATTCATTTGAAAGAGGAAAGTGCTACTGATAAAGTGTAATGGTGAGAAAAATTCATTCCTGCCCTCATTCATTTCATTTACCCTCTTTTACCCTTCATTTTTCCAAATTCTAAAGTCCAATGCTCATTTCCCTTAAAAAAAACAACATTTTTTAGCCTTTCAAATCCATTTTTATTTTGTTAAATAGCAGCTCTACTCACCCCACAACAGCCATATCATATTTTTTAAACTTACCGCAAATACCTTTTAAAAGAAGCTCTGTCCCCCACATTATGTCCTTTGATATATATATATATATATATATGATATAAACTGCAATAAACCTTTATACCCTTTTTTTCCTTCCCTTTTATCGCAATTAGCTCATCACATATTCAAACCTCATACATATTACCATTGCTGAGTCCTACAAACTTTCGAATATGTGATATCGGTGGGACCTACCATCTTACCTTTTGTTACACCTCATAACATTTGAAATACTTTAAAAACCCTTTATACCATGATTCAGGTACCTTTTATATCATATTCCATTACTTAATGACTTTTTCATTGTCCGCTTTTAAAACTTTAAAATAAACCTATCTACCTTTTCTCATCACTATTTCTCAAATTTTACTTACTACGGTTTGCATATCGTATTTCAAAAAGACTTTTCCATATTCATTTATACCGATCTTTGAATCACTGATGCGATATATATTAAGTGGGACCCTTTTCCTACCACGTCACCCTTTCCTCATCGCCCATTGCACATCGAGATTTTTGTTTCTTTCACTCGTGATAAGTCCTGCCAAGTCCTGATTTTCGATATCGAAAATCACGATTCACACCATCTCCCTTTTCATTTCTTATTTTTAAAATGTTCCTGATTCCATATTTGTGATTTGTGATAATCATTTTGACACTTTGACATGCGATATCCTCCCCTCCTCCGATCTGCGATAAAAAATTTGGCCTTTGATATGTCTGACTTTGTGATCGCCGACTCATGACTCCCTATTGTGATTTGTGATAGGCCTACCACACCTGCTCACGTCACTCACCTTTCCGCAATCAGAGACTTTGTGTGCCATATCAACTGATATCTACTCCCCTTTGCTCCATGTGATTGATATGGCCTTTCCCACCTTAATATCTTCCCTACTTCTTTAATCAACAACTCTTGTTTTATTTCGGCCCCATTCTCCCATTATGGATTTAATACAACTGGGGGGTCCAAAATAGGCAGTATTGTGATCCGACCACACTTCAATGTGTCTTGCTCTCGTCATTTTTCACTCACCTTCATTCAAAATAATTATCGCTTGCATACCCCCCTGAAAACCATTCTTTGATTTGTGTTAATACCACCGGCCCCACCTTTTTCTCCAACATTCTATTCAAAAGGTTTTGGTTTTTCCACCATTATAAGGAGGTTTCCGTTTTTTTCTAAATAAATAGGGTTTTCACCATTTAGAAGGAAAACAATGGTAGAACTCCTCTATAACATACTTCCATTAAACCCGCACCACCAGAAATCTCAGCACTAGCATGCTTCAATAGGGTACCAAGCAACATTGAAGGGACAGTTGAAATATTTACAGAAAACCAGGCAACATTTCCTCAAATAGTTTCACACTTATTGTTAAGCCCCTATATTAATAGTGTGGTCCCTTATTATGTTAGTCTAACCCCACTTATTGTTATTAGTGTACCCCTGTAACCCCCATATTGTTATTATTGTGCCCTTGCATTATTATTGTTAGGTCGGCTAGGATTACATTGTGGCCCCACTAGGATTATATTGTGCCCCCATGGACTCCTATATATAGAAGGAGGTTTTATTCATTTGTATCATCCAAGAATTGTTCATTCATGTAATGTATTGGAGGTTGCCCCCTCGAAGTGGCTTATTTCTAAGGCGTTGATATCTCTTTTCTTCTCTTTTTGGAGTTGGTTACCCAACATTTGGTATCAGAGCTTTGGGATTCTAGGGTTTCGCTGCTCCAAACAGGTCATCGTGGAATTTTCGCTATAACTTTTTTTCTACGAAGCTTCAGAAGCTGAAATTTTTAGGGTGTGAAGCTGAAATCGTGAGGAAGGTTTTCTAAAAATTTCAGATCTTGGTTCGCAATATTTGAGGAGATATCATCTGTGGAAGTTAGGTATTTTTTCAGGCTCATAAACAGGTCATCGTGGCATTTGCGCTATAAATTTGTTTTTACGAAGGTTCAGAGTCTGAAATTCATATGGTGCGAAGCTGAAAGCCTGAGGAAATTCGTCAAAAAATTTCAGAGCTTGGTTCGCAATATTTTTGGAGATATGATCTGTGGAAGGTAGTGCTTTTTCAGGCTCCTGAATTGCATCTCAAAGAGGTGATCGTGGGAAAAATTCAATAACTCTCTCTCTGGGCATTGGATTGAAGTGCTGTAAAAAGTGGTCGCAAGTACACAGACTGAAGTTTCTGAGCTATCAATTTCAGAGACAAAGGACAAAACAGTGACACGTGGCAAGTCGTACAAGTTCGCTCTACTGAACCAGTCCAGAATTAGGTCATTGTGGGAGATTGGACACAACCTTGTCTTGGAGCATCAAAATCAGGTCAGACCTGTGGCATTTGAAAGAAGCTTCAGAGGGCTACTACAGGGCTGAATTTCAGATATCGAAGATTTTCAATTACATAGATAATTCAATTTCAATATCGAGCTCCTTAAAGCAAGTAAAAGGTGTGTAATTGTTTTTCCGAATTGCATAAGTATTGTTTGAAGAATCAAGTGGAATTGATTCCAAGGGCATATTGAAGAATTTTTATCAGTAATGGGTTTTATTATGCATCCAAAAAATAATTCCATACCCATTAGGCCCTCAGAAATCTATACTATGACGCATGAAGAGGAAGAATTGCAGTATGAGATATCAAAATTACGGTACCAAGTGCAACAAATTTCGATCTTACGAAGAGAAATTGAAGATGAAATAGATGATTTAAAAGCAGAAATGGAGGCTAAGTTGGCTGGTTTGAAGGATCAAATAATGGCAAATATGGATGATAAATTAGTGGAAGATCACATCGAGCATCAACAACAAGTTCTCCAACTCTCAAAGGATAACCTAACTTTGGTGCAAAAACAAATGATACAACCGGAAGATCAACATCACATCAAAAGAAGTTCTGAAGGAGTCACAGAAACAAGAACGCGACAAGTACAATCAATTTCATATTTTCTCAGCAAGTGGAAGAACTTTCCTGGAGAAGATTCCACATGGGAGGATGATAATTTTATACAGAAGCATCAAGAAATAATCAAGCGTTGAGGACAACACTTGTTTGAAGGAGAGGGGCATGTTAAGCCCCTATATTAATAGTGTGGTCCCTTATTATGTTAGTCTAACCCCACTTATTGTTATTAGTGTACCCCTGTAACCCCCATATTGTTATTATTGTGCCCTTGCATTATTATTGTTAGGTCGGCTAGGATTACATTGTGGCCCCACTAGGATTATATTGTGCCCCCATGGACTCCTATATATAGAAGGAGGGTTTGTTCATTTGTATCATCCAAGAATTGTGCATTTATGTAATGTATTGGAGGTTGCCCCCTCGAAGTGGCTTATTTCTAAGGCGTTTATATCTCTTTTCTTCTATTTTTGAAGCTGGTTACACAACACTTATCAGAAAACCTATACAGCATGACCTACACTTCAAGATCATAAATTTCCAGATCAAACATGGTTGTTGGGTTTGATAAACTTCAGATGAGTGCTCAATTAAAGTTTTCTAAGTGATGTAATAAATAGAAACATATCTCCTCCTATTTTCTTTCAAATGTATTTAAGTCCTTGTTCTTGAAGAGATTCAAAGGTCTATTTGCGGACCCATTGTAATCTATAAATACATAGATTGTAGATAGAGAATGGGTTGGTAGTTGGTTGGATGATAGTTGTTAGGTAGTGAAGTTTAAGACTCTGATATCATAGTGGAGCTATTGTAAATATTTTTAATGAAATCAAGGATGTTGCAGTAAATATTTTGATATCCCTGTGGTATTACTCTTGAAAATGATATGATCATGACATGTCGAGAGGATGTCAAAAAACTCTTCTTCCCGGACCCATTGTAATCTATAAATACATAGATTGTAGATAGAGAATGGGTTGGTAGTTGGTTGGATGATAGTTGTTAGGTAGTGAAGTTTAAGACTCTGATATCATAGTGGAGCTATTGTAAATATTTTTAATGAAATCAAGGATGTTGCAGTAAATATTTTGATATCCCTGTGGTATTACTCTTGAAAATTGTTGTGCTCTTTGTTGCTCCATTTCCATTATAGCTTTTGTATGTTAATCTTATTAGTTTTATAAATAGAAATAATTGTTTATATTCTTTGTTTATGAATATTTTCATAAGTTTGTCTTTCTTCTCATGAATGAATTCAGTAAAATGCTCATTCATACCCCTTCCTTTTTCTACCAATATACACAATGAAAATTTAAGTATGCTCAAATAGTTTACCTACCTAGCCTCACTCCTTTCTCTGAAATTCAATCCTTGAAATCATCTTTAGCTTGCCTGATTCTTATTGCTATCCACCATCCCAATTACCAAATAAATTACTCATTTGTAGCTTATATATATATATATATATATATATAGCCTAAAATCCTATGGTACTTAGCCAGTCATTGATTATTTAGAAGTGACATAGAGAGAGCCCTATTTGGTCTAGGTAGGATTAGATTCCTAGCCAAAATATTGGTTTGTGTTTACCTTTATCCACTCCTTTCTCAACCTTGGGAAGTTGGGGAGATTGATAACATCTTTGGCATTTTTTTCGGGGACTGAAAGATAAATATTCCCTGGGAAATAATGACAAATATTAGCTCTGGTTACTGATGGTGAATAGTGATCGGTCATAAGAAGGTTGAAATCATTCACTTGGCGAATCTAAATTAGTTTCAGAATCAAATTTAAATGCTCCACTGGATGATGAACCTTGCCAAGAAATATGAAAGGACAATATAGCAAGATCAGGTATTCAATTTTGACTTTCATTCAAGATGTCACATTCTTTGTCATTGAATATTTATTCTCTTTTTCTAAGCATGTCCATAAATTTTTTCAAAGTATATTGTGTTTGAGAAAAGATCATGGATTTTCATTAGATTCCCTTCCTTTGAAGGTTGTAAATTCAAATTCTTCATACATCTTTGATCCTGGTCCACACTCTCCTTTCGAATCTTCTGATGACCATATTCAACTTGATGAACCTCAAGAGATAAAGACTAATCCTATATTTTTTGTACATAATTCTACAAGTGGCAAAATTGTAGATACATATAAGCCACTCATGTTTCCTCCTATACTTCATGATTTCCCCGAAAATTATTACAAGTACCTTCCCAGGTTTGATGGAGAATTTGGTAACATCATTGCTGAGAAAAATGTACAAAGTTTTGAGAATTACCTTGACCTTTTTGAGATTGATGAAGATGACGTTAGTATTAGGATCTTTGTTGTATATTTGCAAGGCAAAGCTAAGGAATGGTTCAAAAACTTGCCAGTTGCAAGAATTGTTTATTTTCATCAATTTGTGAAAGTCTTCCTTGATAAATGGGTGATCAGGGAGGATCCTATTCTCATTCTAGAAGAATATAATCATTTGAAAAAGCAGCTAGGAGAAACAGTGAATCAATTTTCAGTTAAGTTCAATCAAATATATCATTCAATCCCTGCTAATATAAAACCACCTATTGGTTTAGCTCTCTTACACTACCTGAATTATTTTGATCCTAAAATGGAATTTCGATTGAGAGAAATGGACATTACAACACTAGAAGAAATGCAAGATAGTGCAATAGCTATGGAAGCTAATTTCCAAGTTAAAAGGCTAAAGTTGAAGGTAGAATAAGAAAAAAATATAGAGAAAGAATACTTGACATCTTCAGAATTAAAGCTCGAAATTTTGTTAAGTGCAGTCGAAGAGATGTTGCAAAAGATCACCATAAGAGATGAATTTTTTTTTCAAGATCACCATGTCTCACTGATTAAAGAAAAACCAGTTGTTGATCTTAATACTTTTCTTTCCTATCCCAGTTTTCATAAATATGATAATGATTATTTTATGTATGAATTAAGGGATAATGAATAAATCATATTTATAGATCAGTTTGCAGAAGAAGGAGAAGTTTCTGACCCCAAAAAATTTCATGTTAATCCCAACTTCCACAGATCAGAAAATGATTGTTATTAACATTCATTTATGAACAATCATGAAAATAGATTTGTAGATCAATCCAAGGAGAAGAAATCTGTTGATCTAATGTATATGTTTGATGACATTACTCATACACATGATTTACTCAAGTATGATGAGTATGGTATCAAAATCAAGCCCAACTCTTGAAACCAATCAACACTTGGTTTGTGGGAAGAGGAGGTCTAGTTTCAACAATTGAAATGTAGTGATTAGCTAATAAATATATGTAATGACATCAATGAGGAAAATGCAAAAGATTTTGAAATAAGTGAAGGATATTTTCCCTTATGTTTCACTTCATTCCTGTTCATCAGAGAAAATTTTTCTAAGATAAAAATCAGCAGTCTTTATGTGTTGATATTGACAATGAAATGAACAATGAAATGAACAATGAAATTCTTGATTGGGACTCCTTAGTTTCAGAATTGGAGCCATCAATTTTCAGTGAATTGAAAATTGTAGATGAATATTTGGAAAGTGAAATATATGATCAAATGATGCAGGAAAATTCTTTACCATTGTGCTTTGAAACATTTCAGTTTTGGAAGAATTTTTTTTATAATATTTTTGAAGCAAAGACTGAGCAGCTTATGGAAAGGCATGTAGTCTCATTGGAATTAATGAATAATAAGTTGCAATGGTCTTCTCAAGTTCTCCATGATCTGATAGTTGATGCTTTAGATGATTTATGCAATCAAAGAGCTTTCCTATTAATTAGCAATAAGCTTCAAAACGGAGATGATAAAAATCTCATTGGGAAGCCAACATCATTGTCTTGTTCAGCAAGAGTTTCATTCCAAAGTTCATATGAAAAATTGTAGTCATATCAACAAAGTAAGGATAAAGATGAAAGTTCATATTCAGACCACCTAGAGCAAAGCAATAATGCGTTAGATGGGCTGGAAATCATAATGTATTCCTATGAAGATCCTTTTGCAGCATTCTTGAGGTCGAATGGTGGACTCATGATTTGTCATTTCATTAGGATTCAATATTATTACAAATATTCATGGGATTTTCCTTTCAGTTGTTCTCCTTTCTTGCTCATAAGCAAGCACTCACATATAATTCAATTAACAACCAAAATGCTTACATGGTTTCATTGGTTGTTCCATTTCACTTGACAAAATGATGTATACATAGGTTAGAATAGGTGTAGTAAATAAGCTCAATTTTGAGCACTTTTTTAGTACTATCTTCTAGTAAAGTTTGTAGTTAGTCTACAGTTAAGGTTATTAGTTTTATTTTAGTCAAGTCACTTTTTGAGTCATTCATAGTCCATTTTTTACTCAATTTCCCAAAGGTAAGGCTACTTGGTCTATGATGTTCTTGACAACTCCTAAAGGATCTGCCATCCCGAGTTGGAGCCAATGTTAGTGGCAGTGTATCAGTGATCAAAAAATATCTCTTTTAGGAGTTTTTCATTGATTCTTAGGTCAAAATTTGTTGTTTTTGAACAAGTTCTCAAAATAAATTTTGGACACTAAAAGAGTCTAGGTCTGATTTGTTGTTTCATCATTTTACCCATGACTATCAAAACTTCAAGGGAATCAATCTGCCTTTTTAGTTCGATTGAAAGAGAAAAATATTGTGGATAAAGTGTAATGGTGAGAAAAATTCATTTATGCCCTCATTCATTTCATTTACCCTCTTTTTCCCTTCATTTTTCCAAATTCTAAAGTCCAACACTCATTTACTTTTAAAAAGGAACATTTTTTTATCTTTTCAAATCCATTTTTATTTTGTTAAATAGCAGCTCTGCTCACACCAAAACAACCATATCATATTGTTTAAACTTACTGAAAATAACTTTTAAAAGCAAATTTGTGTCCCACATTAGGCGATTATATATATATATATATATATATATATATATATATATATAATATAATATATATATGATATAAAATGCAGTAAACCTTACCATTACCACAATAAACCTTTATACCATTTTTTCCTTACCTTGTATCGCATATTCAGACCTCATACATGTAACCATTATTGAATCCTACAAAATTTTTGATATGCAATATCAGTGGGACCTACCATCTTACCTTTTGATATTCATCATAGTATTTGAAATACTTAAAAAACCCTTTATAACATGATTTGGGCAACTTTGATATCATATTCCATTACTTAATGACTGTTTCATTCTCCTCTTACAAAAATTTAAAAGGGACCTATCTACCTTTTCACATCGCTATTTCTCAAAGTTTTCTTACCACGGTTCATAGATCGCATTTCCAAAATACTTTACCAAATTCATTTCTACCAAGCTCCGAATGACCGATGCGATATATATTAAGTGGGACCATTTTCCTGCCATGTCACACTTTCCTCATCACCCATCGCACATCGTGATTTCTGTTGCTTTCACTCATGAAAATTCCTGCAAAATCCTGATTTACGATATTGAAAATCACAATTCACACCTTCTCCATTTTCATTTCTTATATTTAAAACATTCCTTATTCCATATTTGTGATTTGCGATAATGATTTTGACTCTTTGACATGTGATATCCTCCCCCCCTCCGATATGCGATAAAAAATTTGGCCTGTCATATGTCTGAATTTGCGATTGCCAACTCATGACCCCTGATTTCCATTTGCAATAGGCCTACCACACCTTCTCACGTCACTCACCTTTTCAAAATCACTGATTTTATGTGCCATATCAATTGATATCTACTCCCCTTTGCTCCATGCGATTGCGATAGTTTAAAAGGCCTTTCCCGCCTTGAGATCTTCCCCATTTCTTTAATCAATGAATCTTGTTTTATTTCGGCCCCCTTATCCCATTCTAGCTTTAACACAATTGGGGGGTCTGAAATAGGTGATATTGTGATCCGACCCCACTGAAACATGTCTTCCTCTCGTCATTTCTCACCTCCCTTCATTCAAAATACTTACTGCTTGCATACCCTCCCCCCGAAACCCATTCTTTGCTTTGTGTTAATACTGTCGACCCCACCTTTTTCTATTCCATTATATCGAAAAGGTTTTAGATTTTCCACCATTACAAAGAGGTTTTTTTTTTTTTAAAGAAAAAGGTTTTTCACCATTTATAAGGAAAACGACGGCAAAACTCCTCTAGAACAAATTTCCATTAAACCCATGCCACCATTACTCTCAGCACTAGAACATTTCAACAAGGCACCAAGCAGAATTGAAGGGAATATTGAACAAGTTATACCAAAGATATACTAGTAGGGAATTTACTGGTTATATCACCTCTAAGGAGAGGATGAAAACCACAGGCTTCCTGGCCCATTCTAGACTTTGTATATAGAAGACTGATGAAACACAAAAAGAGTGGGAATGACACACTCCTGTTGGATTTTACTTCCCTTGGGACCCTTAGATCTGCAGATCTAGATAATGGGTCCAAGAGAGAAGCAAAAACCAAACAAGGGAGAAGCGGGAAATTCCACTACTAGGAAAAAATGCAAGATGCTCAGGAAAAACGTTATATAAGCTAAATGGTGCAAGAATAATGCTACTCAGGACTGGGTTCCCTTAGTATATTCTGTGTGGGACCTCCATGTATAGTTTGTGGAAAAAAAATGGGTTTAAGGGCCTTAAACAGACCTCCCACGAAGCTGACTACTTTAAAATTAGCTAAAGCGAAGAGCTGATGGAATGAAGAAGAACCCACTTCAAAATTGCGCAGTTTCAGTAGAGAGTCACTGAAAAATAGTCATCAAACATATATAACAGTATATAAGTAGAAAATCAGACTTTGAATGAGTTCCTTAAGAAGTACAGTGAATTACATGAGGAAATATGCAAGAAATCTTCAGATCTAGGAGTTGCAATATATGTAAAAGTTGCAGAAATAACTGAACAACATTCTACTAAGTGTGCTTCAGAAGTTAGACATGAAATATCAGATCTAAAACAGATATATGGCTGAAACATCAGATCCATACCAGATCTAGAAACTACACAGCCTTCTTTACAAGATCCCTTTTGGGATTTCATCAAAATACTGAATAATAAAGTGTAGATCTAACTTTTTATACACAGAACTGCAGAAAGCTTTAGTAATGTCTGAAGATGAATTTATTCATAACATACATTAGATCTAAACATAAGATATCAGAAAGCTACTTCATTCATCTTCAAGGTGAGAGGCAAGCCTCAATCACCAGAAACCAGTACAAGGAGAGATCTGCAACTAGCAGTAGAAGCAATACATAAATAACGCAGTAGAAAAAGGAGACTGCGCAATAGCTAGAGCTGAATGCTATAATAGGTAAAATATATAGATCTGAAATGGAAATATGATAGGGATCCTCTTCCGGGTGGTCACAAGACACCCTCCCTGAGAGAAATCCCTCAAAACTACTAGATCCTTGTAGATCTAGAATTTCCACTTACTACACTTGCTGCAGTAGCAAAACCCTTAATGAGCCAGCACTATCAATGCAAGCATAGCTTGGCCTTCAACCTGATAGTGGTTCAATATAGCTCACTTCCCTCCAAGAGCTACTGAAGAAGGATAGAGGATTCCTAAACAGGAGATCCTCTCTTTCTTTTGCTAAACAACCAAGAGAAAATGGAGTTGCCTTAGCAAGCTCTAAAAATGAAATATGATCAAAAACCTCCTCATGAGCCTTCATCCTCATTTTATAACATTTGAGTCTCTTGGCAAACCCTAAACCACTTTCATCCTTTGGTTCTTTTCACACTTGGAAACCCCTTCTAGAACTACGGAGTCCATCAAGGAGGTTCAATGAACCTAGAAAACGTTGTTGACTTGGTCAAACATGATCTCCTTTGGTGGTATTGGCCATTTCACACCTAGAGGATTTTATTCTAATGACCTAAATATGTCTCTTTTCACATAGGCACTGATTTATTCTTGGTTTGCAAGAGGATTAGACATTCTCCCTTACAATTTATTCACCAATCATGAAATATAAAATGATTAAGGCAAAATTAATGTTCCAAATTAGCTAAAGCTAATTTAGGAACTTTACAGTCTCCCCCTCCAAAATTTTTCTTGTCCTCAAGCAACTGCAAGGGTGCTGCAAAACTCCTCCTTCTTCTCTTGGGGCCCCCTCATCAAATAATCTCCTCCATTGCTCTGAATTTTCTGCAATATCTTTGTCTTCCCAATGGTCCTTCCTTAAGATGCATGTTTTCCCTTGATGGATAAACTCAAAGGCTCTCATCATGAAGAAATGGAAGGTTGTTGTGGAAACCTTCTTGCTGATCCATCGCCTTCTCAAGATAGAAGTGATGTCCATCATGGGGTTTTCATTATCCATGAAAGACTCCCATCCCCATGCTATCATCAAAATGAAATGGATTACCTCCAAGCTTGGCAATCCATACAAGATCTCCTCCCCACTACATGTGAGAGGCATGTCACCATCCAACATATGGCTCACTTTACAAATAGAAAAGTCATTAATCATAGTAGCCATAAAAAATTTCATGCTCCCATGGAAGCATGCAATGCAACAAGAATGGGGAACTCCTTCCCCCAAGGGCACATTCAATAAGTGTGGCTTTCCTCCAACTATGCCCCCAACAAAGATAAGGACATTTTCAGCTTGTGGGATCATGATTAGAAGCATGCTAGCTGCCATGTATGATAGATAAGAAGGAATATGCTCCCTCATGTGCAACCAGTGCAGTTTTATCCTTAACTGCCATAGAATAAGATATAACAAGTGCCACCCCCAACACTTGCGTGCTGCCTCATGTATTTGGAATTCTTGGAGAATTTACATCATGGTTGATGTAAAAGAATCACACCATGAGGAATATAAAATATTCCCAAAGTTCTCCAAGAAATGGCTTGCATCAACATATTTCATGGCCTTAGATGGCCCATGAAACCCATCATACTTAATGCCCCATATTGGCACCATGCCCTGCAAATGAGTGTCAGAAAAATATAAGCATATAGGAGATGCAAAATAATGCTCAAGAGGATGAGTCTCTCTATATACTTGTTTTACATCATTGGGGTAACTCATGGATGAGTTCCCTCTCACACTCAAAGGATAAGGAAGTGTGAATGGTGGCTCCTCCCAAGAGCTATGTTCCTCCTCCTCTACCAACTAGTCCATGCACTTCTTCATATGAGAGTACACATATTCTTTGTATCCTTCCCATATGAATCCACCCAAGAGAGTATGATATGCTTTGACAAAACCAGTGGGTTTGGAAATCAGGATTTCATATATGGCATCAAATAGTCCCTCCTTGAGTTTGGAGTCACCAGCCAAAAGAATAAGATTGTAGAAATAGATACTCTATCTACCACCTTGAACCTTTCATCCTTTACTTCCCCTTCATGAACCCCCCATGTAAAAAGGTCCTTGGAGTATTCCATTGTGAGTTGGGAATCCCAACAAGGATCCAAGCTCTCCAAGAATGACAGCGCTGCAGAGGTTTGAAATGCTGCCCCTGTCTTCTCATGGCTCCCATCTTTGACATCCTTGATATCAAGATCACATGTTGGAGCATCATAATATTCATTTTTCTGCCCCATTTGCAGTTGTTCTTGCACAAGACAAGATTGAAGCATATGGAAATCAACTTCCCCTTGGAAAGTCCTAGTTTTCCAAAATCTCCTCCTTTTGGCCCATGTATACAAGAGGGTTAGGATCCCCTTGCCATCTTGAGAAATATTCTTTGTGAATGAAGAGATCATGGGTTGCCCCAAAGATATGGAGTTTCCATGTGCCCTCATGCTCATGCCATCATAGATCTTCGATTTCTCCTTCCTCGGCGCAAGTATTTGAATGGGAGTTTGTAATGTCCCTTTTAGGAAACTGCTCATCTCTCTCCTAAATGCTTGAGATATTCTCTGCGCTGTGCTAGCTTCTCCCAAGGCTCCCTCCTTAAACAAGTATGCATATGTAGCCCATAGTTGAGAGAACACTTTACATTTCCTCCTATCAAGCAGTGCTCCCAGTGGAGGATCCCCTTACAAAGAAGTGTCAAGGGATAGAGTAGAATGTGGATGTAGGCAGATAGATTTGTCCCTACCTTCAATTCATAAGTCCTTTTTCCTTCTTTGTGCTTCCAAGCTGTGAAGTAGAGAAGGGTTCATGCTCTCCACCGTGTGATGCTCTTCCTTCTCTTCTTCCTCCCTTATCTCCAAGACCTCATCATTAATAAATGATGGTACATACTCCTCATGTATGAGATCCTGTGGGACTCTTTGCAGGGGTACAAGAGTCTCTTCTCTTGGAGCAAGTACTCCAACCTCTTCCTCATGAAGTGCTCAAGGTTACCTTGAGGTGACTGCGTTCTCATCTTCCACTTCCTTCTCCTCCTCTTCGATAACTAAAATTTTCCCATCATCAATGAGAGACAATAGATCTTGATCAACCATTGAAGGATAAACCTTCATGCTTTCCTCTTGAGATGAGGACTCTTCACCAAATGGAGATCTTGCCCTTGGCAATGCATCAATCAAGTTCACACCTTATTTCTTCCCCTTCATGAAGGAATCACTAGAAAAATGCTGAAGCTCTGATGATATGGTTGATTGCTCATATCCATGAGATGAGGATTCATATTTTTCCTCATGCACAGATCTTGTAGATCTAATTGGAAAATATTCTTTTTGAAACTCTTTGGGAGCTTCACTGCTGCTTCTCTTTTATTCTTGCACATAATCCTTGGGGAGTTTATTCTTAAATATGAAAATAGATGATATTAAACTCATCATATTCATATTTCCCTTGCTCTTGATTTCACTAATAGCTTGATCTCACAGGCGGAGCCAGAGATCATGCTCTGATACCACTGTAATGTTCCAAATGGGAGAAATTAGGCACAGTGGGGAATATATGGGGATATTCCACTATGGGATCATAGCAGTGTGGAAAAAACACCAGAAAATTCTAAACCAAAGATATAATAGTAGGGCATTTACTGTTTATATCACCTCTAAGGAGAGGATGAAAACCAGAGGCTTCCTGGCTCGTTCTAGACTCTGTCTATAGAAGACTGATGAAACAAAACAAGAGTGGGAATGACACAATCCTATTGGATTTTAGTGCCCTTGGGACCCTTAAATATGAAGATTTAGAGAATGGGTCCAAAAGAGAAGCAAAAACGAAACAAGGGAGAAGCGAGAAATTCCACTACTTTGCAAAACTGCAAGATGCTCAGGAAAAATGATATATAAGCTAAATTGCGCAAGAATAATGTTGCTCAGGGCTGGTTTCACTTATTATAGGCTGTTTGGGACCTCCATGCATATTTTCAGCAAAAAAAAATGTGTTTAAGGGCCTTAAAAAAATCTCCTACGAAGCTGACTAGTTAAAAATCAGTTAAAGAGAAGAGCTGATGGAATGAAGAAGAACCCACTTCAGAATTGCACAGTTTCAGCATAGATTCACTGAAAAACATATATCAGACATATATAACAGTATATCAGCATAAAGTAAGATTTTTAATGAGTTCCTTAAGAAGTACAATGAATTACATGAGGAAATAAGCAATAAATCTTCAGATCTAGGAGCTACAATATATGTAAAAGTTGCAGAAATAACTGAAAAACATCCTACTAAGTGTGCTTTAGTAGTTAGAAATGAAATATCAGATATAAAACAGATATATGGCTGAAACATCATATCCATACCAGATCTGGAAACTACATAGCCTTCTTTACAAGATCCCTTTTGGGATTTCATCAAAATACTGAATAATAAAGTCTAGATCTAACTTTTTATACATAGAACTGCAGAAAGCTTCAGTAATTTCTGAAGACGAATTTATTCATAACATACATCAGATCTAAACATAATATATCAACAAGCTACTTCATTAATCTTCAAGGTGACAGGCAAGCCTCAATCACCAGAAACCAGTACAAGGAGAGATCTGCAACTAATAATAGAAGCAATACATAAATAATGCAGTAGACAAAGGAGACTACGCATTATCTAGATTTGAATGCTATAATAGGTAAAATATACAGATCTGAAATGGAAATATGATAGAGATCCTCTCCGAGGTGTTCACAAGACATCCTCCCTCAGAGAAATCCCTCAAAACTACTAGATCCTTGTAGATCTAGAATTTCCACTTACTACACTTGTTGCAGCAGCAAAACCCTCAATGAGCCAGTGCTATCAATGTAAGAATATCTTGGCGTCCAACCTAATAGTGGTTCAATATAGCTCACTTCCCTCCAAGAGCTACTCAAAGAAGGATAGAGGATTCCTAAATAGGAGATCCTCTCTTTCACTTGCTAAACAGCAAAGAGAAAATGGAGTTGCCTTAGCAAGCTCTAAAAATAAAATATGATCAACAAGCTCCTCATGAGCCTTCATCCTCCTTTTATGACATTTCAGTCTCTTGGAAAACCCTAAACCACTTTCATCCTTTGGTTCTTTTCACACTTGGAAACCCCTTCTAGAACTACGCAATCCATCAAGGAGGTTCAATGAACCTAGATAGCACTGTTGACTTGGTCAAACAGGATCTCCTTGGGTGGTCTTGGCCCTTTCACACCTGTAGGATTTTATTCCAATGGCCTAAATATGTATCTTTTCACATAGGCACTGATTTATTCTTGGTTTGCAAGAGGATTAGACATTCTCCCTTACAATTTATTCACCAATCATGAAATATAAAATGATTAAGGAAAAATTAATGTTGCAAATTAACTGAAGCTAATTTAGGAACATTGTAGGCAGACCCATTATAATATATAAATACACAAATTGTAGATAGACAACATGCTGGCAGTTGGTTGGTTGATAGTTGTTACATAGTGGATTTTAGGACTCTGATATCACAGTGGAGCTATTTTAATTTTTTTTAATGAAATCAAGGATATTGCAGCAAATATTCTAATACTACTGTGGTATTACTCTTGAACATTGATTTCCTCTTTGTTACTCCATTTCCATTACAGCTTATGTATGTTAATCTTATTATTTTTATTAAAAAAAATCATTATTTCTATGCTTTGTTTATTAATATTTTCATAAGTGTGTCTTTCTTCTGATGAATGAATTCAATAAAATTCTCATTCAGACCCTTTCCTTTTTCTACTACTATGTACAATGACAATTTACGTATTCTCAAATATTTTACTTACCTGACCTCACTCTGTTCTCTACAATTCAATCTTTGAATTCAGATTTAGTTTCCCTAATTCTTATTCCTATCCAGCGTCCCAATTACCAAAAAAATTACTCATTTCTAGCTTATATATATCTAGCCTAAAATCCTATGGTACTCAGCCATTCATTAATTATTTAAAAGGGACATAGAGAGAGCCCTCTATGGTCTAAGTAGGGCTAGCTGCATAGCCAAAATATTGGTTTGTGGTTACCTTTCTCCACTCCTTTCTCAACCTTGGGAAGTTAGGGAGAGTGATAACATTGGGTAGTCCATTCCTTGGCAAGGCTTCCTTGCATCGGAAGATAAAAAAACCAAGGCATATCCCTTCCTCAAAACCATCATACCAGTCATAGCATGATCATGGAAATCAATGGACATTATTGGGTACCAGTGTCCCACAACGACCCTACTCCTGAAGTGATTTACGAACATACTTCTGCCTGTGTCAATTCCTTTTGTTGATTTTTCTAGGTCTTGGAATTAGTTTCAACCACCCAACTAGGAAATCCATGCTCCTTGTACCGATCAGCAAATAATTTCCATTAGCTTTAAAATAAATTGAAATAACGTACATTCATATCTCATTGGTAGCTTGTGAATGAGGTACACTTGCAACCTTGTTTACTTCCTATCACAACAAGTCAAGCTTGATGTTTTCTCAAATCATCATGTATAAACATATCACATATGGTTAGCTTAAAACAAAACCATCATAGGTCAAAATCATGAATCGCGTGCAATAATCATAAACCATAATCATAAATCACATGTAGCCATCATAAGTCATAATCATACATCAAATGCATAATAGAACTGAAATAAAATGGTGATAATTATCCTTTAACTGGTCCTTCCTTCTACATTTTTTCTTTCTTTACACACACTAGATTAGTTTCCACACTTGGAAAACACCCAGTTCCTTCGCTTCGCTTCAATCATCTACACATACACATAGTGTGAAACATGTACATCCACACAAGGCAAACAACACCACATAATACATACACCCAAACCCAGTGTACAACACATCACAATACATACGCAAACATCCGATGAAAAACACAACAAATACACCTACACCTTGCATACAACAAAACACAATCCATACACCTACACCAAGTGTACAACACAACACAATACATACACCTACATCGAGTGTATAATGTAACACAGTACATATACCTACATCGATAAAAATTACTTACACCTACACCTCGTGTAAAATATAACACAACACTTATACATACACAGAGTACAACAACAAAAAATACACATATCATGATACCACGACTATATAATGCACATACATGGTACCACATCCTGCAAAACAACACGTATGACATGCACATAATACCACATGTATACTGGTACCATATGCACAACATGTACATAGTCCCACTTGAACAAAACACTACCTGCACAACATGTTCACAACATCACGTGTGCATGACACCACCTGTACAGAATGTACACAAATACAAATGTAGATTGCACCACCTACATAATGTGTACACAATACCAAATGTATATAGCACCAGATGCATGATATGTACACGACACCACATGGACACAACGCCATATTTATGACATGTACACGACATCGCTTGCACACAACACCACATGTACAACATGTACCTAGCACCACATGCACATAGCACCACGTGTAAAATCATGCACTGAACACCATATGTACGACATGCATACAAAATAATATGTGCATAGTACTGTATATACAACATGTACATAGCACCATACCTACACAAAACTACATTTCCAAAATGCACACAACACCACATATCCAACATGCGCACAATATAGTATGCACACAACACCGCATATCCAACACATCCATAACACCATCTATACATACCATTGCATACACAATATATACACCACATCATATATATAAAACATGCATAGGACATCATATGTACACAACACTACATACGTTACATGTACAAATCACCATATGTACAATCATTGAATACACAACATGTGCAACATATACAAAACAATAGTACTGCACATCCATAGACCACACATTGACCCCACAAGAAACCTTTCTTCTAGTATATTTCCACTATCCATGCTTATCCTAGCATGTCGTAGATCACACTACATTCACTTCGCTGATGTACCCCTCAACATTACATGTACATAACATACATATAGCCATAGTACAAGCATACAATATCAATTCATATCCACATTATACTGACCTCATAGATCTGTCAGAGTTACTCTTCCCACATGATTCCTCATAATAACAAGAACCTCTTCATGCCATTCATCTGCATAATTAATCATTCCTCCACAAGGATGATCCTTGAAAACCCTGTCATATAGTGCCATACATACATACATACATGCATATATATATATATATATATCTATATATATATATAATCATTAGCATAAAAAAATCATCATCCTCTAAGACAATGACATACATACACATATACATACATATAAACATTTAGCATCAAGCAACCATGATCCATGACGACCCTATCAGACATTACATGAATACATGCATACATGTATGCATATATAAACATCAACATAATATTATCACATCATAATTACTAGATAACATAAGGTAATGGTTAAGTGAACTTCCTTTACATCTGCACAATATGCACAACATTTAGAAAAATATTTCGCAACCTAGCCAAGGCATCTAAAATCTTATTTTCATTCACTTTACAGACTCTGACAATGTCCATCAATATTATTACATTTTTTTGTGCTTACTAATTCACCAAGCTTCATTAGTGTCTCTCATTACCTATGAGGTTCCATTCATCTCTCCCATTGCTCCATCAACTTTAATCTTTCCCAACCAATTCCCATACTCTCAAATAGAGGCAGGAATAAGAAACAACAAGAATAAAACCATGAAAAACCATGTTGTGAAACCAGCTCCAAAAATAGAAGAAAAGAGATACCAACGCCTTAGAAATAAGCCACTTGGGGGGGGAAACCTCCAATACATTACATGAATGAAAAATTCTTGGATGATACAAATGACAAAAACCTCCTTCTATATATAGGAGTCCATGGAGCCACAATATAATCCTAGTAGGGCCACAATGTAATCCTAGCCGACCTAACAATAATAATGTAAGGGCACAATAATAACAATATGGGGGTTACAAGGGTACAAAAATAACAGTAAGGGGGGCTACACTAACATAATAAGGGACTACACTATTAATATAGGGACTTAACATGCCCCTCTCCTTCAAACAAGTGTTGTCCTCGACGCTTGATTATTTCTTGATGCTTCTGCATAAAATTCTCATCCTCCCATGAGGAATCTTCTACAGGAAAGTTCTTCCACTTGCTGAGATACTCTAAAATTGATCATACTTGATAGTTCTTGTTTATGTGACTGCTTCAGAACTTCTTTCTATGTGATGTTGATCTTCCCGTTGTTACATTAGATTCTACACCAAAGTTAGGTTATCCTTTAAGTGTTGGAGAACTTGTTGTTGATGCTCAATGTGATCTTCCACTAATTTATCATCCATATTAGCTATTATTTGATCCTTCAAACCATCCAAATTAGCCTCCATTTCTTCTTTTAAACCATCTATGTCATCTTCGGTTTCTCTTCGTAAGATCAAAATTTGTTGCACTTGGTACCATAATTTTGATATCTCATACTGCAATTCTTCCTCTTCATGCGTCATAGTATAGATTTTTGAGGGCTTAATGTGTATGGAATTATTTTTTGGAGACATTATAGAACCCAATAGTGATAAAAATTCTAAAATATACCCTTGGAATCACTTCAAACTACTTTTTCAAACAAACCTTATGCAATTTTAAAACCAAACACACACTTTTTTCTTGCTTTTGAGGAGCTCAAAATTGAAATTGAATTATCTCTGTGATTTCAGATCTTCAATATCTGAAATTTGGCACTGAGGTAGCCCTCTAAATTCTCTTTCGAATGCCACAGGTCTTAACTGATTTAGATTCTTGAAGACAAAGTTGTGCCCAATCTCCTACGATGATCTAATTATGGACTGTTTCAGTAGAGATAAGTTGTATGACTTGCCACGTGTCACTGATTTCTCCTTTGGCTCTGAAATTTATAGACAAGAAACTACAGTCCGTGTACTTCTAGTCACTTTTTACAAAATTCCAATCTGATGCTCAGAGAGAGAGTTATGAAGATTTTCCTACGATCACCTCTTTAAGATGAAATTCGAGAGTTTGAAAAAGACCTAACTTCTACAGATCATATCTTTGAAAATATTGCGAACCAAGCTCTGAAATTTTGCAACTATGTTCCACAGGATTTAGGCTTGGTTCTCTAAAAATTTTAGCTTCTGAATATTTGTAGAAAAATATTTATAGAAAAAATTCCGCGATGACCCTTTTAAGTGAAATTCAGGAGCCTGCAAAAAGCCTTAACTTCCACAAATCATATCTTTGAAAATATTACGACCTAGGCTTCGAAAATTTTCGACGATGTTCCATAGGCTTTTTTCTTCGCACTCTAAAATTTTCAGCTTCTGAAACTTTGTATAAAAAACGTTATAGTGAAAATTCCACGACGACCTGTTTGTAGCAACAAAACCTTAGAATCCAAAGCTCTAATACGAAATGTTGTGAAACTAGCTCCAAAAATAGAAGAAAAGAGATATCAACGCCTTAAAAATAAGCCACTTTGAGGGGGAAACCTCCAATACATTACATGAATGAACAATTCTTGGATGATACAAATTACAAAACATCATTTCTATATATAGGAGTCCATAGGGCCACAATGTAATCCTAGTGGGGCCTGATACCCAATCCTAGCTGACCTAACAATAATAATGTAAGGGCACAATAATAACAATATGGGGGTTACAGGGGTACAAAAACAACAATAAGGGGGCTACACTAACATAATAAGGGACTAAACTATTAATATAGGGACTTAACAAACCAAAACCAATACAACACCACAACCAAAGTGGCATAGATATGCACCTGACATAAACAAAACCACAAATCATTATAAAAAGTAAGAAAATACCAAAAGGACAAGAATAGCAACAAACACCATGACTCAATCCCCATGGTTCCAAATACTTCCAAAGGAAATCTCAACACAAGACTTCTTCAATATTTCATGGAAATATCTTGCCATGCAATCCCCTCCATCATATTTCCATAAACACATAAATGTAATCGCATAAATAAATATAAAAATATACTATTTATCTTACCTTGTTTTGCCAATAGCACTACCATGTACCTGAGGACATACATATATCATCTCTGAAGGGAATCCAATCCCTTGACGAATCCAGCCATATCTAGAAACCAAATGATATATAGGGAAAATAAATGTTCATGACTCTAGCACATATGCACCTAATGTCAGACAAAATCAAGTCTAAGAAGACTTCCTATATGCAAATCACTCATTCATTTGGAATTAGGGTTTCCAAAAGTAGCCAAAGGAATTCTTACCCAATTCATTTCTTTTACCATTTACCTTGCTACAATCGAATCGTACTATGTATTGTCATATCACCCATCTGTGAGTTATATAAACACATAAAATACTACCTTGTCACTCTAATACCAAGCATGTTGCACTGAAACTGTTCACACAGGTCAATCGCATGTTCCAAATATCAAGACATCATATCTATTAACTAAAATCAAAGTCTACAAAAACTAACAACCATGTCATAATCAACTAATAGTCAAGATCATAATACTAGAACTATCACCTACTTGCACTCAAGTACATCTAAACTATATCAACACATGTGTGTTATTACAACCATATTAATATCAAATCATTCCTTCATGAAATATTATAGACACATACTCATATCATGCGATTAGTCAAACATTCAACAAAAAATAGACGACATAATAGACACCAACACTCAAACACCAAATAGATGACATAATCAAACAATCAAGTACAAAGTAGAAGACATAATCAAACATTCAAGTACGAAGTAGATGACATAAGAAAACTCATACTTTAATCTATCTCAAGGGAGGCCATCTTGTCTACACAATCAATCTAGTTAGCACGATATAACTTCACAGGTCATCAACTAAAACACAAATAAGATCATGATATCCTAACACTAAATATCTAACATTTTCATTTCATAAGCTCATAAAAAATTTCCATTCATGCATAACACTCACAAATGCACAGTTAGTCTAGATTACTAAAACACGCTATCATAATTAGGTCTACTAATAATTGAACGCCATAAACCTAATTAATTGCATAGGCCAATAAAAGTTAGCATGATAAATTGAACATTAAGATATTAATCCTATAACCCTAATAATAAATTTAACTAACATGTAGAAAAAATAACTTAACATGTAACATTATCATCAACAACATATAACATAATTATCAAGTTAATACCATGCTTGACTAACCAACTCATGTACATATGATCACATTAATTAACTAACATCTATCATCTATGTAACTGTAAAAGAAATAGAATGAAATTCATACGCGTAACCATAATGCACATGACTACACTGATCAACTAGCATTTTTCACATATGTAACCATAATAAAAATGTAATTAAAAACATATAAGTAACCCTAATTCTTATAAAAACCATGAATCAAATACCTGCATGAAAAGCATACAAACTTGTATGATGACCTACTCTTGCCCCAAGGTCTAATGCTACAACTTCACCTTGATGGTCTCCATCTTTTGCTCTATCTTAGCCAACACATTATCATCATAACATACCAATATCATCATGATCACCTAAAAAAATACAATGACCTTATGCATAACAACCTCACTCAAACCAATGGAAACTTGACCACATGTACCCACTTGACATGTATAACCAATCATGAATGAACAATCCATGCCCCACATATAGCATCACATAAGCAAGCCTACATAGAAAGAACACAAACATGACCAATATGTGACATAGAGTAAACATGCAATGCATACACATCATGTAGAAAAATGTAAGAAAGTGTGCACGAACAATACACAAGCATGAGAAACACATAACTAGTCATATACTCATTACAACATGCTGACAACAACACCATCAACACTTTGATGGCGACACCACTGCCACCATGACCAACACAACATGGATGTAACCAGCACATATAGACCACAAGCATGATAACATAGATTAAACCAACATAAAATCATGACCAACACATTAGCCATACAGTCCAAGGGTTGAACCATGCTTTGATAGGACTTTATGGTATCAGATATCACACAAAGAGAACATAAACAAAAAATCAACCAAGGAGAGTGAAAACCAGACACTGCCTAAGGAGAGCACAACCATGCCCTAAAACCACTCTGTAACACCCTTTTCCATCATCTACCCAAGTAACTAGTCAACTAGGGTAAACATGTGATGAGAGGCTACTAATATGAGATTCAACCTCCTAGATGACCTTGAGGAAGTGGAACCGATGGAAACACATCAAAAACATCCCCAGTAGATATCCCAACCCTTCAAGAACCTTACCCATGGGTTATATTGAATTTATGACCACATTGGGCCTTAGCCATAGGCACAACACAATAAGGTAGCAACTAGTAGGCTATAGCCACAGAAACATCACTACAAGCATGCAGCCAAGGCCCCAATTACTCATTTCTATGCCTGCAATGAGCCATATTTTTAGGCGCAAAGCCAAATTCATTTCCTATAACTTAATGAAAACTTAGGGGATGATAAATAACATTGGAATAATGATATTCAAGAAATAAAATCAATAATAAATCATCTGGATCCCTCCTAGCCATGACATGATTTTTTTCAAGCATGTCACAAACATTATATATACAAGTATAAACAACATATCTAAACATAGGGGTATCATACTTATCTAAGAATCGTTAAGAAGCATTTCTACCTTACACCATTAGCTGCAATACAATATATTTGACCATAGATTCATTATACATTCATTTACCAATAAAAACATTGTGAGAGCCATACATCATCAGTGATAAAATACGTGCTTACAACCAACATTATAAAAACATAAATATAGTGGATACAATTAGAATAAAATCCACATAATAACCAGTAAATTTGCATACAAAATACCAAAGGAATGATCTCTTCATTAATGAATGTAAAACTAACTGGAGATGCGACTTCCACGTTCCACTCGGCCATAGACTGGATGAGCCAAATCTCTCTTCATCCAATCACCCCTATGCCATATTCCAAGCATGAATGTGGGAATCAAGCTGAAATAACCAAACATGGCATCCTGAGGCTAAACCACCTCACCTTCATCAATAGAAATTAGGATTTACCGTGATCCATAATGGATCACTAGGCCAACCCGATAAGCATGTCATAACTGGATTTACCGTGATCTACACCCAATTAGTCGGCCAAAACAATCATGGATATCACGATACTCTCTCCACCTAAAATGTGAGAAATTTTCCTATCTCCTAGCCTCTTAGGATTTACCGCAACCCACAGTCTGAATCAAGGGCCACTAGGCCCTAAACCAAGACATACTCTCCATTATTTACCGTACATCCCATCTCAAGACTACTGGGCCCAACGGAGAGCACCCACCACTCAGGCTTTACCACAATCTAAACCCAGATCACTAGGCCTTAAACAGAGGAAAACCACCTCTAAGCTTTCCCGTATATCCCACCATTCACCGATCGAGGATTCCTAGGGCCATTGAGGCAACAAACTATCTAGATTTACTACAACTCACAGTCTAGTTCAGAGGTTACTAGGCCATGTGTTATATCAATTCAGAGATCCACCCCACTCAACTTCAAATCCATCCAGAAATCCAACTAAACCAAAACATGAGAACTCCACAACACCATGGCTATCTGAAAATGGCAATGATAATCCGAAAACACTGTCACACCTGGAAAAAATTCATTCCAAGATAGAAAAGAACCACATGCAATACCATGCATGCCAGATATAGCAAGGAAATAATACATGCAAATAAATACCTGCAAAGAATCACGTTGTAGCTGGTTGATCTTGATCTTCTTTGCTTTCTTCCTCCTTCTTCCTTCTTTCTTAGCTTTCTTTGTCCAATGCCAAAATGCTCCAAGAAACTCTAAGTATTCAAGAGTGGGTGTGAGGGAGAGAATAGAAATAGAGCCATAAGTGTGAGGAAAATCTTGAGCCAAAATCTTCCTAACTGATCCTCAAAATCCTTTTTTATCAACGAGGCCTCTATTTTCTTCATTTTTCATTATTTTCCTTCATTTTCCTCCCCACATGCAACATGTAACCTTTCACCTTACATTTCTCCTATTTTCCATTATTTTCATAAATAAATGTGCCAAAAATGGTGTTTTGCCTTTCCAAAGCCTTAGTCATTGCCTTTGCAAATTTCCTTTAGCCATAATAAGTGAAGTGAACACTCGCTAAGATGTCTTTCCCAACATTCAGCTTGGAATAAGTGTCCCATCAATTGTGGTTATCAATTTTAACTTTATTACATGAAATTTTCATGAGGATTTTTACACAAAGAACCACGCTAGGTGACCAAACCCTGATCTAGGGCTCCTTTTCACTGACCTAGACTCCCAACTTCATGCATGAAAAGGCTTGAATGTGGTTGAAGGTCTCCAACCACATGGATAACACTTGCTGAATGTGGTTGTGACCCAACTTTCCTGCTTCAAAGGGTGTGGTCTCGATATCTAAGCCACAATTCTAGGCCAACCTCCATACCACTGCCTAGAACTTCATGGTACTTTCAAAAATTATAATATATGTAATGAAAAGGCTAAACATACAAACTTGAGCTAGAAAGTTGACCTAGAATGATTGGAATGTATTATGAATTTTGTTAAAAACATGTTCAACATGTAAGCTACAAGTCATGAATTCATATCTGAGTATAAATATTTGTTCTTTAGCTGGAAATCATCGCGAATATCTAATTCCTTCTCAAAATTTTCAACCACACTAGTTAGTTCATGCATTCTTCAATAATTCATCAACTTATCAGGTATAATAAGAGTCATGTCTAGAACATGTTATAGAACCATGCTTATAACTAACATATAATTATAATATTAACCATTACAGAGAAACCATCAAGGCCATGTAATAACAAGTGTAAATACTTATGAAACACAATAGGAAAATAGCTCGTATTAACATAGGAAAATTCAAAACAAGTTAGGGACTTCAACGTACCACCTGACCGTAGAGTGAATTGAACCAAATATTTCTTTAACCCAATCTTCCCGGTGCCATATTCCAAGAACGAATGTGCGATATCATGGGATAAAAGAAGACATAAAGAACCAAGGGAATCCATATGTTAAACCATCTTCACCCTCACACTATCCCGATCTCGCCAAAACCGATCAAGGGATCACAAAACCAAAAGAAGCTTGGATGCCTCAGAATACCTTCACTATCCCTTGATGAATTTTCCTATCTCCACATACCTATCAATGGATTCCCATAGAAAACCATCTCCACCCCCAACCGTTGGGAAGTTTCTTGAGATCACATCACCTGGATCCAAAACCTTCTAGAAATCCGAAGTTGAACTAGAAATGAATCCCATCACACCATGGATATCTAGGAGATAGAAATCTAAGGCTGAAACCACTATCAAACATATAAAAACCCATGTGGATGAAAAAAATGAAACAAAAAAACCAATGCATGTAACATGCATTCATGCCTCAACTAGGAAATCATACATGCAACCTGTCACCTACAAAATATTCCTGCTGAAGCTGATAATCCAACCTTCTCCTTGCTTCCTTTGTTTTTCCTTGTTTTATCTTTCTTTTCATTTTTGTTCATTTTCTTTCTTGCTTTCTTTCTCCCCATGGTGCTCTTCTTTCTCTAAAACTAACTCCAAAACAAAATTTACAAAAATATGTGAAATAGTCCTTGGAAGCCTTCTTATCATTCAGGTCTCTATTTTCTTCATTTTCCTTTATTTTCCTTCTAATTTCCCTCTCATGCAAATCTATGTATCTTCACCTTCCTTTTCTCCTATGTTCCTTTATTTCATAAATAACATTCCAATTAATGCCTATTTTCCTTTGTTAATTCCTTTATCAATTTCCTTAGCCAAAAATAAACCAAAAATGATTCCCATTATAGCTATTTTCCCAACATTCAGCTTGAAATACATGTCTTATGACCTTGGTCTTATTTTTCCTGTATTAACTTTATTACATGAAATTTTAACACAGGGTTGTTACAAACTCCTCCCCCTTAGCGGAACACCATTCTTGGTGTTCCATGATATCTATAACTAGAAAACCATTGAAAACATAACATACTTTCTATGTATATTTATAACATAGCTTAGAGGAGTATTTACAAAAAAAAATTGTTGAAAAGCATGACCAACATGAAAAACAGGGAAATCATACCGCTTGGAGATTTATAAGACAACTCGTCATGTATATAGAACCATCAATATATATATATATATATATATATATATATATATATATATATATATATATACCTAATAAATAATGAAGGATAAAAAGTGTGCATCTGATCCTCCATCTCCCATATAGCTTCATTAAGCCCAAAGTTCTTCCAATTCACTTTAACTTTCTTGCTTGCTTGGTTTTGAAGCACGAGTTATTTCCACTACAATATGAATTGTGGTTATCGCTGGAATTATCCCTATTGTTCATTATAAAAAAACCAGTAAATCACATGATCAACACCTTGTCCATACTTCTTAAGCAATGAAATATGGAAAACATCATGGAATTTCATTGTCGAAGGTAGTGAAAATATGTAAGCCACTAGTCCGGTCCTCCCAAGGATCTCGAAAGGCCCACAACATCGAGGTGCAATTTTGGCACTTGATCCAATCCTCAAAGAGGTCCTCTTGGGATTGATGCACAAGCACACATGATCTGCAACCTTAAACTCCTTAAATTCCCTGTGTTGATCTACATAACTCTTTTTCCTATCATGTGTTTCCTTTAAATTCCTTTTAATAACCTACATTTATTATTCCATTTGTCCCAACATGTCTTCTCCAATCAATACCATGTTCACTAGATCACTCCAATTAATAATAGTATTAAAACTCTTCCCGTAAAGTGCCCCAAATAGACTCATCCTCAAGGACTCTTGATACCCATTATTATATGCAAACTCAACCACTGGAAGATACTCTTCCCACTTTCTCCACTGATGCACGATATGTCATCCTCAACATGTCCTTAATGTAGAAATTAGTATGCACTAAGCATGCATACATCAATATTACCCTGATCTCACAATATTTAACTTCTTGCAAAATACAGAGTCATTCCACTATTAATCTTTTCGGAAAATTAATTATGAGTACATGTGAAGCATAAATAAAAACAATCACACATAACACAGTTGTTTAAAAGGAAAGCCTGAAGTTCGCAACCCCAACTGTCATATATTATGTATCATGGAGATCATGTAAAAATCTCATACAAAGCTTAGTACATCAATCTCTCAGTACAATCAATCGTCACACACTAACATAGAAGAAATATGCAAATCCATGCACCAATATCTGCCCTCCTGCTAGCCTGCCTCCACTGTGCAATCCCTGCTGAATAATAGATCTGAATGAATTTGAATTACCCTTACCTTGATTGTGCATTCCTCATTGGAAACTCAAATGTGTGTGTGATGCAATCAATGCATCACTATGGTCACAATAGATAGTCCATCTTTCCCTTTCACCTATCTCTCCATTGGGTCTCTATTGGAACTGACATGCACTATAGTTAACTGCTATAGTGTTCAGTTGATTAATGAGCTATTATTTTTGAATTAATTAACTAATTAATTCACTCCACTCTCACTAGTGTATCATTCAGATAGACTATATACAACTAGCTCAACTGAGTCTAACTGAGTTAAATTGAATAAAACTCCATGAACTACTCTTCCAACTCTGTCATAACTTTGCCACTTCAGTTCTAACTGAGTCCTCCATGCATGAAACACCAGTAAACCCTAGGAATTGCGTAATTCCTTCAATCCACTGATTTTCCGAAAGCACTTTAATTAAGTGCTCCAAGAGAATAAGTTGTTGTTTATTGTCGGATAATTATTAAGAGCTAATAATAATCGACACTTCTATTTTTAGATCGACGATCTATAAATAGACTTCGCCCAATATTCTAAAAATAGAATTTCATATATTTTTCCAAATTGATCAACCATCCACAAATAGCATCCTGCAACTTCTGAAATATGATCACCATGTCTAAAAATAGACATAGTCTAAAAATAGGCTTGCGCCAAAAATAGCCTGCGGGCCCACTTAGTGAAGGCGACTCTTTTCACGAAGCTCATCATTTTGTTGAATCTCAACACTCCCTCTCAACAAGATAGGGATTATCTTTCACCCTGATCCTGCCTCTATGGTATTCGAATTTTCTCCTGGTGAGTGCCTTCGTCAGAATATCTACATCCCGATCCTCCGCAGGAATGTACTGAAGCAGCATGATCTCCCACTACACACAATCTCTGGTATTATGATACCAGATATCAATATGTTTAGATCTATCATGAAACATAGGATTACCCGAGAGTTTAATGCAACTCTAATTATCACAATGTACCACTGTGGGATATAAATGTGAACCGAACAAACCAACTAGGATCTTCCTCATCCAGATAACCTCACATGCAGCTTGACTTGCTACCATGTATTCTGCTTCCGCTGAACTAAGTGCAACGGATCTTTGTTTCCTGTTGTACCAAGAAACTATCATAGATCCGATACTGAAAATCCCACCTGATGTGCTCTTTCTATCTGTTAGGCTGCCTGCCCAATCTGCATCCATGAAGCCATGCAACTTCACCTTATCCGTCTATCTGTACCATAAATCATCCTCAGATATTCCCCTGAGATATATTAGGACATGCTTACCTGCCTTCCAAAAGAGCTTGGTGGGCTTAACCATCACTTGTGAAAGCTGGATCACCGCATAACATATGTCCGGTCTTGCATTCACTAAATACATGAGAGAACCCACCAACTATCGATAAACAGTGGCATCCACTACCTCTGACGATGTAGCATCCTCTTTCCTCCAGTTTCCTAGAAGAGGAGTGTCGATAGGCTTGCAGCCTTGCATGTGAAACTTCTCCAGTATCTCCCCACCATACTTTCCTTGAGAGACAAACAATTCACCTTCCCACTACCATATTTCCAATCCAAGGAAATAATGAAGGAGGCCCAAATCATTCATCTCAAACTCCTTTGCAAGATCTTCCTTGCATGAGTGTATCAACTACTCATCACATGTTAGTATTAAATCATCAACATAAAGAACAATGATTAAAATCTTACCCTCCACCACAATTTGGTATAGGTTTGCATCCGCCTCACTCTTCGTGAAGCCAAGTCTAGTGAAATAGCTATCGATCCGAGCGTACCAAGCACGAGGTTCTTGCTTCAGCCCATAGAGCGTTCTTTTGAGCCTGCACACATGTGACTCATTTCTGAAGATCTCAAATCCTTCAGGCTACTCAATATACACCTCTTCCTCAATGATCCCATTGAGGAACACAGTATTCACATCCATTTGATGAATGTGCCAACCCATCTGCGCTGAGAGAGCAAGGATGGTCTGTATGGGAGAATATCGTGCGACAGGTGCAAAGGTTTCTTGATAATCAATCCCCTCGATCTGTGAGAAGCCCCAGACAACAAATATTGCCTTATACATCTCAACCCTCCCATCAGCATCTTGTTTTACCTTGTAGATCCATCTTGATCCTACAACTGATTTTCCCACCAGCCTTGGAACAATCTCCCAAGCACTGTTTCTGACAATGGAGTCATACTCCTCCACCATGGCATCTACCCATGTGGGTTCCTACACTGCTTCTTCAAAATAATATGGCTTTGTCATGATACACTTTCTCATAAGAGCCATGTATCCAGTAAATCGTTCAAGTGACTGTCTTTGTCTGCACTATGATGTAGGGACTCATACATTCTATGCCGCATCAAGCTTCACTCTCTCAGCTTCTGTGTTCTGCTTTCTGCCTTGTATTATTTTTGGTTCTGCATGAGTGGAATCCTCCACTCCATGAATTTCCTCCTGTGGTTGATCCACATCTAGAGGCTCATCTTTGGGAACAATAATTTCCTCCTATGCATGCAAGTGTAGCTCCCTCTCAAGCGACAACTTCATGGCTTTCACCTCATTGAATTTATATCCCGTTGCACCACAGTCATCCGACTATCTGGAAAATACACATGATAATTATGGGGTGTTTCTGTGTACCCCACAAATATCCCAACTTCTGCAGTCGACTCTAGCTTCTTCTTAGTGTCCTTTGTCACACGAATGTAAACAGATGAGCCAAAAATATTCAAATGAGAAATATCAGGCTTCTTACCAGTAAAATCTTCTTCAGGTGCACTCATGCCAAGTACTCTATGAGGACAATGGTTTTGCACATAAACTGCAGTGTTGCATGCTTCCGCCCATAAGTGCATCAGTAGGCCCTGGTGATGCAGCATCGCTCATGCAGCACCCACGATTGTTATGTTCTTCCTCTCTGTGACCCCATTCTACTGTGGGTTATGAGGCACTATGAGTTCTCTTCAAATTCCTTCTTTTCTACAGAAGTCTTTGAATTCACCCGAGATGTATTCACAACCATTATCACTCTGTAGAGCTTTCACTTGCTTCCCCGACTCCTTATCCACCAATGCTTTGAACTCACAAAACTTTGAGAACGTTTCACTCTTCTTCTACATGAATAAGATCCAACATCTACGAGAATATTCATCAATAAATATAACATAATACCTGTGTTTTTATGTTAAATAAACCGATAAAGGTCCACACACGTCTGTGTGAATTCTCTCTAGGATCACCGAAGCACGGTTCTCCTTCTCATGAAAGGTGGTCTTCACAAACTTACCCATAGTACATCCCTTGCACTGATCTGACTGCACAAGAGTACCCTTGGTAAGTCTAGTAGAAATCTGCTGCAAAATCTTCAAAGTGCCATGGTGAATATGGCCCAATCTCCTGTGCCATAATTCTCCCTCATCCCGGCTCACCGCTTCTTCTGCTTTTCCCACCATTGCAGCGTAGCCATCTACCTCCAGCTTGTAGATATTATTAATTCAAATCCCTATCCTCCTAGTTTGACCCATTGTTTTATGTCGAAGGAAGGCTTTTCCCTCACTGAAAATAGCATCATAACCTTTGTCTTCCAACATTGCAACCGAGACCAAGTTCTTCTTCAGACCTGGAACATGCATAAAATCCTTCAATAAGAATGGATTACCAGACTCCCTCTCAAAGGTAATGGTCCCAATTCCGGTCGCACTGTACCGACCATCGTCGCCTATCTCTATATGCATCTGGAGGTCCTTCTCCTCCAATTCACTAAACAACTCCTTGTCTCCCGTCATATGGAAATATGCACCACTATCAAGATACCACACTGATCTCATACAGCTTGAAACCAAGCATGCGATCAAAGAGAAATCAAGTTCAAATTGCGAGGCTAAGGCCTCTCCAGTTGTAGCTCCAGTAGCCTTCTTGTTCTTCTTCTTTTGTGGGTAGTTAGTGGTGAAATGCCCATGTTCGTGATAGTGAAAACACTTCACTTTGGAAAAATCCTACTTCTTGCCTTTAGCATCATATTTTTAAGGAAATTTCCTCCCCTTCCCTTTCCTTTCTTTGGCATCCAAAGCGCAATTCTCTTCATCTTCATTCTTCGATGAAGAGCCATCCTTGGTACCCCGCCTTATCTCCACCTTCACAAGATCTGATCAAAGTCGCTCCCATCCCAACAGTTTCTCCCATCCATTGACAGAGTCTTTTTAGCTATGAAAACTCTTTGGAAGCCAAAGGAGAGCCAAGCTCCCCAAGCCTTCATCATCAACATTAACACCCACACTTCCCAGTTCATCCTTGCAGTGGACAAACTTCGTGAGTTATTTTGGAATACTGTCGTCCTTCTCCATTTTTATTTTTATGAGCTTGTCTTTAAGCGCCAACTTGCTCTGGTCACTTCTGATTTGGAACAAATCTGTGAAAGCCTTCCACATTAAGAATGGAGTGGCTTTCCCATGAAGGCTAGACAAAATATGGTCCTTCACACCTTCCAACAGAATTCTTCTTGTTTTTGCTGTCTTCTTTTGCCATGCATCAAGTAATGCAGCATCGCTAGATCCCAGCTTAGGAACATAGCTATCGATGAACTCCCTCAGTCCATTATCCTCCAGCACTACCTCCATCCTATCCTTCCAGGCTATGTAATTAGAGCTCCCATAAAGGGAATACTCCAATCACAACCCATTGAAAGACATTTCAATGTATACTCAACTTCTGCACCAAGAATCTTCTGTAGCAAATTCAAATTGTCCACCAGCACAAACTCAACAATTCTTCAGAATTGCAGTCTTCAAGAATTAACACTCCTATGATACCATGTATAAATTAGTATAAACCAAGCATGCATACATCCAGATTCCCCTGATCTCACAATGTTTAAATTCTTGCAAAATACAAAATCATTCCACTGTTAATCTTTTGCGGAAAAAAAACTACAAACACATGTGAAGCATAAATAAAAACAATCGCACATAACACAGTTTTTAAATGTGAAATATTGAAGCTAAAAACCCCAATTTTCATATATTATGTATCATGGAGATAATCTAACAATATCATACAAAGCTTAGCACATCAAGCTCTCAGTACAATCAATCGTCACACACTAACATAGAATAAATCTGCAAATCCATGCACCGATCTCTACCCTCCTGCTAGCCTGCCTCCACTACGAAATCCCTACTGAAGAACAGCTCTGAATAAATTTGAATTACCCTTGCCTTTACTGCCAATCCTCATTGGCAAATCGAATGTGTGTGTGATACAATCAATGCATCACTATAGTCACAACAGATAGTCCATCTTGCCCTTTCACCTATCTCTCCACTAGGTCTCCACTGGAACTGACATGCACTATAGTTAACTGGTGTATTGTTCAGTTGATTAATGAGTTATTATTTTTGAATTAATTAACTAATTAATTCACTCCACTCTCACTAGTGTATCATTCAGTTAGACTAGATACAACTAGCTCAATTGAGTCTAACTGAGTTAAACTGAATACAACTCCATGAACTACTCTTCCAACTCTGTCATAACTTTGCGACTTCAGTTCTAACTGAGTCCTCCATGCATGAACCACCAGTAAAGCCTAGGAATTTTTTCATTCCTTCAGCCCACTAATTTTCCAAATCTGTGCACTGAAATTAAGTGCTCCAAGAGAATAAGTTGTTGTTTATTGTTAGATTATTATTAAGAGCTAATAATAATCGACACTTCTATTTTTAGATAGATGATCTATAAATAGACTTTGCCCAATATTCTAAAAATATAATTTCATATGTTTTTCCAACTTTATCAACCATCCACAAATAGCATCCTGCAACTTCTGAAATATGATCACCAGGTCTAAAAATAGACTTGCGCCAAAAATAGCCTGCGGGCCCACTTAGTGAAGGCAACTCTTTTCACTAAGCTCATCATCTTGTTGAATATAAACACCTAAGAATCATATTAACCCTCTCTTCTTTCCATCTTTTAAGAGATGATAAGTTTTACTAAAGGCCAACTCTATCGCCAAACCTGCAAACAACTCTTTATAAAACCTAGAAGTGAACTTGGCATATCTACTAGATATAATATTCTTAGGAACACCACGCAATCTCACTATGTCCTTGATGAAAATATAAGCTACTAGTTCAATTTTTAGACTTCGTTGCAATGAAATTTTCTACCTTACTTAACCTGTCAACCACAACCATGATGGAATCATGCTTTTTTGTTGTCCTCAGAAAACCTACAATGAAGTCCATTGGTATGAACTTCCATTTTAACTATGCAATCAAAATCAACTCCAATAAAACATCGAGATGCTTAAAATATTATTTTACCTACTAACATTCCAAACATATCACAACAAAATCAACCACCTCTTTCTTCAAAATCACCTAATGATGGAATTTATTAACTATTGTCAATGTCTTATGATATCCTAGGTGACCTGAATACAACTTAACATGAAATTCTGCAACACCCTTTTCCCATAGTTACCCAATTAACCGGTCAATCATGGTAAACATGTGACGAGAAGCTACTAAAATGAGATTCAACCTCCTAGATGACTCTGAGGAAGTGGAACCTAGAGAAACATGAAACAAACCTTACACTACATCATTGACATCCCCAGGAGGTAACCCAACCTTCTGGGGCCCCATTCTCGAAGGGGGAATTTGTTTTTAACCCATTTGAGGTTTATCCATATGAATTTAAGGGCAACGGAGTGGTTATATACCCTTATCTGTGGGCTTACCTTGTAAAGGTCACGATCATGGCCCCAAAATGTCAATATTGTGCCTGCAGCTCTAGTATTTGTGCCACATTTTTAGCCCATGAGCCTAGGTCACTGCCCATAAATTCTTGTAACTTCAGGATATGATAAATAAAATTAAACAAATACATGGAATAAATCAAATCATGAAGAACTCATTCGACCCCAGCCAACCATGACATGCATTTCATCAAACATGTCACAAACAGTGCATCTATAGGTGTAAACCACAAAATTAAACATGGGAGTCTAATACTTATCTGATAATTTCTAAGAAGCATTGCTCCCTTACATCATAAGCTGCAATATAATCTATTTGACCATAGATAAATTGTGTATTCATTATGGGAAAAAACATAGATAGAGTCATACATCATCATTGATAAAATACAATCTTATAACCAACATAATAGCAACAAAAATACCATGGATATAACATCAATGAAATCCACATAATAACCAGTACATTAAATACCAAAGGAATCATATTCTCATTAATGAGTGTAAATTCTAACCGAAGATGGGACTTACACGTCCCACCCAACCATAGATTGGCTGAGCCAAATCTCTCTTCAGCTAATCACTCCTATGCCATATTATAAGCATGATTGTGGGATTCCAACCAAAAAATGAACTAGGGAATCTTGAGGCTAAACCACGTCACCCTCGTCAATCATAAATTAGGCTTTACCATGATCTACACTTGTTCAATAGGCTAATACAAGCTTGGATATCACCAGATTCTCTTCCACTAAACCATGAGGAATTTTCCTGTCTCCTAGTCTCTCAGGCTTACCACAACCCACAGTCTGAATCAGGGGCCACTAGGCCCTAAACCGATACATAGTCTCCAATATTTACCACAATCCCAAGCTTGGGATTCTTAGGCCTGAATGGAGAGAAAAATATCTTTAGGCTTTATCGTATATCCCTCCATTCACCAGTCTAGGATTCCTAGGCCTACCGAAGCAGAAAAATATCTTACTTTACCGCAACCCATAGTATGGTTCAGGGGTTACTAGGCTATGTGTTATATCAATTTGTAGATCCACCCCATGTAGCTTTCAATCCATGAGGTAATGCTGCTAAACCAAGACATGACAACTTCAAAAAACCATGGCTATCCGGAAATGTAAAGGCGAGGCTTAAAACATTGTCACACATGGAAACACCCATGCCAAGACAATAGGAAACCACATGAAATACGATGCATGCCAAATCTAGTAAGAAAAATACATATGAAAATTGATACCTACCAATAATCCTACTGTAGCTGCTTGATTCCCGCTCGTCCTTGCTTGCTTCCTCTTTTTTCCTATTTTCTTTCCTTTCTTGCTCCAATTCCAAAGTGTTCCAAAAAATCTAAGTGTCCAAGAGTGAGTGAGTGAGTGAGAGAGAGAGATAATTATGAGAGAGGTCCAAAAAAATCACTAACAAAAGGTACCAACTGATCCTAAGAAGCCTTTTTATGGAAGAGGCCTCTATTTTGATCATTTTCCGTTATTTTACTTCAATTTCCTCCTCACATGCAACTTGTGACCTTTCATCTCCCTTTTCTCCTAATTTCCACTATTTTAATAAATAAATATTCCAAAAATGCCATTTTTCCTCTCAAAAATCCTTTTCCTTTTCCTTTTTCAGTTTCCTTAGCCATAATAAACCAAATTAACGCCCCCTATGATGTTTTTACCAACATTGAACTTGAAATAAGTGTCCCATCAATAGTGGTTATTTTTTTAACTTTTATTACATGGAATTTTCACCAAGGCTATTATAGAACCCTCCCCTTTGGGGGACACTTTCCTCGGTGTTCAACCACACATATACGTCAACAAAACTACTAAAAAGAAACCATACTTCCCATGGCAATTTATAACATAGCTCAATGTAGTATTTACAATGATAACCTTGCTGAAAATAAAACAAACATGAGATCATAATAAAATGACACCATAACTCTTATTGGAGATTTATAACATAGCTCATGGCATTATTTACATCCAAATAAATATGTACATACATCAAACTATCACATCAAACATATACCAAAACATTGGCAAAACAATATGCTAAACAAAAACCATCATCACACCAAAATTGCTTTGCCTCAACCGAGAAACAAAGAAGGATACATGGCCTTCATCTGATCCTCCATCTCCCATGTAGCTTCATCAAGCCCAAAGTGCTTCCATTGCACTTTAAACTACTATATTGCTCAATTCCAGGGCATGAGAAACTTTTTATGCAATATACACTGAGGCTCCGATGGGAATTCGCCATCTGGTTCCATGTACAATACAAACCAGTAAATCACATGATAAACATATTAAATCTACTTCTTGAGAAAATATATATGAATAATATCATGTAATTTCAATGTGGAAGGAAACGCAATTCGATAGACCACTAATCTGATCCTATCAATGATTATGAATGGTCCACAAAACTGTGGTGTGAGCGTGGCACATGATAGAATCCATAAGGAGATATTCTTGGGCTTGATACACAAATACACCCGATCCCCAACCTGAAACTCCTTATCCAAGCTATTCCTGTCTGCATAACTCTTCTTCCTATCTTGTGCTTCCTTCAAGTTCTTCTTCATCGCCTACATTTCTTGTTCCATTTCTGTGAACATCTATGGTCCAATAAATACCTTGTTAACTGGATCCCTCCAACTGATAGGAGTGTTGAAACTTGGGCTACACATAACCTCAAATGGACCCATCCTCAATGACTCATGGTACATGTTGTTGTAGGCGAACTATACCCGTGGTAGATATACTACCCACTTGCGTTGCTGATACATCACATGCATCTTCAACATATCCTCTAGTATCTTGTTGACCCTCTCGGTCTATCCATATATCTTGGGATGATAAGCTATGTTGAAGGCCAGTTTGGTGCCCAAACATGGAAACGACCCCTTCCAAAACTCATAAGTGAACTTTGCATCCCTGTTGGACACAATCTTCTTTGCAACACCATGCAATCTGACTATGTATCAGATAAACACCTATGCTACATCGCTATTTGTGTATGTAGTATTCACTGGAATGAAGTGTGAAACCTTGGTTAACGTGTACACCACAATCATGATGGAATCATGCTATCTAAATTTCCTAGGTAAAATTGTGATTAATTCCATGGAAATGACCTCCCATTTCCACTTTGGTAGCGGGATCAGTTGTAGCAATCCACCTGGATGTCTAAAATCTACCTTAATGATTTGATAATCCAAACATATCGCTACAAACTCTCCCACATCCCTCTTTAGATTTAGCCAATAATAGAATCTCTTCACTGGATTCAAAGTCTTCTAGTAGGTTCAGTGACCCGAATATGGTTTTGCATGAAACTCACTCAAGATCACCTTGTTTATCTCACTATTGTCTCCTACTTATATCCTGTCTCTAAATGGAACCAATCCATCTATCATGATACGATAATCCAAATCTTGTACATGTGTACTTGTACCTATATCGCATGTACCTGTACCTATGCCAACACCTATACCTGTATCAATACTTGTACCTATACCTATACCAATACCTATACTTGTACCTATACCAACCCCTGTACCTGTACCTATACTTTGCTCCAACCTATCCACAATATCCATATACATGTGATCATGCTGACCTGCCTACAAGATCCTATCTTGTAAGTCTGACCCATAGGTGCTCATCGTTGCTAAGTGATTTACTTGTACTTTCCCGCTAAGGACATCTGCAACCGTGTTCTCCTTTCTCTTGATGTACCTGATCTCAAAGTAAAACTCATGGATACTTCCCAACCATCTAGCCTGCCTAGCATTCAAATTCAGCTATTCAAACAAGTACCTCAACCCAATGTGGTCACTCATTAATACAACAAATCTACCAAGAAGACAGTGCCTCCACATCTTAATGCATCTATGAGATTTTCTCGCTGAAGATCATGTTTCGGGTATTTCTGCTCATGTTCATTTAGCTTTTTTGACTCATAGCATACCACTTTTCCATCTTGCATAAGGACCCCACCAACTATTCGCTTGCAAGCATTTTTACACACTAGAAACTCCTTGTTTGGATCTACAATCTTTATAACTGGAGCATGTGTCAACAACTACTTGAGATGCTCAAAACTATCCTCACACTATGTCCAATCAAACTTCTTACCCTTCCTCTGCAATGATGTAATAAGATAAGCAATATGTGAGAAATTCTTGATGAACCTCTTGTAGTAACGTGCCAATCCCATGAATGATCTCACCTCATCTACATTCTTAGGAGCTACCAACTCCATGATGGCCCTTATCTTCTCTGGATCTACTACAATGCCTTCCTTGGAGAAAACATGTCCCAAGTAGTGTACCTCAGTCTAGAAGAAACAACATTTGTTGAGCTTAGCATACAACTAATTCTCTCTCAAAAAACTCAAAACTGCTTCCAAATTCTTGACATGATATTCCTCATTTGTATAATAAACAAATATGTCATCAATAAAAACAATTACAAACTTGTCCAAATAAGGATGCAACACATTGTTCATCAAACACATAAATTTAGTTGGGGAATTAGTAAAACCGAATGGAACTACAAAAAACTCATAATTACCATACCTGGTCCTAAATGTGGTCTTATAGATATCATGGTCTTTGATGTGTACCTGATGATAGCCCGACTTCAAGTCAATCTTAGAGAACATCACTCCTCCCTTCATCTGATCGAACAAATTATCAATCCTTGGTAATTGGTACCTATTCTTGATGGTCACTTTGTTCAACTTCCTATAGTTAATGCATAATCTAAGAGTGCCATGTTTCTTCTTCACGAACAACAGCGATGCACCCCATGGCGATTGACCTAATGTACCCTTTTTCCAAAATTTCCCTCAATTGAAATTTCAACTCTACCAACTCTAGTGTACTCATCTTGTAAGGTGTCTTTGATGTTGGAGCTTCCCCTAGTACCAACTCAATAGAAAATTCTACTTCCCTATGTGGTGGAAACTTTGAAATCTCTGCTGGAAACACATTGCCGCAAAACTGGATACTTGTTCAACACATCTGCATCCCCAACCTCTTTAACTTTGTCATTAGAGATATGAATTGAAAATACCACACATCCTTTCCTATGACTGTACTTGGCCTGCATGGTTGTTACCATCCTAACTGATGTGGCTTTCATGTTTCCTTGTAGGAATTTTGGTGCCCCATTTCCATCTAAGAATTCAATAGCTTTTTCATAACAATTGACCTTGGTCCTATGTAGATAGAAAAAATCCATACCAAATAGCATAATGTATGAACCTAATTGCAATATGTTCAAGTGTGCTGCTATAGGCATACCGTTTAAATCAAATGCACAAGCTCTTAGCCAATGGTGAATTATTTTCTTCGTACTTATGGCCAACTGCACTAACAAAGATTATACATGTATTTCCTTACTCAACCCACATTTATTCACCAAGTCAGGGCTAACATAGCTATAATTAGATCCAGGATCAATCAAAATAGAAATAACTTGATCACAAATCTTACCATACATCTCAATGATAGAATCCTGGTGATATTCCTGCTTGTTTTCCACTGTTGCATAAATGCGAGGAATGCTCTTCCCAACTTCCCCACCAGTTTGTGCCTCCTGCGCACTGTGTATCTTAGGCCTTCCTCCTTGATTTCATGGACAATATCTATTAATATTCTCCTCACCACATGGCCATTACTCCAACCATCCCATACCATCACCGCCATGTTGTTTTTGTAGTCTATGCTGCTGATGTGGCCTATGTCCCTGTCCAACTGCATTAAACTTCTTTTGTGGTGCTACATTTTCTTTCCCATATGCATTCTAAGGCTTTTATCTCTTAGGCCATCATTTACCTTGTTACACTAATTTTTGGTCATGTAACCATTTACAGTTAGATGGATTGAAGTACAGCATGTAGGACCAATTTTACCATAGTAAATTTTCTTTCACTATAATAAATAATTTAATAAACCACATTTTATTAAGTTATTTCTGGTTCAAACAGGAAACCCCATGAGGAATAGTTAAATAAATCCTTATTTATTTGATTTTAATTTAAAAATAATTAATTAAACCACTGTTTAATTAATATTCCTGGTCATATTTAACCCAAATAATAAGAAATAATTAGATAAATAATTATTTATCTTATTATTCTCTAGGAATAATTAATTAAATCATTATTTAATTAATATTCCTTGTTAAATTTGACTAAGTCATTTAGGAATAATAAAATAAATTATTATTTGTTAAATTATTCCTTAACCCTATCCTTGAAACGATAAATAAATCATTTCTTTATTTATTATTTCTAAATAAAGGGATTTAACCAATTTAAATTTCTTTTCTCTCGAAAAAAATATAATAAAATATTCCAAGTAGTTAAATCTAGATCTTGGTTAATAAATTTTTATTATGCTCCATTATCAAGGATAACTCAATATTTTTTTTATAAATATGAGGGTTTTTCCATTCATTATTTACCTTTGATCCTTTTTTCATGGTTGTACTTTGATCCTTTTGTCATTGTCATACTTTGATCACTTTTATTATTATTTTTCTTCTTGAGCTCCCATACACGTCAACACGTCATGGGTTTTCTTGAGGACAACTACGAACCCATCCCATTGAGGGGGACTCGTAACATCATTCTTTGTTCCCTTCCCAAGTGTTAATACATATAAAATTCTTTATATATCTTGTCTTGTCTATTGGATATTTGGAGAAAATATTATTTCATTTTACTATTTAACTTCTTTTACTACATAGATTTGGGTTTTTTTTGCATTTGTTCTACTAGCTATTGTAGATCTAAGGACGTTAAGAAATCATATTTTTTGTTAGGGTTGTTTGTCATGTGCAGCTAAAGTGATCTCTTTTCATACACTTGCATTAAGAATTTACGCTAACAATTGGTGACTCTATCGAGTTCTATTCAAATTCCTGCGTGACCAGCTGCTTCAGAATCTAGGGCTTTTATTCATATATTTTTAGACTCTTAATTTTTTTTCTACCTTTTATGCCCTAAAACAGTAAAAATTATAACTTTTGGGTGTTTTTGGGTATTTTATGTAGGTAATAGATATCAGTCGCACTAGAGATGACAATTTTTTCCACAACTTGGCGCTCCAGAATCCTGGAACTGCACCTCACACTTTTCAGCCTAGAACCTATGAGTTCAAGCTCAAGTCATATTTATGGGACCAAAAACTGTGATTTCGACAACTAATAGGTCAATACCTGCAAGCTGCAACTTTTTGCAAGATTTTTCCTATGACTGACAGGGTTTTCCGCAAGCATTGTTTAGGGATGTCTGACCTCTATCTGAACCCGTATTAGGCCTGTTTATGCTTAATTTGTCTCCTTGAAGTAGGAACAATCCCCTTAGGGTTTCAGTATGCTTCCACCTTTTTAGGAGGGGTTTTAGCTACATAGGTAGTCTGAGATTTTGCAACGCTTTCAACCATTATTAGGGTCTGATCGATATTTCTTTCAGATACTTTTAGATTGATTATTATTCCATCCAAAACCCCCTCTTGTGTTTTTTTTGGTCTCTCCCTTAGGGTTTCCCTTGTTTCCCTTAGGGTTGTAGCTTTTCACCTCCCATTTTGCAGAAGTTTTCCCTCTGGTTTCTTACTGCTTTCTTAACCTTTTCCAACATATCTGAGTCATTAGATCCCTGTCCCTTAGACCTTAGATATTTTTTCCATCTTGTGAGTTTAGAGCCAATTTCACCCACGTCTTAGAACATTTGTTTGGGAACCCTTCTTTTGGGTTGAATTTATGCATCTTTGGCTAATTATTTTACCATAGTTTCAGTTTTATTTACAATTATTCAACATATTTTATTTTTCTTTATACAACCATCTCCACTAATCTAAAATTAACACACATCTTATGAAAACGCACACCTAAAGTGAAGAGCGCTTGGTTTACACTGCCAAGATAAGACATAAACATCGTAATTAGTTGATCTGCCCCTCAGAGCCTTTATTTATCACTCTTCCATATTTTTGGGTTATCTCTGTCTTTCCATCATTGGGCCCCCAAGGCACTTATGCTGGAGACTCCAAGGCCTTCATCATCTATTTCCATTAGTAAGACTTACTCCAAAGCGTAGATTATGAGTTAGTCCTTTGTCGAGTCCTCATACCAACTATGATTCTGGTCCTTCGGGTCCTCCCTCTGCTTCTGAACTTGGTTCTCCTCCACCTCATTCAGTCACCATGTTAGGAACTAATGAAGGTGTTGGTCCTAAAGCTGATGGTATCCTCGACCCTAACTGTAGAGCTTCTACTAGCGGAAACATTATTGGAACCATTCTGGTTACTCCTTTGCTACATTTTATGCCATGTTTAAGACTCCCCTATTTCAGCCAGTTAATTAACGACCCTATACTCCACCATCCTGGTTGGCCTATTATGCCAATTGAGCTTCCTTTTGGCATCCCTAAGTTCAAAGGAAAAACTAGATATGACCCTACTAATCATGTCTACTCCTTTCACATGTGGTTTTCATTCAATTCTATCATTGATGACTCCATCCGTCCTCGGTTGTTCCAACATACGCTCACTGGAGAAGCTGAAAAGTGGTGTGTCAACCATAACACTACCTCACATTCCACTTTTTCAAATCTTTCTAAAGCGTTCCTATCCTACTTCTACTTACCTCTCCACTATGATACTAGTATCAAGTTGTAGACCACATTCTGTCAAACTTCTGCCACCCACCTTTCTAACGACGTCTAAGAATGGCATAGAAGGAGGATATTATGTCGAGCTCCCACATTCGACGACTGTGTCTATATGGATTGGTTTCTCAGAACTATTTTTCCTTCTATTGGTAAAGGTGGCGCATCTCACTTTCCTCAGACTGAGGAAGAAGCTCTCCAAGTCACATTGAATAATGACTTAATCTAAGCCCAATCTGGCAACGTTTATACCGTTTTACTAGATTTTCCAAGACATGGTGGTGCCAACAGACTGGGGGCATCTCACGTCATCGACGGTATCATTGGATCTATTTCACATACTTATACTCATCCTCCCATAGTTTATGGTTTCCCTCAGGGAGGGGCCAACTCTTCTAGCACTTTTCCCCCTCCGGGCAGCATGTATCCAGGACAAGGCAAACCTTACACATTTTCCCCATTGAATCAATAGATTCCAACACCATTTGTTGCTCAACCTATTTACCCCAATGTTTATCAAACTAATTTCTATCCTTACCCACAACCCAGTGCTCCAGCCCCTCCAACATCAGCACCCTAGCCTCCCGTGCCTTCTCAACCTCAACCGCAACAGCCACGTCCCCCTCAAATTTAGGTGTATGGACATCATAGTGTGATTAATCCTCCTAATTCCAAGAAAAAGAGGAAAGGAAGATAAGATAAACCAGTGCAAGGTAATCAACCGAATGCACCCTAAGGGAACCAACCTAACACTAAAAACCAACAACAGGGCGATCAGACCAAGTAGAAAAATCCTCTTCGCATGAACAAGCCTTGTTCTTGTTGTGGTGTCCATGGCCATTATATTCATGATTGTCCCCTTTTACCCCAGATGAGAGATTTGTGGGAAGGACAAGCAACATCTAAAGGACAACAAGCCACTACTCCGGCTCCTCCAAATACTGCGCCAGCTCAACTGGCTATGTTCACTAATCCTTTCCCTCATCAAGGGTATGTGGCCCCCCTCAAGGTTAGGTTGCCCCTCAACCATCACATTCTGGTACCCCTAAATACCAGATTCTCATGGTGAATTATAAAGAGGTTAATACCGCTAATGTCAATCTCCAGACTCGGTCGCGCCAATATGGTAAGAGACTTGCTTTGTTTGCAACCGAGTCCCAAACCAAAGCTTCCACAAAGTCCATTTTGACACCAAATTATCCCTTACAGATACCTGAGCCACAAGCCTAAGTTATTCCCAATATCCTGAATGGGCCATTACGCGAAATGCTACTTCTGCCAAAGCCTCCCACACTTACAACATAGTACATGAATTTGCACAATATCCTACTACCATGTCAATGCTACAAGTCCTCTAGCCATTCCCTTCACAAAGTAAAGATCTATTATCTGCAATGGGAGTTTTGGATCCTTCGAATGATCGTTTGATCATCTTTGATGTTGACAAGTCAAAACATCCCCCCCTTACCTTCATCCGTTGCCTTCCAAATACCAGTCAAGATTCGTAATTCCATTGTCTTGCGATGTATCATTGATGAGGGTGCATCCACCTATGTAATGTCCACCTATTTTTGGAATAAACTCAGATCACCTAACTTAGCCCCATCCACAATCGCTTTACATGCTTGGGATGATCACCACAATTGTCTTGTCACTCTTGTGAGAAAGATTATTTGTGTTGACATTGAAGTCATTGACACCCCCTTGGATTACAATATCCCCTTGGGTCATAGATATACCTATGTGATTTCCCCATAATGGAAATATCATTAACATTGATCAGTTGACATAATATGAACTGAAGTCTCAGACCTCCGCTGAGTCTATCATATCTTCGGTGGTCGATAAGCAACTAGTCAGACCTCCCACTAGTGTTTCACCTGAAGTCTATAAATATTCCACCTTACTTGGTGCATTCCCTAGTCTCCCCCCCATTATTGTAGACCTGAGCTCATCGAATGTTTGCTTGATGAAATCGTCTCGGGCTACCCACAAGCGGTCTGGTTTGACTAGCCTACAACCCACGCCTTCACAACTTGTTGGTGGTCACTCGACGAAGCCTTCAGAACCTTCTCTTCAAGTACCTTCTCCCTCTCTGGTGTATCTTCCACCCCTTTTCAACCATGAACAACTCCCCCTAGCCTTAATTATTTGGGAGCCATTCTTCCAGGCCATTACCCTTCTTGTTAGATTCCGTTTCTAGTTCCCCCCTCAAGAGTATTTTTGGTGCCTGGTATGGCCACGTTAAGCCTTTGCAAGTCGACCCTTGGGATCCTAGTCTGGTACATTGATTCCCCAACCAACACTTCTCCTGGTGATTTCTAACCTTATATCACTTTGACCTCAGTCAAACTGATCGTAATGACCCTTGCCTTTGCTTCAGTGCCTCAACCACCTCAAACGAAATCTACTGTTGTTGTGAAATAATCTCATGAGGGGGTCAAAGCCAAAAAGAAGGAACCTAAGGATAAAGTTTCCCAAATAACTCCTCCCCTAAGCCTCTGAAGTGGTCACCTTTGTGTGCTTTGTGTGATTTTTTTGGGCATGCTACCCAGAATTTTCTTGAGCTTCCTCATCTCAAACCTGTGGTCAACGAAACGTTTCCAAAATCCGATATCTCAGAGGTCCGTGTTATCTTACATGATTTATCTAAGAAACTCAAATCGTTGCGTGCGAATCACCATTTTTCTTTATGTGATCTTTATGGCCACTATTATCACCTTTCTCCTCGCCTCGAAGATTTATGCGACATCCTTCAGGTTGTTCACCTAATCGAGGCTGAACGTAGTGGATCCTCTACTCTTCTAATCCTCTACTCATGATTTTTTCTTCAGCAGAACCGAAGGAAATTTCTACACCCATTGTGATACCTCCCCCCCATGTTGAGATTATGGAACCTTTGTCCACTATACTTTATCTGTCATCATCGATGAGATACATGGTGGAAAACCCCTTTGGGGCTTTCCCTTATGTTTCCATTGAACCTCCTTCAGTGATCGCCTTGGGCTCAACATCGGTAGATGTTCATCTACTAGCTCTTCGTCTACCCTCCGTAGTGATGCATATGTGAACCATATTTATTATGATGCTTCACCAGGTCACTTTGTTGCAACTTATGATATCCCTTCCTCTAGTCTTCCCATATTCCATTCAAATGAAGACATCATGGAAGCCATGACCACCCCGAATTTTCCCTAGGATGATATACACCATCATGCATATTTCCTTCCATAGCACACCCATGATCAGTGTGTTGTGGAGTCCAAAGCCTTCATCCATAGTGAATTTGATTGTTTTAATAACCCCTTACTTCGAACCCATGCAATCAAACCTCATATACGTTTTGGATATTACATTGACACCAAAAATTTGGGTAAGGGGGCACCCATATTTGAGAGTCTAGGAGAAGAAATTATCCACAACCCTCCTAGTGCATATGGTAGTGTCAAATCTAGTACCATTATTATTCCTCATTTAGAAGAACCTCCAAAAGTCTCATATCACTTCAGATCACTCTATGGATGATCCACTTAATCATTCTTTCATCTTATATCAACAACCCAATCCCTTAGACATTGTTGTTGACCAACCTAAGTATTTTCTACGTGAGCACCAGTTCATTATATCCGGAGCCACTATTTGGGATAGTCACACCAGGTATGAAATCCCAAAAATTTAGGCCATTTTCTTAATATATGCATTGCCAAACGATATTGGTAATCCACCATTTCCTTTCTCTAACTGCATCTATCCATTCTTCCCATCGAATATAACCATAACATAAACACATGGTGAACCACATTATCACAATGTGTTTAGATCCCACTATTCTAAATACATTCGGCATGTTCATCACATGCTTGGGGGTACCTATGCCCCTATATATTCTCACCATCCTCTTGAGGATTTAGTGCCTATGATATTGAATGCTTTCATCCCTTATTTCAGCTCTCGGACCACCATGGCACTCCACAAAATCCTCTAGCTAGAGGCATCATTTCCACCTTAGCATATCAGATCACAACCCTCCACCACATATGGTTGGAAAAAGTATCCCATGCTTGAGGGAATTATGGCACCCATGACCACCTTCTCACTTTATTAACAAAATTTTTTGCCTATACCCCATTGATCTAGGTATGGTCGACTATCCTCCCATTCCTTCGATAGCTTGTCCTACCGGCCTCTCCGACAAGCCATATATTATAGATTCTTGATACCATATGTTCAAATATTCAACTTTTAGTTATACCACACTTACCAATAGGTCGCCATGTTTGACTTGGTGGGTAGGGATGGGTCTAGACCTTCTCTAGTAGTTCATTCACGTATTCTTTTCTCACCTTGATTCTTCACCAAGAACCAACCTTCCAAGAAGCATTAAGGCCATCTTTAGACAAGTAAGACCACCTGACTAAAATTCCTGGATCCTAATTCCAATAGTTGGTTTTTCCTCTAGGAATGCTTCAATATTTAGGGCCTTCTCCTCCTCTCCACGTTCACCACAACTCCACTAGCAAATGAACCAAATTGGAGGGAAATCTCCATATTAAAAGAAAAACCATAAATTTTCTTTCGCCAATTGCGACCAAACCGTAAATCTGTTTGATGAATCGTCAGCACTGTTGGAAATCTCTCATCGAGCTCTAAAATGGGTATCCTTTTGTTTTTGGTGGTTTGATAGTTCACCCAAAAGCCTTTTTTCCAGGAAGGGTCACTCCATCGCCTCTCAAAATCGTATTTACACACTTGTTACACTTTCACTTGGGGCATCACTTGGCTCTCATACTTTTCAACATGTGTGTCAATTTTTGTCATGAGCAAACACCTTTTTCTCATTTTTTTATGGTCCCCATCGGGCCTCTTCTGTGTGGCAGCATCATCGAGTTTCCCTTGATCAGAGCATCCAAGTCGAGTCATCATCGAATTCATGGAGACCATCTCGAGTTCCTTTTCCTCTTGTTGCAATATTCTATCCATTCGTCCCTTTTCCCTATCATGTGTAGCCCATTTTTGCCTCCAGTCTCACTGCCCCCCATCCCCTCAAGAGTCGAGTCAGTCGCTGCCACTTCATCCATGGTGTCAGTTCATCATTCACTCTATTATGATCCCTCGTGCCTTAGTTGAGCACCCTCATTGCCTCACTTATGGTGAACCTCATTCTCTTGGCATCAAAAAATTCATTCCAAAAGATAGGTCTAGACAGAGGTGTACCTTGGTTTCCAGCTTCCATTCTTTTTTGGTGCCTTGGATCAGGAAAAGTGACTCCTCATTACCCTTTGAGCTCATTGTTTCTCATCTGTTCCACTTTAGCATGATCGATATTCATATACTTGATATTTCGACAATCCAACAAATTGCTCTAGTGATTCCGAGTATGTGTGATATGTTTCAGACCTCATGAGGGGATGGCCCTTCAGGTAGCCCCCCACATCCCTGGATGACCTCATTTTATGCTACAACCTCATATGTAGCTCCACATATTTTATGCATTCGGTTCGAGCCACGTGCAATGCCTATAGCATGCATGTATCACTTAGATGATCCATTCATATTTTTAGAGCCCTTTCCTATTCATCGGGGCTTCTTTGGTTGTTATTATATCTCATGTACTCAAATATTATTGTATTCAGCCATGGCTATTGCCCCAAGCACAGTATGTATGTGGGATCCATTATATTTTTGGCTAGCCCATTTTATGCCAGCATGTCATGTACTCTATAGCTTAGTCCCATTTTGTTGGGTGCACCATTATTCTTTGTACTTTGTCATCTCAGCGGACATAGCTATGCCTCCCCCACCTCACTAAGAATAGGCACCAAAACATTAAAGGAGACTTATATCATTTTTAGGTCTCACCCCGTGAGGTTATTTTCGTCTCTCACTTCACTCTGTCTATGTATCTCTCTCTCTATGACTCCCCTCCGGTGTCTAGTGATTATGTTCTTAAAACGTACTTCAGTCATACGATTATCTCCTAACGTTTGCACGTTCAGGGGCAATATGTTACACATTTTTTGGTCATCTAACAATTTAAAATTAGATGGATCAAAGTATACCATGTAGGACCAATTTTACCATAGTAAAATTTCTTTCACTATAAGGAATAATTTAATAAACCACATTTTATCAAGTTATTTATGGTTCAAACAGGAAACCCCATGATGAATAATTAAATAAATCCTTATTTATTTAATTTTCCTCTAGGAATAATTAATTAAACTACTCTTTAAATAATATTCCTGGTAATATTTAACCCAATTATTGAGAAACAATTAGATAAATCATTATTTATCTTATTATTTTCTAGGAATAATTGATTAACTCATTGTTTAATTAATATTCCTTGTTAAATTTGATTAAATAATTTAGGAATAATAAAATAAATCATTATTTGTTAAATTATTCGCTAACCACATCCTTGAAATGATAAATAAATAATATATTTATTTATTATTTCTAAATAAAGGGATTGAACCATTTTAAATTCCTTTTTCCTTCAACAAAATATAATAAAATATTCCCAGTAGTTAGATCTAGATCTTGGTTAATAATATTTTATTATGAACCATTATCAAGGATAACTCAATATTTTGTTATAAATAGGAGGGTTTTCCATTCATTATTTACCTTTGATGTTGTTATCATGCTTAGAATTTGATCCTTTTTTCATCGTCATACTTTGATCACTTTTATTATTCTTTTCCTTCATGAGCTCCCATAGAGTTCAACACATATTGGGTTTTCTACACCATTGAAAGAGAGAAACTTCTAGATGTGAAGCATTGAGGATAGCCAAGAACCCATCGTATTGAGGGGGACTGGTAACATCATTATTTGTCCACTTCCCAGGTCCACTTCCGAAGTGTTAATACATATAAAATTCTTTATATATCTTGTCTTGTCCATTAGATATTTGGAGAAATCCCTATTTAATTTTATTGTTTAACTGATTTTACTTCATAAATTTGGATTTTTGTTGCATTTTTTTCAACTATCTATTGCATATCTAAGGAAGTCAATAAACCATCTTTGTTGTTAGGTTTTTTTTCCACACACAACTAAAGTAATCTATTTTTGTACACTTGCGTTAAGAATTCATTGTAATATACCTTTACCTTGATCTTTCCCTTTCCATCCTTGTTGATACTCATTCGTGCACTTTGATTGTACATAGCAATGCTTCAACTTCCCAATGACTTCCTCAAGTGACCAAGGCTCATCATACTCAATTTGATCTTTGAATGCTAATGGAAAACCACTAAAAAATTGTTGAACTTTAGCCTTCTCATTGGTAAGATATGGCACATACCTCAATAGCTCAAGAATTTGGTCATGCTCTTTTCATCTGTCACAATTTCCATTCTTAGCTCATAGAAATATTTAGCCTTACTGTCATAATACCTCTATGACAAGTACTTATTCCTTAAAAGGTTCTTGAACTCATGCTAACTCAAGTCCTCTATTTTTATGTCTTTGACCCAATTCACATCTTCCCACCATATGTCTACTTTACCTTTCAAACTAAAGATAAAATTTCCAACCTTCATGTTATCTGAGTGCTCATGCAACTCAAATAATTTTTTCATTCAAGTATCCAAGTCTTTGCATATTTTGATTTCTTCAAGTCTCCATCAAAACTACGTGGTTTGGATTTCTTAAATTCATCTGGAAAGTATGCCTCGGCATTCCTCATGTAAGGATGATACCGATGACGATCATGATATCTCTCCGAACAAAAACTATAATGGTACCTATAATCATCACCCCAACTATCTAGAGTGTCCAACAACCTGTCATCTCTCACTAAATCTACTCTATTTTCCATATTTCTACTAGGATACCTTATACCATATGCGTTGTTATTTTTCTCCTCATGTATAATATAGGTATTAATACCACTTCCCAGAACTTCCTGTAACTTTAGGAGAGGATAAATAACGTTCAGAAAATACATGGAAGCCACCACATCATCGAGAACTCATCCAACCCCACCTAGTCATGGCGGAAATTTTGTTAAACATGTCACAAACATTTCATCTACAGGTGTAAACAAAATAATTAAACATGGGTGTCTATTACTTATCTGAGAATCACTAAGAAGAATTTATCCCATACATCATAAGCTACAATACAATCTATTTGAACGATACATTTCATATTCATTTACAGGAAAAAACATAGATAGGGTCATACATCATCATCTATAAAATACAAGCTTATAACCAACATAGTAGAAACATAACTAACATGTATATTTTGAGTGTCTAAATGTTCAGTGATCAAATATACTCTTTGAGGTTTACTTGGTAATGGTCCTAAGTAAAAATTTCATGTTTTCAAACAAATTTTCAAATAAAATTTTGCTCACTAAATGTTGTTTAGGTTTGAATGCTACTCCCTTCACTCCACTCATGGTCATCATCATTTCAAGGTCATGAAATTCATTATCACATAGTGTCATATTTCAATAAACATACCTCCATCTAGGGCATGGTCTAGGCTTGTTTTGTTTTGTCATCATGTTGTCTAATCATGTCATGAAAGAAAGGAAAATAAAGGCCATTTTCATTAGTCAAGTCACCCTGATTGGGAGTTGGAAAACATAGGTAATAAAACAAATGCAACTTGTCCTTTTTCAAGAAGTATGCTACATGGTCAAAAGAGCTCCTCTCTCATGCTCAGAACTCTCGACATCTATCCAAAGATTGGCAGTTTGATACGTTTTTTCCTTTCAAGCTCCAAGAAACGATTAGATGGCTTATATCATCATTTCTCAAGTTTCAGAGGCTTCCAAGTCAGTAAGTGAGCATCCCTCACCTTTCATTCAGCTCAATTTCTTTAGCAAAGGGTGGATTCCCTCTTCTAGGGTTTTCAACTACATTTTTGGTTTCATTGATGTTTGGCTTGCTTCAGCAAGAAAATCCCTAGTTTGGTCATCTAGTAACCTTAAAACATTACTAATACACCTTATAAAATGACTACATATCATTCATACCTCTAATAATCCCTATTTTCACTCAAACCCTAGTTTTCACTACGTTTTTACGTAGAAATTAGTTAAACTTCGTGTTTTGACCATTTTTACCTCTTCCTCATACCCATTTCCACAATTTTCACTTGAATTATATTCCTAGCACACTACCCTATCTCCCCTAACGTTTTCATATTTTTTCCTAACTCTTATCCCCTCCATTTTCCTCCCTTACATTGTTGCCCCATTTTCCCCTATTTTCCTAGTTTTCACCCCTTCTTTCCTTCATATCAAGCTAGGATTTATTTTTTCTGAAAAAATCATGGAAGGTGAGAAGAGAAATTATAATAAGGGAGTTCATCATTCCAGGTTTCAGGCAACTCAAACTCATGGTATCATTTTCAAGATTTTTTGATCAAGCTAGGGTTTACACAACACACAGGGATATTCCTACAAATTTATTTTATGAAGTAATGAAGATAAATTTGACAAAAGTGAAAGAATTTTTTGTCTATCATAGAACAAATAATGAAAAAATCCTTCATTTTATATCGAGATGTTATTATTTGAGTGAAATTCCAAAAAGGTTGTTTCTCCAGGTCATTTTCTGCACTTTTGAAAAGGTTGTCTTAAAGTTACTTTTTTAAGGGTTTGGAGGAGGGGTTTCAAGTTCTTGAAGACAACATTGTGTAGAATACATCCTAATATTTCCAACCATAAAAATTTCATACCAAAAATCCTCTTAGAAGGCCTCTAAAATCCCTCTCAAATTTGTGCGACGCTTCTACTGAGAGTGCACTACGCTTCTGCAAATTTTTAGTGATCAAATTTAGCTTGGATTCTGAGCAAATGGGAAAGTATTTTGGAACACTGGAGGAGGTTTTTGTTCACAACATTCCACATAATAGAAACCTCTATCCATTTTTCAAGAAACGTTATAGTTAGAGAGATATTGATCCATATTTTAGCCCAAGGTCTGGAGAACATTCTCTAAAATATGGAAAATTTACCTTTGCAGAAGCGTCGCGCAACGACATGACACTTTTCCTCAAAGCCTCCAAATGAGGAAATTTTCACATGGATGGATAGATATTTCCTTCTAATTTACATATATGGTCTCAGGTTGGCATGACACCCTTTAGTTTTGGAGAAAAACTCAAAAAATAGCCTCTTCTTCATGCTTCTGCCACTGATTTTGCCTCTGCATGGCGCTTCTGGAGTAACATTGGGAGAATATATTTTTGAAGGCCTTCAAGTAGGTATTTTATATATTTCAAGGTTGGGATGGAAAGAGGCCATGTAGGGATACCTAACCTAACTTTCATATTTTCAAATGGATGCCTAACAGTTAGTAAAAGTCGCCTTCAAAGTGGCACGACACTTCTGCCGGGAGGCGCAACGCTTCTGCTAACTAGCGTGACACCTCTATCTTGGATTCCTTTTGGACAGTTTTCAAGCCAAAAAATTCCAAATTTCTAGGTGTAGCTTACCTATGAGGTGTATTTTTTAGAGGAGAGGATTTTTTTGTCTCTCATTTTGGAGGAATCATGTAAATAATCAAAGAGACATACACTCCTAGTTATTAGCTAAATTGATGGGGACTATTTTTAACTTCCCTAGATTCTAAGTAATGACTCATAGAGTTCATTTATGATGTACTTTGGATCAGTTTTCAACCCAATTAGGTGTCATGACTTATTTTTTCTATATGTAGTCCAACTCAAGTCATTTTAGAGGTTGGATGGTTGTTATTTGCAGTGTGGAGCTTTTGTACAAACATTTTTCAGTGAAATCAAAGACATGTTGCAACTATAATCTAGGGACTCTAGTGGTATGATTTTGAATTTTTTTTCTCTGTAACCTCATCAAGTTGAATGTTATGTTATCTTTCCATCATATTTATGCTTATGTATGTTGATCTTATGAGCCTATGAACTGAAACCTTTCTTTCCATTCTTTGTTTTATAAGATTTTCATAAATGTGTTTCTACTCTTCTGGTGAATGAATTCATTTAACATGCTCATTATGCATCTCTCTCTCTTTTAAAACCATATCCAAAATTAAAATTTCAATTATGTTCTTAAGTTTACCTACCTGGACTCATCCTTGTCTTTGAAATTGAACCTTTGGAATCAGACCTAAAACCTAGACCTAGTTCCTTGACTATCATTCCTATCGAGCAAAAACTCAAAACAAACAAAACGCTAATTTACTTAACACTATAACTAGCCTAAGATAATTACATATCCAGTCATCTTATTGGCTGAAAAGGTGACATTGAGAGAGCCCTCTCTAGTTTTGGTGGGGCTAGATACTAGACCTAAAGATTGGTTCGAGGTTACCTCCTTTAGTTCCATTCTTAGCCTTGTGAAAGGGGTGAATCATAACATTTTTCGTGTCGTTGTTGGAGAGAAAAGGTTAAATATTTCCTAGGAAATAAAGAAAAATATTATCTCTAATTGCTGATGGTGAATAGTGGTCACGCAGAAGAAGGTTGTGCATATTTCACCCGGAAACTCCAATGATGAATAATCCAATAGTTCAGAGTTTTTCATGGTGACTCCATTATTCAAAAATCGGTAGTTTGAAGAAAATTTTGGTGAACTCACTATTTTCAAGATGGATTAAACTGTAAGAAGGAATGCCAGGTATGCTCTTATGGATCTGTCTCATATCCATGGATTTTCCAAATCCTATGCCTCTTGTTGATTGGTTATCTTATCTTCCCATGTTCAAAGATGAAAAGAAAGATGATGCTGCCTTGCACTTGGTCAAGTTTCATATGTATGTACGTAGACTTAAAGTTAAGTTTCCTAAGGATTGCTTAATAAACATATTTATGGCTACTCTAGAGGAAAAAGAAAGAACATGGTATGAATGGTTGATACCAGCTATTATGTGTTATTTAAAGGATTTTCATTCAGTTTTATATGAGAATTATAGAGAGTATTATCCATCTTTGTTGCTGGTACATAATTTTTGTGATCATTTTGAGGGTTTCATTCAGTATCTGTAAATTATTGATGAGGATATGGAACTTATAAATGATGAGTATATGATAGAGGAAAATTATGAATTCTCTTCTCAGGTTAGTTGTCATGATGATTAAGAGGATTTACAACATGTAGACAACTTACAACCATCAACAATTTCTCTTTTAGCTGAAGATGAAATCAATCAAGAACTTGATGTATTATCCATGTCATTTCTCCAGAGATAAGTGAAAATTTGCATCTATTTTCTCAGTTTTTGCGTGATAAAGGTGCAAGTAGTGAACTAATTCATGTAGATAGTATTCCACAGTTGCAAGAGGATCAAGTCTCAGATATTTTTTTCCATAATAAAAGGAAAGATGATAGTTTTCAGAAAGAATTATCTAATGAGACTACATCATAATTGTTTGATCCACAAAAGAACAATCCCAATATACATTATATGGCTATTATACTTGAAGGTTGTCATGATGATGTGCTTACAAAGAATGACAAAGAAATTTTTGTTACACAAGATTCTGTCCCAAAATGTCTCACTACAGATTTTAATGATCACAAATATTTTTTTTTGCATAATGATATTATTTCTCCTATTGAAACCTTTCATGAACATTCAGATTCTTGTTTTGGAAATAATATGAAGGAAGATTTAGTTAATCAAGCTGCACTCATTCATTTTGATAATGATCATGAAGTTTTGGGTGAAAATTTTAAAGGCATTTCAAATGATTTTGAAGATCCTATTGATAGTTCTTTACATCTAGTAATGAAGGTCGATGTTGCAACATTAATTGACGAAGGTGATCAGATTCAATACATAGACAAACCAACAGTTTGGAAGGAGGTTTGTCTTCATGTTTTAAATCATCCAGGAAGGCTTATGTTGCATGTTATTCATAACCCTTTGGTTATTATGTTGCATCCATCGGGGAAGATGAATATTCTTGTATTTATGGATCATGAGGACATGTTCAGTGGACACTTTTAGTTTCATATATTTTTTTGCTTCTTCCATCTCAAGGAAAGTGTGAGCAAGATTCAAGTAGGTATCCATTTACTAAATTAGTCACACTAGAGCTATCATATTGCATGATTGTATATATATATTATATAGGTGGGTGGATATCATCAGGATTTGAAGCCTGAGGTGAAGGCCCTAAGATCTCGATGGTCTTCTTCCATAAGTAAGTTTAGTAAGCAGTCACGTTTTTGTGTCAAAGTCAGATTTTGTTTTAGTTAGTCATTTGAGTGTCTAGTGTTTTATTTTTTACTCCATTACCCAATCGATGAGGCTACCTAGTCTACGGTGTTCTTGATAGCTCCTAAATGAGCTTCCATCCTCAGAAGGATCCAATGTTAGTGTTTAAATCGTCAGTGAGAAAATATACTCTTTAAGGTTTACTTGGTAATGGTCCTAGCTCAAAATTTCATGTTTTCAAATAAATTTTCAAACACAATTTTGTTCACTAAATGTTGACTACATTTTAATTCTACTCCCTTCACTACATTCATGGTCATCATCATTTCAAGGTCATGAAATCCATTATCACCTAGTGTCATAGGTCAATCAACATACCTCCATCTAGGTCATGGTCTAGGCTTGTTTTGTTTTCTCATCATGATGTCCAATCATGTCATGAAATAAAGGTCATTTTCATTAGTCAGGTCACCTTCATTGTGAGTTAGCAAAGATAGGTAATAAAACCAAGGCAACTTGCCCTTTTTCAAGAAGTATGCTACATGATCAAAATAGCTCCTCTCTCATGCTTAAAACTCTCCATAGCTATCCAAAGATTGGTATTTTTCTACCTTATTGACTTTAAAGATCCTAGAAACCATCATAAGGGTAAGTTCATCATTTTTCAAGTTTTAGAGACTTCCAAGTCAGTAAGTGATCATCCCTCACCTTTCATTCAGCTCAATTTCTTTAGAAAAGCGTGGATTCCCTCTTCTAGGGTTTTCAACTACATTTTTGGTTTCATTGATATTTAGCTTGCTTCAGTAATAAAATCCTTAGTTTCATCATCTAGTAAAATTTAAACATAATGCATACACCTTATCAGATCACTGCATGTCATTCATACCTCTCATAATCCCCATTTTCAGTCAAACCCTAGTTTTCACTACGTGTTTTACAGAGAAACTAGGTAAACTCTGTGTTTTGACTATTTCGCCCTCTTCCTCATACCCATTTCAAAAAATTTCACTTTCAATGTGTTCTTAAAATACTACCTTATCTCCCCTATTTTTTTCTTATTTTTTCGTAACTCCTATCCCCTCCATTTCCCTCCCTAAACTTGCTGCCCCATTTTCCCCTGTTTTCCTAGTTTTCACCCATCCTTTCCTTGCTATCAAGATAGGTTTTATTTTTTATGAAAAACATCATGGCAAGTGAGAAGAAAAAGTATAATAAGGGAGGTCATCATTCCAAGTTTGAGCCAACTCAAATCCATGGTATCATTTTCAGAGTTTTGGGATCAAGCTAGGGCTTACATTGCACGCAGGGACAGTCCTACTTAAAATTTACTTTCTGAAGGAATGAAGATGAATTTGAAAAATGTGAAAGAGGGTTTTTGAAATAATAGACCAAAGAGAAAATAACTCCTTAATTTTGTGAAAAGTGTTATTATTCGATAAAAATGCCAAAAATACAGTTACTCCATGTCATTTTCTGCACTTTTGAACATGTTCTCTTCAAGTCATATTTTTAGGGGTTTGTAGTTCTTGATGACTCCATTGTGTAGAATACATCCGAATATTTTCCCCCATACCAATTTCAGCCCAAAAATCCCCTGGGAAGGCTTCCAAACTCCCTCTCAAAGTGGCACGATGCTTCTAGTGAGATTGTGCTACACTTCTACAAATTTTTAGTGATCAACTTAAAACTTGGATTTTGAGAAAATGGGAAAGTATTTTGGAAAATTGGAGGATTTTATGTTCATAACATACCAGATAACAAAAACCTCTCTCTTTTTTTCAAAAAAAATTATGCTTAGAGAGATATTGATCCATCTTGGAGCCCTATGTCTGTAGAAAAGTTTTGGAAAATTTAGAAAATTGACCTTTGCAGATGTGTCGCGCAATGACGTGATGCTTTGCCTCAAAGCCTCCAAATGAGGAAATTTTTACATGGATGGATATATACATTGCCTTATAATTTATAGATATGGTCCTAGGATGGAATGACTCCCTTTATTATTGGAGAAAATCTATAAAAAAACTCTTCTTTATGCTTCTGCCTGTGCGCGACATTTCTAGACTAAGTTTGGGAGAATGGATTTTTGAAGGCCTTCCAGGAGGTATTTTATCAGTTTCAAGGTTGGGATGGAAAGAGGATGCACATGGCTACCCAACACAACTTTCATATTTTGAAATGAATGCCTAAAAATCATTCAAATTTACCTTCAAATTGGTATGCTACTTCTGCTGGGAGGCGCGACGCTTATGCTAACTAGCACAATGCTTCTATCTTGGATTCCTTTTGGAAAGTTGTCAAGCCAGAAAATTCCAAATTTCGAAGTGTAGTTATCCTATGAGGTGTATTTATGATGATATATTTTTTATTCTTCCTCTCATTTTGGAGGAATCATGTAATTAACCAAACATACATACACTCGTAGTTATTAGCTAAATTTTAGGGGACTATTTCTAACTTCCCTAGATTCTAGGTAATGACTTATGGAGTGATTTTATGATGTATTTTGGATCAGGTTTCGACCCAATGAGGCATAATCACTTATATTTTATTTATTTAGTCGAACTCAAGTCATTTTATAGGTTGGATAGTTGTTATTTGTAGTGTGGAGCTATTGTACAAAGTTTTTTCAGTGAAATCAACGACATGTTGCAGCTATAATCTTGGGACTCTAGTGGTATGGTTTTGACCATTATTTTTTTCTCTGTAACCTCATCAATTTGAATGTTATTTTATCTTGCCATCACATGTATGCTTATTTATGTTGATATTATGAGTGTATGAAATAAAATCTTGCTTTCCATTGTCTGTTTTATAAGATTTTCATGAAGGTTTTTCTACTCTTATGATGAATGAATTTATTTAACATGCACATTTCGAATCTCTCACTCTTTACAAACCCTATACACAATGAAAATTTATATTAAGTTCTTATGTTTACCTACATGTCCTCATTCTTGTCTCTGCAACTGAACCTTTGGTATTAGACCTAAAACCTCAACCTAGTTCCTTGACTGTCATTCGTATTCAGCAAAAACTCAAAACAAACAAAACCCTAATTTACTGAGAATTATAACTAGCCTAGCATCATTACATATACATTCATATCATTCTCTCCAAAATTTAAATTGAGAGAGCCCTCTCTGGTTTTGGTAGGGGTAGCCACCAAACCCAAATATTAGTTTGAGGTTACCTCCTTTAGTTCCATTCTCAGCCTTGGGAAAGGGGGAAGTGATAACATATATAACATCAATGAAATCCACATTATAATAGGTAAATTTTCATACCAAATACCAAAGGAATGAGATTATCATTAATGAGTGTAAAAACCAACCGGAGATGGGACTTCCACGTTCCACCCGAACATAGATTCGCTGAGCCAAATATCTCTTGATCCAACCAACCCCGTTACATATTCCAAGCGTGATTGTGGGAGTAAAAATAAAAAACCAACCGGAGCATCCTGAGGCTAAACCAACTCACCCTCATCAATCATAAACCAAAATTTACTATGATCTACACCTGATCACTAAGCCAAAACAATCATGGATATCAACAGATTCTCTCTACTTAAACCGTGAGGATTTTTCTTGTCTCCTAGTCTCTTAGGATTTACCGCAATCCATAGTCCAAATGAGGGGTCACTAGGCCAAATATAGTAAGGAAAATACTCATGCAAATCGATACTTGCCAATAATTCTATTGTAGATGCTTGATTCATGCTCCTCCTTGCTTGCTAACTCCTTTTTCCTGATTTCTTTCCTTTCTTTCCCCATTTCCAAAGTGCCCCAAAAACTCTAAGTGTCCAAGAGAGAGAGAGAGAGAGAGAGAGAGAGAGAGAGAGAGAGAGAGAGAGATAATAATGAGAGATCTCCAAAAAATTCACTGAAAAAAGGTAACAATTGATCCTCAAAAGCATTTTTATGGAAGAGGCCTTTGTTTTCTTCATTTTCCATTATTTTCGTTCAATTTCATCCTCACATGCAACCTATGACCTTTCATATACCTCTTCTCCTAATTTCCATTATTTTGATAAAAAAATGTGCCAAAAATTCCATTTTGCCTCTCCGAAGACTTTACCATTTCCTTTTCCAAATTCCTTAGCCATAATAAACAAAATTAACATCCACTAGGATGTTTTACTCAACATTCATCTTCGAATAAGTGTCCCATCAACCGTGGTTATTATTTTTTACTTTTATTACATGGAATAATCACCATGGATATTAAAAATTCCTTCAATATACGCTTTTTGAGCTCACTGTCATCTAGTACATAAATCTTGTTCCTAAATCTTACCAATCCATCTAATGTGAGGTGATACTCCTCATCCTGATCATCTGCACCCAGTTGCTATAACATGTGCCTCAGCTGATCAATGTTTTCAAGAGCATTTGCAGGGCAATTTTAACTTGGTTGGTGGGTCTTTGAGGTTGTGGTGGATGATGAGATGAACATTAAGCTTGAGAATAAAAGCTAGTGAAGGGAAGAACTGAATCCTTAATAACCTTTTAGACTAAGGGAGTTAGAAAAATCATAAGCATGGAAAGAGAATCAAAGGCATAAGTGAAACCTAATCCATTTGATTTCAAAATGAACACAGATGATTATCCAAGACGAACATTCAAATGAAATTATAGAAAGGCAAGAAACTTATTTAAGTTTCATAGATTTCATTATCAAGAGTAGAAAACATTTAAGATGCACAAATAACTATAACCATAAAAGGAGAGAAAACCCTGAACATCTAAAGTTACAACTATGAAGGTTCTTTGAAACAAATTTAGCTAATTAAAGGAAAAGAGCATGATTGAAATAGACTTCTTTGATAAACCTAGGCAAATATGCTTCTAAAGAGTTGATTCCAAAACAGATTATTTCAATAGCAACAATATGCAGGACTATCCATAAATCATACTTGACACTAACTAATCTAAACCATTCAAGAAATGGAAAAGCCAAGAACTTCTTAGGTAGAAAGAGATGAATTCCGTAACATATCTTAGCAGAAGAAGACATTAAGGTAGTGAAGGACAAATAGAATTAAGGTGCCATCATAAAACATTTCTTAATCTAAATTTTTTGTCCTACTGTAAAATAGTAAGATGGAAAACATAACGGAAAACTAAAAAACATGAACATAATAAAAATTCACCATCAACCAAGCTTATGGATCCTGCAAACAGTCTCTATCCATCAACAAGAGAACCAGGGCATGCATGAGCTCCAAGACATCAAATTGTAATCAAAAACTCCAAGAGACTATGTATTTGCTTCAGCATAAGTCATCAAAATCCAACTAATACATAAGAGACTCATGCTCTATTTATGGAGAAAATGAGGAGGTGAAAACCCTAAGAGGCTTCCGGAAACCCTAATTTAGCCATAAATGTCATAAATGTGCTTAATGACCATGCAAGGCCCAAGACACATAAGATATAAGATAATAAATGAAAAACATCAAAACATAACTCCCAAATCAAATCAGGAGTGATTTGTCCAAAAAAAGACATTAAAAAACCAATTTGTCATTAATCAGTGTCTTTTGTTGACTTTTTGGCAAAAAGTTGTCTCTCTGCGTAGCGCCATTTTAGCAAAAAATAGGGTCTATTGCAGATGAATTTTTGACCCCTTCCCGGAATCGGATTTGGCCCTGTGATGGCTCATTGGAAAGCTTGATGGGTCTGATTTCCAAAAGTACTTGATTTGTGCTGAATGGATGCCATTTACCATCTCAAAAACCCAATCTCCCATGATTTCTCTGGGTGCAGTGCCAGGCCTAAAAATGAGGCAGAAAGGTCATTTTTGAGGTGTTTTTTGACATTTTGAGGGGGCAAAAATGCTCCAATTGTCCTGAAATGTTGTGGGTAGATTGTTGGTGACATAAAAAATCCAAAAATTTAAACTCCAGTAGCTGAGGATGCCCCAATTTTGTGCGTAGCACCTACGGTCTTGCGCTCCTACGGGTTAAAATTTGGAAAAAACAAAAAGTTTCTGGATTTTCCTCAAAATTTGTGTGTAGACCCCTCAAGGGGTTTTAAACATATTCTGAGAAGCATCTGCCAAGATTCCAAGGCTATCATGCACTTTGGTCTTTTTCAGCTCTTCTAGCTCTATGAGGACTTGCTTGAGTTTGGCATTAGCAAGCATGCTCTTCCTTGCATAGTGTTTGACCATTTTTTTGTGCAAGGCAAGGCCCCTCTTCACCTATTTGAAATTTTTATGCTCTTGTTTATAATAGTGTATGACCTTTTGTGCCCTTTCAAAATCCTTTTCTCATTATTGAAGCTAGACATCCTTTTCTAAGAGGAGCAATTTAGTATTCATCTCTTGGTCCTCATTATCACTGTCTAGATCAACAAAAAGAGGGCCTTGAGAAGTCTTTTTAATCCTTTTTCTCCTTTTTACCTGTACCTTCTACTCAACTTTTTCCACTTTTTCTTTTCCTTTGTCCATTGTTTTGGCTTTTTGAGAAGAGAAGGATATTTTCCTTTTAGAGGCAGCAAACACATTTATTCTCCCTCTGTGATATGTGCATGTGAGAGGGGTAACAATGGAAGTTTTAAAGGCAGTGCTATCATCATTTTGGCGTTTATTTTGCTTGATATTTTCTGCACTTGCCTCACTCTGATTTTCTTTGTCATGCATGAACTAATTTTTGTCAAGATAGTCATGACTGCTGGTGTGCCTTGATGGCTGTCCTCCTCATCATCCTGCTCTTCCTCCTCATCTTGCTGCTCTTCCTCCTCATCTTGTTGTTCCTCTTCATCATTTTTCCCACTACTTTCATCTTTGTGGCTACCTTCACTAACTTCATCATTTCCATCACTTCTTTCTTCATGGCTACTTCCCTCCTCTTCATCATTTTCTTCATTTTCATCATCTTCTTCTTCACTGCTCCCTTCTTGTCTATTATTATCTGTCTCATTTTCCTCTTGACTGTTGCCTTCTATTTTTTCTTCGCTAGGGCTACTATCAGCCCCCTCACTTGGAAATTTAGGGGAAGAGGTAAGAGGTGAAATTATTTTTGGAGAAGGCGCATGGGGAGATGATGGATGTGTGGAGGTGGATGGCTGTGAAGTGGAAGGAAAGTTCTACTGGGTGAAGGCTCGGGGGTCTGAAAACACATCATGTGAGATAAAGGTCTCCCAAGATATTCCTTGCTGCTCTAGATGGTATAGGACAATAATCTTGATTAGGGAGTGGTGAAAGAGGCTTGGCATTTGGTGGTCATAGCTTTTCTTCTTAACAACTAAGGCCATTTTATCAATGCTTTGGAAAACATAGTAAGGTAGGTTCATCATCCTCACCCTGGTAAAATGCATCAACAACCTTATATGATATGAGTAGATCCGAGAGTATATCCCCTCACATGTGAAATAACTGATAATTTGCCTCATCAATGTAGCATACCTCTCCAAAAAATGAGAAAAAGGGAAAACAACCATACAATTTTTTTGAGAGCTTGGTTTCAAATAGGGCCCATAGTAACTCAACTCTAGCTTCTTTTGTTTGAACCACGCCTCACCAATGTCTGGTATACATGTTGCTTTGGAAATGATCTCAGATGAGAGCTCAAATTTTACTCCTACCAGATTGAATTGATGGTTTTTTAAACTACAGATGAACAATCTAGTCAACTTTGAATGGCCACTGACTTTCTTGACCTTCTCACAAAATCTGTAGCACCCTACATCCTGGAAGCCTGAAAATATCATAGGAGATGAAGTGAGTGGAGTGGTGTCTAGGGACTCAAATCTTTTTGCTTTTACTCCATGATGTTTTGCCTTGGTGGGATTAAGACTCTCATCACCACTGGTATGACTATCTCCCTTTGACATGATGACTAGTCTAAAAACAGCAGTAGAGCCTTTGGAATTTTCTTGAGGGTTTTTGGGCAAACTAAGTACTTTTAGTGGATTTAGGTCAACTCTTTGAAAATCAAAAACTAAGGTGAAAATGATTTTTTTATAGCTTTCACTTGGGGTTTAGAGGTTAGCTTACAGTCACCCAATCTTATTTTTGTACTCAAAACTAGATTCACTTGCAAACCCTAACTCAAAAACTAAGTATTTGATCTTTACATAGTCTAGGGTTTAGTCTAATTTTGACTATGGATAGATTTCTTGTTTTTAGAAAAAGGAGAGCCTGGGAGGAGAAAAAGTTTCACCAACCTTTAGAATTTTCTTGCAAAATTTTTGAAGACGAATTTCAGAATTTTGGAGCTCTTTGAGAAAAATTGAGAAATCTGGCCGGAGCGTAGCATTTGTGCGCAGCACCGGGTAGTCTATGCGGTGTCCGTGGTGCTTCCAGTCTTCGCTAGGCTAGTGCATAGCGCAGGGCTAGGTGTGTAGCACCGAGCTCTGAGTGCATAGTGATGTTTATTTTTACACGGCATGCCTCTCTCTTATGCGTAGCGCCGAAGGGCAGGTGCGTAGCGCTCGAAATTTTTCACAGTTTGGCCTGAAAACCGAAAAAAATCTCCTCAATGAATTTCTTCTCTTTGAGAATGGAAAATTATGCATGGGGAAGGTTCAAGTGACCTTTATATTTGATTTGAAAATAAATTTAAAAAATATCAAACCCACTTTCGTAAAGTTAATGTCTCCTATCTTTTAGTGTGCTTTTGACTAATATTTGCTGCGAACACAATATGACATTTTTTGGAAAATTTTTTTATTTATGCCTCTGTCACCTTTTTCAAAACCATATTTTTGACATGCAAGACTTTGTTGGGGGTTTATTGCTGAGATGCACACTACGGTTATACTTTCTCTTTTTACGATGTTTTGATAATAACTTATGGCCAACCTTTTATTTCAAAAAATCTGTTTTCTACCTTTGGTAAAATGATCCGCTTTAAACTTATACTCTTTTGTCTTTCTTCTCTTAGTGCAGGTGAAGAAATGCTATTTTGGAAAATCCTTTAAGGAGGATGGCTTCTGTCCTTGAAGTCTCTGAGATGGTTTTTTTCTTGTCACCACTGTTTTGTTAATCAACCAAAAAAACCCTGATACTCTTTTACCTATAGGCCTATTGTTTTTTTCTTTTTTGTGTCTACCTCCTGGTCATGATTACATATTATTACCTTGCCTCTTCTTATTTCTGGTGGCCACCTTGGCTATTCATTGTAGGAATGTGAACAAGGGCAGCTGTCCCTTACATCATTTGAGCTCTAAGCCAAGGAGGCTTTTCTTGAATGGCTTTGAATCAAATTGCTAGATTTTATTCCTCTTTGAGTACAATCTCCTCATGCAGGAAGGTATAAATTGTTTGGCACCAAATCCATCCTATGACTCAGTGAAACCTTAGGTGACCTAATGGGGACCTTTGGACTTGGACTTTGGATAGAGATTTAGACTTAGCGATCACCAAGTACATGATAGGACCTATGATAAGCTTAGTGTTTTTTGAAGACCTAGGATATATCATACTTGACTATCCAAAGGGCCTATAGATACAATCAGTGTCTGAGAATATTATGGAAGAGACAAAATGGCTATTTGATTGGTAGTTTTGAATAGTAGTAGGGAATCCTGTAGGTAAGAAAAAGAGAGGATTTGGGCCAAAAGGAAAGACATGGTGAAAAATGGGTGACAGTTGGGGTTAAAATAAATGGCTTGAGCCCATGATGGGTCTTCCAAGAGTGGTGGGCTAGTCATGACTAGATAGGAAGATGAAATAGTGAAAGTTTTATCTCAGGATAATGAAGGCAGTGAGATTTCTAGAACTCACAATGTTTATGAGTTTTGTTTTTAGAAATCTAGGACCACTACTTAGTCATCCTCAGATAGTGAAAATTATGGATGACTAATAGTGGCTCCACTTGGGGAGGGTAGCTCCTTCTCAGCAGGTGTCCAAAACTTTAGCTTTTCTGGCTTTCGGGGATCAGTGCCTTTTCCATTGGGCAGATGAGTGCTTTATTCATTTTGCTGATGTTTTTTTTGAGTCTGTAATCTCTGAAATCTAAAAAGACATGATTCATACCAACATCATTTCTACCTACCCAATCTACTTATCTAACATTCTTCTTTCCTTGGGTGCACTTGAACTGGAAAACACTTAACATTTCTCTTTCTGGAAACAAAAATCAAACTATCTAATTGTACCCTGATTTCTTCCAAGAGTTCATATTAGACTGATGAAATCTTTTTATTTTCTACCTAATGTACTCATTTGTCAAGATTAAGCTGTTTGAAAAACTTTATTCTCTATCCTACTAACATGAAATTGAAAGCACGGTAAATCAGGATTAGACAATCTGACTCACCATGAGTTGTGGCATCAAAAAAAGCTGCACACAAGTGTTATTTTTTTACAGACACAACTTAGGAAATATGAGGGCAATATATGTCATTTTTTTAACATCCCCATTTTCCTCTTTGGTTCAGATTTGGGCATGTGGAACCAACATCTCTCATTCCTAATCTATCTTTTGACAAGTCAAAATTGAAAATTTTGACCTACTCCTTTTCACTAACTTATCAACCATAAATTTAAAACATGTTCAACCATGATTAGGCTAGATGGCCGAGCAAGGATTTTTGAAATAAGTAGTGGCATTTATACTTGCACACTTTCAACATTATTATTTTTTTAGGTATGGGGCTGTACCTCTCCTTCAAACTCTGCCCTATTTTCTTTTTATATTGTTTTGTGATTTTTATTTTCATCAAACAGTGGTATTTACAATGAATGAGAAAAAAAAACTAGGTTTCTTGACAAAAGTAATGTTTAAGCATCCTCCCATTTACCGAACCTCCAAACATTTCAGTCCCATCAAGCTCTTGTAAAAAGAAAGCATTGTTGCCTCTAACTGAATGAATGATGTAAGGGCCTTTCCATAGATTTTCAAACTTGCCATGTTTTCCCTTGTCTTCCCTTCTTGAGTCTCATTTCAGAACCATGTCTCCAATCTGGAAATCATTTGCTTTGGTTCTCCTATCAAATATTTTCTTGATATTGTCCTCTATAGCTTGTGTCCTTTTGTAGACTTCCTCTCTTGACTATTGTAAATGAATGGTTTGGTTCAGCCTCTTATGCATGTCATTTTCTTCTGATTGTACTTCTTGAAGAAGCTTCATGACTGGAACTCCCAAAGAGGTGGGGAAAACTGTATCCATGCCATACACTAGTTGATAGGGATACATACCAATAGATTTCTAGGTGATTAGTCTATCAGCCCATAGTGCATGAACTAGTTTGCTATGCCATGATTTTTGGTTTTTTTCTAGGAGCTTATTAATGATGTTTACCAAGATCTTGTTAGAGGACTCAGCTAGTCCATTACCTTGTGGGTAATAAGTAGTGGAGTGGCCCAGGGTGATGTGATATTTGTAACAAAAGTCTACCATTTTCTTATATGCAAAGGCAGCAGCGTTATCGGTGTTGATATTTTTAGGACAGCCAAACCTGGACAAGATGTTGGTTTCAAGGAATTTTATGATGACTGAGTCAGTGGCATTTCTAGAACAGATGGCTTCTATCCACTTGGTGAAATAATGAGTGGCAGTGAGGATCCACTTACGTTGGGCAGATGAAGTAGGATGGATCTCTCTTATGAAGTCCAAACCCCACTGCTGAAAAGGGGCTTCAACACTGATGGGGTGAAAGGGTAAAGGTAGGAGCTTTCTTTTGCCATCAAAGATTTGGAATTTATGGCAAGTCATGACTAGTTTGTGAATATTGGAAAATAGGGTAGGCCAATAGTAGCTAGCTCTAAGGATCTTGTTGGCTATGATCTTCCAATAAAGGTGACCCCCACATTCCCCCTCATGTAATTCATGCATGATTTTCTCTACATCATCTTCAAGCAAATATTTAAGTAGCAAACCAAAAAAACTCTTCCAGTACAATACTCCATCCAAAATGAAAAAATTTAATGCTTTTTGTTTTAAGAATCTAGCTTTGGTTTTTGACAAAGAAGGGGGAACATTGAGATAAATAAGCACATAAATAATATCAGCATACCAAGATGAATTTAAAAACATTTCTTCAATGTATGGTGTTGTATATTCTTCAGTTTCTTCTAACACATCAACCATGTTCATGTCTAAAGCTTGGAAATTTGAGTCAGCCATAAGTTTTTCAAGTCCTTGTCCTTTAATCAATTTAGTGGGTCTGATTTCTAAATCATATTCTAAAATGGTAGAAATCTACTTGCCCCTTTTACCATCAGGGTCTTGATTAAGTATGTATTTGACAACTGTGTGTGGGACAAAGGCTATGATATGTGAATGCAAAATATAAACTCTAAAATCCTTCAAAGCTTTGATTAAGGAAAAGGCTTGTTTCTCCATAATGTTATACTTTAGAAGGGCATCCCTTAAGGCTTTGCTGAAGAAAGCTATGGGTTGTTCTTGCCCCATGGTGTTCTTTTGCAACAATATTGATGCGACAGTATGTTCAGAGGCAAAGGAGAAATGTAAAAGTCCTTGGTGAAGTCAGGGTTGATTAAGACTGCTGTTTGTGTGAGTGCTTGTTTTACCAGCTCAAAAGATTGTTTTGCTTCCATATTCCACTTCACTCCTACTTCATTTTTCAACATATTTGTGATATTTCTTAGAATCTCAGCATGGTTAGGGATGAATCTTCTTAGGATGTTAATCTTTCCAATGAAATATTGCAACTCTTTAATGTTTCTAGGATGGCTAATTTGTAAGATGCCTTCTATTATTTTGGGATCTATCTTGATTCCTTCCTTAGAGATGATGTGACCTAAGATTTTTCCTTCCTGAAGGCCAAACAAAGTTTTCTTAGGATTTAGGGATAGGCCATACTTTCTACATTTTTCAAATTCTTTTCTCAAGTGGACTAAGTGCTCTTCATCAGTCTTAGAATAGACAGTGATTTCATAAAGATATATGACTATGAAGTAACCTATGTCTTCTGAAAAAGCTATGTCTAATGCCCTTTGGAAAGTAGCCCCTGCATTCATTAAATTGAATGGAATTTTAACATACATGACTGTACCCCAAGGTGTAGTGAAAGCAGTTTTGAGTTGGTCACTTGGAAATACTAGAACTTGGTTATAGCCTGAGAAGCCATCTAGTAATGAGATTCTTTGTGAGGCAACTACTTTTTGGAGTATGTGATCCATTTTAGGCAAGGGGTAATTGTCTTTCAAGGAGGCTTTGTTCAAATTTCTGAAGTCAATACAAAGACTAATTTCCCCAGTCTTCTTCCTAACTGACACAAGGTTGGACACCTGTTTTCAGTATCGGACAGGGACTATGATATCGACATCGTACATCTTTTTTATTTCTTTCTCAGCTGAGGGTAACAAGAGGGGGTTAATTCTTCTCAATTTTTGTTTAAATGGTTTCTAATTTTCTTTGAGAGGAATGTTATGTTGGATTGTTTTGGTTTAATATGATTTCAAGTCTTCATACCCCCAAGCAAACACATCTTTAAATTCTCTAAAAATCTCAATGTATTTTTGTTTTGTGTGAGGTGTGAGAGTTTTGGACAGCTTGATTATTTTGGGCTCTTTCAATCCTCCAATGTTACATTCTTCTATATTTGTTTTAGTGGATTCCATCTTGGGTTTTTTAGCTACATCATTAAAATAAAACAACTCTTCTAGTGGTTTAAGGCCTCTTGGCAAGGTATCCTCTTTATACTGCAGAATTTCAAGTTCTCTTTAATCTGATTTATCAAATACTTCTGCAACACAAGGGTTTTGAAGGTGGTTTATATCATTATCAAGGGGCATCTCTGTTTTGGGAGTCTTATTTTCAACAAAATTATTTCTTTCAAATCTTAAACTCTCTTTTTCGCTTGCAAAGTCATTTCTAGATTGCATAAAATCATCTATTTGGTGATCATTGTCAAACAATTTCCAATGGTTCAAGTTGTCCGGTGCAGTAGGCCTGTTCTTTATTTTGATGAGGCATTGATTGTTTTCATAAGGTAAAGAGAAATTGGTGGTAGCAAAGGCAAGTTCATTGGCAAGGCAGTTTTTGGCCCTAGGGATGAAAATGAGGTCATATTTCTCAAAGGTTTTGGGAAGGTCTAGGGCAACATTTCTATATTCCCTTAGTCTAGGGTTCTTGGATAAATATTCTCCCTTAATTTGATTTATGATCAATTTTGAATCTCCTTGAACCATGATTTTCTTAGCTTTGAGGTCTTTGAGTAGGTGTAAACCAATAAGGAGAGCCTCATATTCTGCAACATTATTGGTGCATTGGAAATCTAGCCTATAGGAATAACCTTTATTTGTGTTGTGGAACCAAACCCCTGCTCCTAAACCAACCTTACCACAAGAGACATCAAAGATTATATGCCAAAGGATGTCAATTTTAGTTTTGTCAATGTTCTGCACTTCGGGGATGCTAGAGTTTGGGGTGTCGTTTTCTTGGTCAGAGGATTGGCTTGGTTGTTCTGAGGGGCTTAGTTCTCTCTCCTTTCCATTCACTTGTTCACTTATGTCCTTTTCATTATACATGATTAAGGAGTCAAGGTATGAGTGAATGGAATAAACCGGTGTGTTATTTGGCCTATCTATGTTACTCACCATGTATTTCATGTGGGATTCCCAGTATAATCTCCTTGTTTCATTGAAAACTGGGATGGTGGCATAAGTCATGTCCATTTGAAGGCTTCCCTGGAGTTTGGCCCCCCATGATCTAGATAAAAGTGTGCCATACTTTGGGGGGATTTTAGCCACAACTATATCCATGACTAGACTCTTAGCGAGGATTTGTGCTAGATTGACACACAGATCTTTGATTAGGCCTAGACACTTGACCCTACTGGAATAAAAAGAGTACAAGTATTTGTAGGGCTTTGTGATTTCTAAGCCCAATCTCTCCATCACAACCTTTGGCATGAGGTTGTGTGAGGCACCGGAGTCTAACATAGCATTATGCAGAATTTTTTCATGTATGTTCAGACTTACATAGAAAGGAGGGACAACTCCTTCATGATATTTTCCCTCTACTTCAGGACCAAACAATAGCTCTGGTTTATCATTAGTTAATTTTAAAGTATCAGTATCATTCCCTATATTTAACACTTTGAAAATCTGGGATCTATATACCTCTTGGGTTACCAAATCAGTGAGGGGTATGGTTATCTTGATTTTAGAAATCTCCCCCTCAAAGATGAAAGGCACAGGTGTCTTTATTGTATTTACATCAGCTTTATCAGCCATGAATTTTTCTACATTTTTTATTTGTTGATTCTGATTTGATGGTTTGGACAATAATGTTCTTTCAGGGCTACTAGTTGAAGTACTGGAGTAGCTTGATTCATTACTAGGTTGGCTAGTCTTGGGTTTGTTTAGGTCAGCTTTTTTGGCCATAGTATTTGTGGTTTCTACTCTCTTTTTAGGAATATGTTTAGAGGTCTTTCTTACAATAGTGTTTGGCTGATTTGGTTTAGGAACATCTTGATTTGTTTTTCTCCTAAGGTCATATTACCTATGGAATTCCATAATGGAATTATCAAATCCTAGTATATAGTCTTCGGAATCTTCATATGATTTCTCATTTGGTTTTGAAGAAAACATCCTTTGTTCTTCTTCGGTAAGGAAGATTTTGTCCTCATCATCCGAACCTATGACATTTACATGGTCTTGTTCCAACTGCTCAGGATCTCTCTCATCTTCATCTACATAGTTGTCTTGGAAAGGAGGTCTGATTTGTTGGTCACTCTCTCTTTATCTAACTTGAGGAAGCTCTCTTCTAAAATTTTGTTTCCTATTCCTGTTTTGAATATTGGCTTGATTTTCCCTTGGAGGTTTTCTCTCATTGAAATTGATTTTTTCCATCATTCTCTCAATTGTCCTAACTATGGAGTCCAGTTTGGTGTCAGAAAAGGGGGGTGGAGGTGTTGTGTCATCTTTATAAGTGACCCTTTTTTCTGATCTCATCCTAGCCCTTTTCTTAATTAAATTCGCCTCTACACTCACAACCCCTTTTTGCATGTCTTCTAGAATTAGGTAATCTCTCTCCCTAAGTTGATAAGCCATATAAACATCAAATCCTTTGGGATATTTGACTAAGTCTAAGCCTTGGGGAGGTTTTATGTGAGGTGGGAGGGCATTGTAAACACTGTTAAACCTAGTGGAGTAGTCATGAACACTTTCTCCCAGATTCCTTTTAAGATTGTTATATTTGGAAAGAATTTGAAGGGGATTCTTCTTGATTTCCCATTTGTCCACAATGGTTTGGTAGAGGGTAGGGAGATCATGTATGATGTTGGGAGGTAGTTTTTTAAACAATTTCTTGGGTTCTCCCCCTAGGCTCTGAGAAAAACTCCTCATCTTAATGGTTTCTTCTTCTATCTCCATGTAGTCAAAAGCATCATCAATTATATCTACATGTTTTTGAGTAGTGATGGATTCAGTCCCTAAGAATTGAGGGATCTTGGACTGGTATTCATTTGGCAGAGGTAATAGTGATTTTTGTAGAGCCACTGGAGCATACCGGGCTTCCATGATGGGAGGAAAAGGAAATAAGGGTTGATTTAAAAAGGGAGGATTTGTGAGAGGTGGAGTAGGATGGAGTGGGGTGGTTTGCATAGTGGTGGTATGAATGGGTGTAGCTGAGGTACTTGGACCGAAGGACTGATTCTGAGTGGATTTGAGATGAAAAGGGTTGAAGTGATGGATAAGTTGAAAGTTGGGTGGAGTGGAAGGAGAAGCTTCTCTACTGGAGCTTTGCTACAATTCTACACGGTCAGTTTGGTCAACCCTACTTTGTGACTTGGTCCTGAATAGATTCTTGGTATGGTGCAAGCCAAACTAAGGATCTTGTGAATTTTTAAGGTGTTCTGGTGCATAACTTGCTCTATGAATGGTCTTGACAGTGGGTGAATTTCCATCTTTAGAAGTTTGCCACAAAATATTTTCTGGGTCATCAACTATGGTAGGAGGATTTGGGTCCGGGAGTGATCTGGTATTGATCCTTCGTGAAGCCAGATCTCTTTAATTGAATATCAGAGAGGCTTTACTCACACCAGGTATAACTAGGCCCTTAAAAACTAATTTGGACTGATTTGACACAATCCTAGAACAACCTATGGGACTAGTGAGAAGCTAAAAGGCCTATTGGAGGCTAGTGGAGTCGCCAGGTGGATGTTTTTTTTGAAATTTTGAGGATATGTATAGAATGGTCCACCACCAAATTTTTGATAAAAATCAGTCTAGGGAGTACTTTGGGGCTTTTGAGTTTCTTTATGCAGCCTTAAGGTTTCGATGAGTATCCCCTAGATGAGTCATCATCTTGCTAGGATGGTGAAGAAATTAGTTTCTACTCTTGGCTATGGGTTGTTTTTTAAGTCAAACTAGGGATGTATATGAGTCTGTAAGAGTTTATCAAGCTACTATGAACTCAGTCCCACTGTGATCGCCATTATGTTAGCTCCCCGTAATTTTCTAGATTGATTGAGATACAAATGAACAGGGTAACATCAAACCAAGCTTTGGAATCCAAGTACCTAGCCTTCCTGGATTCAGAGAGGGATCTCTCTAGTAGGTGCAAAGATGTGAACTTTTTTTTCTGATTAGGGTTGATTTTAGGCTAGATGTTAAGTGTAGGTTATTTTGATTGTTTTTGGTTGGGTATGATGCTCAGATGGATTCAGATAGAAAACATGGAAGATTATTAAGTCAATGGGCAATGGAGTCTAACAAGGTCATGATAAGTTCATCAATGGTTTCAAGAGCATTTGCAGGGAAATTTTAACTTGGTTGGTGGGTCTTTGAGGTTGTGGTGGATGATGAGATGAACATTAAGCTTAAGAATAAAAGCTATTGAAGGGCAGAACTGAATCCTTAATAACTTTTTAGACTAAGGGAGTTAGAAAAATCATAAGCATGGAAAGAGAATCAAAGGCATAATTGAAACCTGATCCATTTGATTTCAAACTGAACACATATGATTATCCAAGACAAACATTCAAATGAAATTATAGAAAGGAAAGAAACTTATTTAAGTTTCATAGATTTCATTATCAAGAGAAAAAAACATTTAAGATGCACAAATAACTATAACCATAGAAGGAGAGAAAACCCTAAACATATAAATTTACAGGTATGAAGGTTCTTTGAAACAAACATAGCTAAGTAAAGGAAAAGAGCATGATTGAAACATACTTCTTTGATAAACCTAGGCAAAGATGCTTTTAAAGAGTTGATTCCAAAACAGAGTATTCCAGTAGCAATAATATGCAGGACTAGCCATAAATCATACTTAACACGAACTGATCTAAACCATTCAAGAAATTGAAAAGCCAAGAAATTCTTAGGGAGCAAGAGATGAATTCCCTAACATATCTTAACAGAATAAAACATTAAGGTAGTGAAGGACTAACAGAATTAAGGTGCCATCAGAAAACATTTCTTAATCTAAATTTTTTGTCCTACTACAAAATAGCAAGATGGAAAACTAGAAAACATGAACATAAGAAAACTTCACCATCAACCAAGCTTATGGATCCTGCAAACAGTCTCTATCTATCAACAAGCAAACCAGGGCATGCATGAGCTCCAAGACATCAAATTTTTATCAAAAACTCCAAGAGACTATGTATTTTCTTCAGCATAAGTCATCAAAATCCAACTAATACATAAGAGCCTCATGCTCTATTTATGGATCAAATGAGGAGGTGGAAACCCTAAGAGACTTCTAGAAACCCTAATTTAGACATAAATGTCATAAATGTGCTTAATGACCATGCAAGGCCCAAGACACATAAGAGATAAGATAATAAATGAAAAACATCAAAACATAACTCCCAAATCAAATCAGGAGTGAATTTTCCAGAAAAATAACATTAAAAAACCAATTTGTCATTAATCAGTGTCTTTTGTTAACGTTTTGGCAAAAATTTGTCTCTGTGCGTAGCGCCATTTCAGCAAAAAATAGGGTCTGTTGCAGATGAGTTTTGGACCCCTTCCCGACATCAGATTTGGCCCCATGATGGCTCGTTGGAAACCTTGATAAGTCTACTTTCCAAAAATACTTGATTTGTGCTGAATGGATGATGTTTACCTTCGAAAAAACCCAATCTCCCATGGTTTCTTTGTGCACAGTGCCAGGCCTAAAAAGGAGGCAGAAAAGTCATTTTTGATGTGTTTTTTTACCTTTTGAGGGGGCAAAAATGCTCCAATTGGCCTGAAATTTTGTGGGTATACTTTTGGTGACATGGAAAATCCAAAAATGTAAACTCCATAAGCTGATCATGCCCCAATTCTGTGCATAGCGTCTAGGGTGTTGTGCTCCTAGGGGTCAAAATTTTGAAAAAACAAAAAATTTCTGGATTTGCCTCAAAATTGGCGTGTAGACCCCTCAAGGGGTTTTAGACATCTTCTGAGAAGAATTGGCCAAGATTCTGAGGCTGTCATGCACTTTGGTATTTTTTAGCTCTTCTATCTCTATGACGACTTGCTTGAGTTTGGCATTAGCAACCATGATCTTCCCTACATAGTGTTTAACCATTTTTTTCTGCAAGGCAAGGCCCCTCTTCACCTCTTTTAAATGTTTATGCTATTTTTTATAATAGTATATGACCCTTTGTTTCCTTTCAAAATCCTTTTCCCATTCTTGAAGCTGGGCATCCTATTCTAAGAGGAGAAATTTAGTACTCATCTCTTGGTCCTCATTATCACTGTCTAGATCAACAAAAAGAGGGCCTTGAGAAGTCTTTTTGATCCTTTTTCTCCTTCTTACCTGTACCTTCTGCTCAAATTTTTCCACTTTTTCTTTGCCTTTGTCCATTGTTTTGGTTGTTTGAGAAGAGATGGCCCTTTTCCTTTTAGAGGCAACAAACACATTTCTTCTCCCTCTATGATATGTGCATGTGAGAGGGGTAACAATGGGAGTTTTAAATGAAGTGCAATCATCATTTTGGCCTTTAGTTTGCTTGATATTTTCTGCACTTTCCTCACTCTGATTTTCTTTGTCATGCATGGACTAATTTTTGTCAAGACATTCATGACTGCTAGTGTGCCTTGATGGTTGTCCTCCTCATCATCATGCTCCTCCTCCTCATCTTGTTTCTCTTCCTCCTCATCTTGCTGTGCCTCTTCATCATTTTTCCCACTAATTTCATCTTTGCTGCTGCCTTCACTAACTTCGTCATTGCCATCACTACTTTCTTCATGGCTACTTCCATCCTCTTCATCATTTCCTTCATTTTCATCATCTTCTTCTTCACTGCTCCCTTCTTTTCTATCATTATCTGTCTTATTTTCCTCCCGACTGTTGCCTTCTATTTGTTCTTCACTAGGGCTACTATCAGCCCCCTCACTTGGAAATTTAGGGGAAGAGGTAAGAGGTTAAATTATTTATGGAGAAGGCACATGCGGAGATGATGGATGTGTGGAGGTGGATGGCTATGAAGTGGAAGGCAAGTTCTTCTGGATGAAGGCCTAGGGGTCTGAAAACACATCATGTGAGATAAAGGTCTCCCAAGATATTCCTTGCTGCTCTAGTTGGTATAGGACAATCATCTTGATCAGGGAGTGGTGAAAGAGACTTGGCATTTGGTGGTCATAGCTTTTCTTCTTGACAACTGAGGCCATTTTATCAATGCTTTAGAAAAGGTAGCAAGGTAGGTTCATCATCTTGACCCTGGTAAAATGCATCAACAACCTTATATGATATGAGTAGATCCGAGAGTATCTCCCCTCACATGTGAAATAACTAATAATTTGCCTCATCAATGCAGCATACCTATCCAGCAAATGAGAAAAAGTGAAAAAAACCTTACAATTTTGTTGATAGTTGGGTTTCAAATAGGGCCCATAGTAACTCAACTCCAGCTTATTTTGTTTGAACCACACCTCACCAATGTCTGGTATACCTATTTCTTTGGAAATGATCTCAGATGAGAACTCAAATTGTACTCCTGCCATATTGACTTGATGGTTTTGTAAACTATACACGAACAATATAGTCAAGTCTGAATGGTTGCTCACTTTCTTGACCTTCTCACAAAATCTGTAGCACCCTACATCCTGGAAGAATGAAAAGATCACAGGAGATGAAGTGAGTGGAGTGTTGTCTAGGGGCTCAAATATTTTTTTTTTTCCTCCATGATGATTTGGCTTGATGGGATTATGAATCTCATCACCACTGGTATGGTTATCTCCCTCTGACATGATGACTAGTCTAAAAATAGCAGTAGGGCCTTTGGACTTTTCTTGAGGGTTTTTGGTCAAACTAAGTGCTTTTAGTGGATTTAGGTCAACTCTTTGCAAAATGAAAACTAAGGTGAAAATGATTTTTTTGGAGCTTGCACTTGGGGTTTAGAGGTTAGCCTACAATCACCCAATCTTCTTTTTGCACTCAAAACAAAATTCACTTGCAAACCCTAACTCAAAAACTAAGTAATTGATCTTTATATAGTCTAGGGTTTGGTCTAATTTTGACTATGGATAGCTTTCTTGTTTTTAGAAAAAGGAGAGCCTAGGAGGAGAAAAAGTTTCACCAACCTTTAGAATTTGCTTGTATAAGTTTTGAGGACGAATTTTGGATTTTTGGAGCTCTTTGAGGAAAATTGAGAAATCTGGCTAGAGCGTAGCGCCTGTGCGCAGTGCCGGGTAGTCTAGGCGGTGTCCCGGGTGCTTCCGGTCTTTGTTGGGCCAGTGTGTAGCGCCTGGCCAGGTGCGCAACGCCAAGATTTGAGCACGTAGCACTGTGTATTTTTACACTGCATGCCTCCCTCCTGTGCGTAGTGCCGCAGGCCAGGTGTGTAGCGCCGAAGGCCTCGGTGCGTAGCGCCCGAAATTTTTCATAGTTTGGACTAAAAACCGAAAAAATTCTCCTCAACGGCATTCTTCTCTTTGAAAATGGAAAATGATGGATGGGGAAGGTTCAAGTGACCTTTATATTTTATTTGAAAAGAAATTTAAAAAATATCAAACCCAATTTTGTAAAGTTAATGTCTCCTATCTTTTAGTGTGCTTTTGACTAATCTTTGCTGTGAACACACTTTGACATTTTTTGGAAAAAATGTTTATTTATGACTTTGTCACCTTTTGCAGAACCATATTTTTGACATGCAAGCCTTTGTTGGGGGTTTGTTGATGAGATGCACACTAGGGTTATACTTGATTTTTTTAGGTCGTTTTGATAATAACTTATGGCCAACCTTTTATTTCAAAAACTCTATTTTTAACCCTTTGGTAAAATGATCCCCTTTAAACTAATACCCTTTTGTCTTTATTCTCTTAGTGCAGGTAGAGAAATGTTATTTTGGAAAAACCTTTAAGGAGGATGGCTTCTGTCCTTGAAGTATCTGAGATGGTTTTTTTCTTGTCACCACTTTTTTGTTAATCAACCAAACAAACCCTGATACTCTTTTACCTATAGGCCTGTTGTTTTTGTTTTGTCTGTGTCTGCCTCCTGGTGATGATTACATCTTATTACCTTACCTCTTATTATTTCTGGTGACCACCTTGGCTATTCATTGTAGGAATGTGAACAAGGGCAATTGTCCCTTGCATCATTTGAGCTCTAAGCCAAGGAGGCTTTTCTTGAATGGCTTTGAATCAAATTGCTAGATTTTATTCCTCTTTGAGTACAATCTCCTCATGCAGGAAGGAATAACTTGTTAGGCACCAAATCCATTTTGTGACTCAGTGAAACCTTAGGTGACCTAATGGGGACCTTTGGACTTGGACTTTGGATAGAGATTTAGACTTAGGGATCACCAAGTACATGATAGGACCTATGATAAGCTTAGTGTTTTTTGAAGACCTAGGATCTAGCATACATGACTATCCAAAGGGCCTATAGATACAATCAGTGTCTGAGAATATTATGGAAGAGATAGCAAGGCTATTTGATTGGTAGTTTTGAATAGTAGTAGGGAATCTTGTAGGTAAGAAAAATAGAGGATTTGGGCCAAAAGGCAAGACATGGTGAAAAATGTGTGAGAGTTGGGGTTAAAATAAATGGCTTGAGCCCATGATGGGTCTTCCAGGAGTGGTGGGATAGTCATGACTACATAGGAAGATGAAATAGTGAAATTTTTATCTCAGGATAATGAAGGCAGTGAGATTTATAGAACTCACAATGTTTATGAATTTTTTTTCTAGAAATCTAGGACCACTACTTAGTCATCTTTAGATAGTGAAAATTATGGATGACTAACACTTCCTATAAGATCTTCTCATGCAATTTTGTCCCACAAGAACTCACAACTACAATGTGAGTCACATGTACTCTTCTACTAAGACCACCCGTAACCATGTTCTCCTTTCCCTTAATTTACGTGATCTCGAAATCAAACTCTTTGAGAGTATCCAACCATCTAGCTTGCATGGAATTTATATTAGGCTGGTCAAACAAGTACCTCAACCCACTCTGATCAATCACCATAATAAACCTCCCATCAAGAATATAATGTCTCCACATCTTCAAAGCATGAATAATATCTTCCGACTCAAGATCACACATCACATAGTTTTTCTCGTGCTCATTCAACTTCCTTAAATCATAACATACCACCTGTCCTTCCTGCATGAAGACTCCACCAATTCCTCTCTTGAAAGCATCTATACATACCACAAAATATTTTTCATGATTTTCAATCTTCAAGAATTCATAAGAAAATGCTTCAACTACTCAAAACTAGCTCCACACTCTTTAGTCCATTCAAAATTCTTCTCTTTTTGTTGCAGGATGTAATAGGATAGGAAATCTATGAGAAGTTCCTCATCAACCCCCATGTAATAACTTGTTCGTCCCGTGAGTGATCTAACATATTCAAGATTCCTAGCATTTCCCCACTCCATGATAGCTTTGATATTTTTTGGGTCCACTGTTATACCTTCATTGGGGACAACATGTCCCAAATAATGAGTTTGTGTTTGAAAGAAACTACACCTACTAAATTTTACATACAACTCACGCTCTCTAGGAATTTTAACATTGATTCTATGCTTTATGCATGATCTTCCTCATTCGTAGAATATAGCAATATGCCATCAATGAATACTATCACAAACTTCTCTGGATAAGGATGCAACAAACTATTCATCAAACACATGAAAGTAGTTGGACCATTAGTAAGACCAAATGAAACTACCAAAAAATCATAATTCTCATACCCAATATGAAATGTTATCTTGTATATGTCCTCTTATTTTATGTGTACCTCGTGATATCCTAAACTCAAGTCAATCTCCGAGAACATTGTTTTTCCCTTCAACTTATCAAACAAGTCATCAATTTGTGGAAAAGGATATATGTTCTTGATAGTCAACTTGTTTAACTATTTGTAAGCAATGCACAACTTGAGAGTACTTTCCTTATTCTTCACAAACATTACTAGTTCACCCAAAGGAGACACACTTGGCCTAATGTATCCCTTATCAAGCGTTTCCTTAAGTTGCAACTTAAATTCCACTAACTTCAAAGTGCTTATCCTATAAGATGCCTTATATGCTAGTGTTGATCCTAGTACCAACTTAATAGAAAAGTCCACTTCCCTGTGAGGATAAAAATCTAAGATATTTGTTGGAAATACATCTTGAAACAGCTACAAGGCTGGATACCTCTTCAAGACTTCAATATCCTCAACATCCTTCCCTTTGTTACTGGAAAAATGGATTGCAAACAGTACATACCCTTTCTTGCAGCTTCTCTTTTCCTACATAGCTGTAACCATTCTTACCGACATAGGCTTATTATTACCTTGCAAGGTTATCTTCTCCCCATCATCATCTAAACACTCAATAGCCTTATCATAGAAATCTACCTTAGTCCTCTGAAGGTACAACCAATCCATCCCGAAAAGCGTATTATACAAACCTAAAGGAAGAAAATTCATATTTTTCGATGTGGGCATACCATTCAAATAAAATGTAGAAGTTCTTACCCAATGATGAACTCTTTTCTTAGTACCTATAGTCAAATATACCAAGATTATATATGCACTTATCTACTCAAGTCATACTTATCCAGTAGGTCAAGGTTAAGATAACTATAATTAGATCCAAGATCAATCAAATTGGAAAGATAGCAATAAAAAAGCTTACCTTCCATCTCAATAATGGATGCCTGGTGATCTACCTGCTTCTTATCAATTTTTTCATAAATATGAGGAATGCTATCCCCAACATCCCCAACTATCTATGCCTCTTGAGCACTGTAGATATCAGTTCTTCCAACCTAATATAACAGACAATCCTTATCAAGATGATATTTGCCACATATCCAACACTGCAATGGTTGCCTGCCACTACTTTTATTCTACTGCTCTGTAGGCTGAGATCCATGTCCCTTCTCAACTATATTAAAATTTTTGTACAAAAAAACATCCTCTTTCTCACTAGCATCCTTAGGTCTTTCCTGCTTCAGAGGCCATTCTCCTTTATCCTTTTCACTTCCCTTCCAACCCTTCTTAGGCTCAATATTGCACTTTAACTTCTCATAACAATGCTTCAATTTCCCAATGACTTCCTCCAATGCCCGAGGCTCATTGTACTTAATCTGTCCTTAAATTTGATTGGAAATACACTGATGAATATTTGAACCTTTTTCTTGTTGTCCTTAAGATAAGGTATATACCTCGAAAACTCCATAAAATTAGTTGTATTATCTTTGCTCACCATAGATCCCATCTTAAACTTGTAGAACTCATTAGCCTTTCCATCATACTATCTCTCTAAAAAATACTTCTTCCTGAAGAGTGTTTTGGACTCATGCCAACTCACCTCCTCCATCTCGATGTCTCTGACATGCTTCACCTCTTCCGACAAGATGTTTTTTTTTCCTTTGAGACTAAAAATTGTTATCCTAGCTTTTATGTTCTCTGTATATTCATGTGGATCAAAGAACAAGTTCCTTCCAAGAAACCATGCTTCTACTTCTTCCAATTTCTTGAACTCTCCACTGAAGGTAGTACACTTGGATTTCTTAAACTCATCTAGTAAGTATCACCTCTCACTCCTCCTATAAGGATTATACGTATAATGACCATGATATATAGCTAAACCAGAACTAGAGTGGAACCCATAACCACTACCTTTCGTGTCAGGTGTATCCATCCATCTGCCATCGTTGACCGTGTCATCCATGTCCAACATGTGCCCACCATGAGACCTGCTACCATATTCCCCATAAGTCTTTTCCTCATGTCCATAACTGATCTTTGATTTTCCCTATATTTGAAATTCTGATAAAATTTGAAGGATGATCACATTGACCTCTACTTATTTTCCTATTTCATGACAAGCCTTTCCTACGACTGAATGATCATGTCATTATCTGTTTTTCAACTCCTAATTTACAACTGCATAATTCTCAAAGTATATGATATGTCAGGAGAGTACTCATCTCTTTGTCGCTCATATAATATATAAGGTAAGTCACATGAATTATAATCTATCATTCTTCTTTTCATATCTGATCTACCTCTCCCTAAAAACATACCATGTATGATAACCAAATACAAACATAACCAACATAACTTAGTGAATATCATGGGAGGCTATCTCGTCTGCACACATCAGTCCTTTATCATGATATATATATATATATATCATCAACATAATTCATGAAAACACTAACTTCATACAATGACCTCATGCACGACAACCATAACCATGAAAATGTATGAATAACAACATGCATCTATCCCATCTAGTCCAAGCGTTTCAACCTGGAAATCTCTGATACCAATATGTAACACACCCTCCCAATATTTACCTTCTCTTACAAGCCGTCTAGGTAAATTCGAAGTTGAGTACCACTATGACATGACCTGACCTCCAAACTCTAGTTAAGGAAGTGGAGCCTATAAATGACAACAAACTAACCACTCACAACATCCCTCCTATCTATTAGACACGCCAGGGCCAAAGAACCACGCCAGGTGAAAAAAACCCTGAGTTGGGGCTCCTTTTCATTGACCCAGACTCAAAAAACATGGATGAAAAGGACTAGGTGTGGTTGAAGGCCTCCACCTGCAGACACAAGACTGCCTAAGTGTGGTTGTGACCCAAATTTCCAAGTTCAGAGGGTGTGTCTTGAGATCTAAGCCACAATTCCAAGTCAGCCTCCTGACCACTGCCTATAACTACTTGAGACTTTCCAAAATCATGAAATACATAATTACAAGGGTAAACATACAAGCTTGAGCCGAAAAATTGACCTAGACTGACTAGAAAATTCTAAGCATTTTGTCAAACACGTGGTAAACATGTAAGTTATAGGTCATGAATGCATATCTGACTATAAATATTTATTCTTTAGCAGGAAATCATTGAGAATTTATAATTCCCTCTCAAGTAACTGCAACCACACTAGTTATTCCATGCTTAACCATTAATCAACTTGTCACATATAAAAAGAGCCATAACTAAAATATTTTATAGAACCATGCTTACAACTAGAATATAAAAAAAATATTAAACATGACATAAAAACATAAAATCCACATAATAACAAGTATAAATACTCATGAAGCACTATAGGAAAATAACTTTTATTAACAAATGAAAAATACAACCAAGTGAGTGACTTCCACGTACCACCCGACCATAGATTGATCTAAAAAAAATATTTATTTCATCCAATCACCATTGTGCCATATTCCAGGCATGAATGTGCTATCTCATGGGATAAAACAAGAAATATAAAACTAAGGGAATCTAGATCTTAAACCACCTCTACCCTCACACTACAATGATCTCGCCAAATTCGGTCAAGGGATCACAAAAAGAAAACAAGCTTGGATTCCTCAAAATTCCTTCACCATCGCTTGAGTAATTTTGCTGTCTCCAATCACCTGTTGAGGGCTTCCCATAGAAAACCATCTCCACCACAACCCTTTGGGAATTTTCCTAAGACCATCTCACATGGATCCAAAAGCTTCCGAAAATCTAAAGTGTAACTAAAAATGAATCCCATCACACCATGGCTAGTAAGGAAATGGAAAGGCAAGTTTGAAACCATTGTTAAACTGAACAAAACCCATTCCAATGATATGAAATGAACCAAATAAACAAATGCATGTACCATGCATTCACACCTCTGCCAGGAAATCACACATGAAACCTATTACCTCCAAAATCTTCCTGCTGAAGATGTTGATCCAACCTTCTCCTTGCTTCCTTTGATTTTCCTTGCTTTCTCTTGCTTTTCCTTTTACTTCCTTTGATTGCTTTCTTGCTTTCTCGTCTTGTTTCTCTTCTCTCTTTGAACCTAACTTCAAAACAAAATTGAAAAAAAAAAATTTGAACTGATCCTCGGAAGACTTTTTATCGTTGAGGCCTTTAAGTTCTTAATTTTAGTTAATTTTCATTCTAGTTTCCCTCTCATTCAAATCCATGTCTCCTCACATTCATTTTATCCTATTTTCCTTTATTTCATAAATAAAATGCCAATTAATTCCTCTTTTCCTTTTCCAAGGTCTTTGCCAATTTCCTTAGACATAAATAAACCGAAAGTGATTCCCACTATAGTGTTTTTCCCAACATTCATCTTGGAATATGTGTCTTGTGACCTTGGTATTATTTTTTCTTTATTACCTTTATTACATGAAATTTTAACTTGGGGTTGTTACAATTTTCTACGTCGTTGGTTCACTCGTCATTAAAGAGATTGCAATATCGAAAGTGGTGACCAAGGAATATGAAATATTATGTTTCGAATATTTAGATCATATTTACTCTTAGTCTGTAAATTTGTATGATATGATTTCCCATGTTCCAATGTTGTCAATAGATTTGTTGGGATTCAGTCAAGAACACCTTGCTAATGTTATGGTGGGTTCTATTTCCCACACTTTTGCTAGCTAGTGGTTATACTAGTTAAGGAAAATGAATATTTCCATGAAGCCTATCTAGCTACGTCAACTACCAAAAGTACTATGGCTCCAAATGATACCTCTAATGGGGATTAAATATATTCCATGAAACCAAAAAATCCTCCACTAACTAGAGGAAATAACAAGAACAAGAAGAAAAATGTTTGTGATGAGTAAGGGACTAAGTAAACAAAAAACATTAATTCTAGGGGAACCAAGTAGAATAAGCATGAGTTTCTCTATAAGAATTGTGGTGGATACCATATTCCTCAAGGATTCCCAAGGATAGATGATATTCATAATTATTTTTCATGGAAAGGCACCTTACAACATATTATTGTTTTGATTAATTAATTCCCTTCATAATATTAACAAAATGGTTTCCACAAATCTTGTTACTCTGTAAGGGGGTACAATAGGTTATTTTCAAAAAGGGGGTTCTTCATCAAGTGTTAACATTTACATGCATGACTAGACAATAAATCTACATATGTGATCTCATAATTACAATAATCTCGACGCTAATTTTTTGGATAAATGCCCCTTTCTACTTCCTAATGTGGTTCCTTCCTAGTTCTCAAGAAATGAATGGTGAAATTATATATGTTTTTGATCTCATTTCATGTTTATTGAAAAAAAAATTTATTGGTTTTCCTTATAGGAGGGTTTTGTAGGTAAGTAGATACTTAAGAAACTTAAACAATTCTTCCTTTTCTTTAATCACCATATTTATTGAATTAAATATGATTTTCCCAGTTACATATCATCCTCTAGCGAGGTTGGTTGATAGGAACACTATCTTTGGAATTTGTATATTGAAAATGCTATGTGCATGTATTGTGCTAGAGCCCATGTTACTCCATGGTTTTGGGACAAAGGAACACGGTTTTTTCAAAGGTGTGTGCTATTGTTACAACACCTTACAAAGAAATTTACAGGCGAGGGAAAAAACAACATTACATACTATGAAAAGTTCCTTATAATATTTTTTCACACATGTTTTTCATTGAAAGATCCAAGCTTCATTATTTCGCTAGAAACGTGAACATACCCTTTAATTCATAACCATTTTTAGCGAATGATATGCGAAAATAAATATTTTGTGATTGTTTGTTTCACTAATAGATTTTAACATCTAGAAGTAAAAATAGGGATGTTTTATGGATGTTGAAGTATTTGTTAAAGTGTGCATGCAACATATAATGAATTTGAATAACATTATAGCTAATAAAAAGAGAAAAAAAAAAGAAAACGACAAATAGTGACATGTCTTAGTGTCGAGGGAGGTGGAGCTAATGTAGAAGACAATGTACACAAACATGGTATGTTAAGAACCTTCTCTTTTATTTTGTGTTGCTATAATTATCCAGATAAAATGGAAACTTTGGGATATCATCTCCTAAAGCTCTAGATAAAACTTATTGTGATGCATATATATTACACAATCCTATCGTCATTAATTTTTTTACTAGATGTACAATGAAATTTAATTAGAGAGGTGTTTTTAAATCTAGTTAGGATCAAAATACAGTGAATAACACATAATCCTACCTTACTAGCGTCAATTTTTTGGATTTCAGTGAGGCTCTTCTCAATTCATTTTTCTCTTATAAGAGGGATAAATAAAAGAAAATGGTGTAGGATGCTTATTTAATCAAGATTTATTATAGAACTAGCATCATTTAATCTTTATTACAAGTTATATTTTTCTCCTATAAGAGGGATAAATAAAATGAAAGAGTGTAGGATGTTTATTGAATCAATATTTATTATAGAACTACCATCATTTAATCTTTATTACCAGTTATATAAAGCCATATTATTTGTAAAGTTGCATATTGGAGTCAATCTTAGATGTTTCTCCTATTGCGTCTCTATAAGATGTACTAATTTATAATTTTTTTTCGCTTTACATTTTTAGTTATCAATTTTATTATTTGAATTCTAAGATTTCAAGGTTTTTTGTTTTGTTAAGATGGTATCCTTATTTTATAATTTATATAAGATGTACTAATTGATACTTTTTTTCGTTTGAAATTTTCTAGTTATCACTTTTATTATTTGAATTCTAAGATTTCAAGGGTTTTTTTGTTTAGATGGTATCTTTCTCTCATATATATATATATATATATAATGCACCCAATTATATGGAGCTTTTGTGTGTGTCTAGGGGATGGTGTTTGACATTGTGAAGTTAGTTTTATTTTGTCATCAAATATGATCAAAACATATTGATGGACTATGTTGGTATTAGTTGACTTTAATAGGATATTGTATCATTTTAGTCAATATTAAATACACAAAAACATATCTATGAATTAATCGATTATGTTATATCAAAACGTCAAAATGTAATGTTGAGTTTCATAGTTTGAACATATACAATTTCTCAATGATGCTTTTATTGATGTTTAATCTTGCTTATGGTTAAACTTCTATTTTATGAGAACTAACATTTTGTTCATAATTTCTCATTAACAATCCAAAAATAAATCGTAATTCACCTCAATTTTCCAAGGTAAAATAATAGTTGCAAAGTAACATGTTTATCTGATGAAGATTTCTTGGACATAGTAAAAAGTATCGTTGACAAGGTCAAAAAATTAACAAAACTCATTTTGTAAGAGATATTCAATATTTATACATCAAAACCTTCTGTAAACAAGCATTCAATGATTATAAGTGACTATATATTATGGCGTTGACTATTTTCCAATGAAAGATAATAGTTTTCTATGGGAATAAATGCTTTCTTAAAAATAATAAGGTATCTACATCACCTACTTAGATTTTATACTTATCAAAGCTTGATTTACTTTTCAAAAGTTCTCTTCCATTTTTAAATAATTGGACATCATAGCACCATGATAAATCATGTAATCCATGATCACAACTAGCTCAATTTTTACATTATAATGTTGCCTCATGATCTTTGACCACTCAATGTGTTGTAGCCTAATTTGACTCAGTTGAAAATCAAGAGAGGTTCTGAGAAATTCAAGGTTGTTGAGGAACAATTGTTAGAATGTCAAGAATACCTACAATATGCTCAAAAGGATAACCACAAGTGCAACTAAGATTCATTATCACATGTGCACTAGAGCCAAAGTCAGGGAAGCAACAGTGGCATTAGACCATGAGCAAAGGCAAAGGAGCAGAGAGGAGCAACTTTAGAAGAAAAGGAAAAGGAAACAAAGGCAGAAAAGAAACAAATGTAATAAAGGAAATTAAGGTAGAAAAGGAGCAAAGGCAGCCTATCAGCAAAGGCAGAGTCATGAACGTGCTCGACAGAGTCGTGAATGGTAAGTGGATCAAGTCGTGAACATAGGCAAAAGTCATAAATGATTCAATTGTTCTACGAACAAAAATAAGAAATGAATGGGCACAACCAAAGAAGAAAAATCGACAAACCAGAGTAAATATACAGTGAGGACCGTTGGATCTGGGCATAGATCAACAACGAAGATTAAATCACAATTAGAGCAATTTCGCAAATCATAGATTTTAGTGTTTGGTGCTAAGGAATCCCACAATATGTTATTTGGATTGTGATGCGATGAGGAGAGGGGCCACATGTAGGCATAACACACCAGCGCATATCACACATCACATAAATTATGGTTCAACTATTATTGGTATAGCCTTAAACTTACAGGCGGATATTTTCGATAAGTTGTAAAAGTTGCGATGTTGCGATGCGACATCGCCATCACAATTTCACATCGACGATTTCATTGTTTACCATTTAAGCTATTATATTATAATTATATACATGCGATATCAAATAAGTTACGAAGTGTGATTGCTTCCGATTGGTCACCATATTGTTTGACCCTACAACCATAGTTCTGTGTGCATGCAAGTGGTTTGAGATTATGTGCGATCTGTTTTAAGGTGACCGCTATTGATTTCTTCCATATGTATGTTTAATAAAACTCCGATATTCAGATGAGATGTGGTTTCAAAGGTGAAATAAAAACGTTTTCAAATCCTAAGGTAAGGCATTTCTTGTGTTAAATCGCATCAGAGGGAGAAAAGAGGATTATAAAGTAAAGCTAGTGAAATGCCTTGGTAATGAAATAAAGTATAAACGCAGGTATAAATAATCGGGTATGTGGTCCAATGAAGGATAGAGGAGAAGAAAAGACATAACACAGTAGGCATGAGCATAAGAGGCATAAGCGGGTAGCAGGTGACATGATGACAACTTTCGAAATGCAAAACCATGGGCAGAGTCGGTGTGGAGTTGCGGTTATACAGACTATTGGGACATCACAACCGAAATGCATAGAGGCATAGGTAGAGTCAGGCAAAAGAGCATGTCTTGGCCCTGTTGGAAGCACAATAGGTGTCGCAAGTCGGGCATAGGGGCATTGTTGCAGAACTATGCATCTATCACATCATAACGAGAAAGGATAACTCATCACCTTGAAAGGACACATTAGCAACAAAATAGACTCAGAAAAAGGATTATTCCAAGTGTATTATGTTTTCTTTGTTAAGATCGAAGCTACAATGGCGTCGCCGATTGCAATGTAATAATTAGTTGAACAGTTTAGGTAGTTTAGGAGTTCCAAGAAACTCGATCAATTACAAACTTCTTTTGTTTGTATTTAAGCAAGAGAGAAAGACATAAAGAGGGTTTTGAGTTCTGGAACTCTTGGGGATTACATTTTGTACTTATTTTTCTGGTTGGTAAATGAAAGTAGCAGCAAGTTTCTTGCAACTGTTCATGGTGTTTCGTATTCCTTGTGTCATTTTGTGTCCCTTCTTCTTTAAATGAAGTGAAGTAATGTAGCAACCGATCTCTTAATTACATCTGTGTGTAAGAGTTAAATAACCTTAATTTGCGCTCCTTCACTCCAACTTTTATCTCTTCACCAATTATCTTTGAAACTTTAAAGTGGTAGATTCTGCTCCTCAACATATCATTTTTAGTTTCCCTTCTCTTCAAAAACTCATGATGAAACTTTAATGTAATAGATTTTTTGTTTACAACATATTATTTCTAAGTTTCCTCTCTCTCCATGAGTTTCCTCTGAAACATTAAAGTGGTAGATTATGCTCCTTAGCATATAATTTTGAGTTTCCCCTGCAGTTCTTCTTTCCATTCAAATATTAGTAGTGAATGGCATTGTGAAATCTTTTATTATTCCAAATCATCAAGGGTTTTAGAAAACTATTTCTAAGAGGGACAGAGCAAAGACGTCATGATAAAATCAGTCTTGTGACACACTTTTAAAATTATCTTAAGCACTAATTACTTTCACAACCGAGGGATTTTCACTTAGGATAAAACATTTTTTGGCGTCGTTGTAGGGGACGAAGGCACGAAGTTATTTTCCCCTAGGTATCTTTCATTAGATGAGGAATTCTACAGGAAAGGAAATGAGAAAGCAGCATGGAAAATACAGATGAATGTCGCATTAGAATTCATGAATATTGTTTTCAAGATTTTTCATTATAAGAAGAACATCAGCGTTATGAGGAACAAACCTTAGATTTCTCTTCCCGGCCTAAATGTTTTTCAGCAGGAAACAACAATCAAACTTTTCACATACAACGTCAAATTAAGGAGTCAAAAATTGAAGGAAGTTGCCCTGTTTAAAGAAGTCTACATCAACAGGAGGTTCAAGAAAAGGAGGCAGTCAAAAATTTGTCTCATCAGTTCTATGATCTAGTGGTTGACCATATGACAACTTTCTTTTGTTAGAAACAAGAATTTATACAAAGGTATGTGCAAATATTTGTATTGGGAAAACTTTCATGGTACCTCCCTACTGTGATATTAAAATTTCAAAAGTATGAAGGCATTAGGTCTAACATGTAGATGTTGGGTTAGTGCCATTGGAAGGCTGACTTCGCCTGATTAAGTTCAGGAATAAATGCACACGTGGGAGTTGTGCATAAATAAGCTCAGAAGTTGAGAATTTTTGGTTGTAGTATTTCTAGTTCGGAATTTTCAGTTTAAGAATAAAGGAAGAAGTCCAAAGTGTAGCAGGTTTCGGGGGGATTTCATACTGCATCAACTCCCATTCAGGATTGACTCCATGCTCAGTAAAGGCTACTAATCTACAAGTGCTCCTTAACTGCATGCCCAATAAAGGCTACTGATCTACAAGTCCTCTTTAACTCCATGCCCAATAAAGGCTACTGATCTACAAGTTCTCAACACTTTTCTACCAAAGTGTTGTCCCTAATTGGAGCTAGATGTTGTAGCCTAATTTGACTCAGCTAAAAATCAAGAGAGGTTCTAAGAAATTCAAGGTTGTTAAGGAAAAATTGTTAGAATGTCAAGAAGACCTGCAATATTCTCAAAAGGATAACCATAAGCGCAACTAGGATTCATTATCACATGTGCACTGGAACCAAAGTCAGGGAAGCAACAATAAGATTAGATCATCAGCAAAGGCAAAGGAGCAGAGAGGAGAAAATTTAGAAGAAAAATGAAAGGCATAAAATGCAGCAAAGGCAGAAAATAAACAAATGCAACTAAGGAAGTTAAGGCAAAAAGGGAGCAAAGGCAACCAATCAGTAAAGGCAAAGTCATGAACATGCTGGATAGAGTCATGAACATTAAGCGGGTCAAGTTGTGAATGTGGTCAAAGTCGTAAATGATTCAAGTGTTCTAAGAACAACAAGGAAGAAACGAACGGGCTAAACCAAAGAAGAAAATTTGGCAATCCAGAGTAAATATATAGCGAGGACTGTTGGATCTGGGCATAGATCAACTACGGAGATTAAATCACAATTAGAGCAATTTCGCAAATCGTAGACTTTAGTGTTTAGCACTAAAGAATCACATAGTATGTTATTTGGATTGCGATGTGATGAGGAGAGGAGCCAAGTGTCGGCATAACGCACCAATGCATATCAAACGTCACATAAATTATGGTTCAACTCTTATTGGTATAACCTTAAACTTGCAGACGGTGATTTGCAATAAGTTGTAAAAGTTGCGATGTTGCGATGCCACATCGCCATCACAACTTCACATCAACGATTTCATTTTTTACCATTTAAGCTATTTGTTATAATCTCTGGCATGTGATATCAAATAAGTTGTGAAGTGTGATTTCTTCCAATCGGTCACGAGGTTGTCGGACCCTACAACCACAGTTCTATGTGCATGTACGTGGTTTTAGTTTATGTGCCATCTGTTTTAAAGTGATCGTTGTTTATTGATTATGTATGTATGTTTAATGAAACTCCAATATTCAGATGCGATTTGGTTTCAAAGGTGAATGCCAAAGGTTTTCAAATTCGGAGGTAAGGCAGTTCTTGTGTTAAATCGCATCAGAGGGAGAAAAGAGGATTATAATGTAAATCTAGAGATAAGGCAGTTCTTGTGTTAAATCGCATCAGAGGGAGAAAAGAGGATTATAACGTAAATCTAGAGGTAAGGCAGTTCTTGTGTTAAATCGCATCAGAGGGAGAAAAGAGGATTATAACGTAAAGATGGGTAAATGCCTTGGTAATGAAAGAAATTATGATCATGGGTAAATAGACTCGCATATGTGGTCTGACGCAGGAAAAAGGAGAAGAAAAGACATAACACAACAGAAGAGACAAGCCAGGTAATAGGTGACATCATGATAGCATTGGAAACACAAAAGCATAGTTAGAGTCGGGTGGAGATGCGATTATATATACTATTGGGACATCAAAGATGAAACACACAGAGGCATAGGCAGACTCAGGTAGAAGAGCATATAGTGGCACTGTTGGAAGCACGACAGTTGGGGCAAGTCGGCAACAGGGGCATTGTTGCAGAACTGTGTAGCTATCACATAATAACGAGAAAGGACACCTCATCACTTCGGAAGGACACATTAGCAACAAATCAGACTGAACAAAAGGATTACTTCAAGTGTATTCTGATTTCTTTGTAAATATTGAAGCTATAATGGTGTCCTCGATTGCAATGTAATAATTAGTTTAACAGTTTAGGTAGTTTAGGAGTTCCAAGAAGCTCGAGCAGTTACAAACTGCTTTTGTTTGTATTTAAGCAATAAAGAAAGACAGAAAGAGGGTTCTGAGTTTTGGACCTCTTGGGGATTACATTTTGTATTTATTTTTCTAATTGGGAAATGAAAGTAGCAGCAAGGTTCCTGCAACTATTAACAGTGATTCGTATTTCTTGTTCCATTTTGTGTCCCTTCTTCTTTGAATGAAGTGAAGTAGCGTAGCATGCGGTTTCTTAATTACATCTATGTGTAAGAGTTAAATAACCTTAATTTGCGCTCCTTCACTCCAACTTTTCTCTCTTCACCAATTCTCTCTGAAACTTTAAAGTGGTAGATTTTTCTCCTCAGCATATCATGTTGAGTTTCCCCTCTCTTCACAAATTCCTGATGAAACTTTAAATTAATAGATTATGTGTTTACAACATATTATTTCGAAGTTTCCTCTCTCTCCATGAATTTCGTCTGAAAATTTAAAGTGGTTGATTCTGCTCCTCAGCATATCATTTTGAGTTTCCCGTGCAGTTCTTCTTTCCATTCAGATATCAACAGTGAATGGCATTGTGAAATATTTTATTATTCCAGATCATTAAGGATAGAACAAAGACCTCATGATAAAATCATTCCTCTGACACACTTTTAAAATGTTCTTAAGCACTGATTCTTTTCACAACCGAGGTATTGTCTCTTAAGATACATCATAATGCATGGAACTTGATAACTTATTATAAATCCAAGTGAGAACTGTCCTTTTGAAAAATATGACTTTGTCTCTTGGTAAAATTAATTATGTTGGCAAAGGCAAACAACTTATTATAAATCCAAGCAAGAACCGTCCTTTTGAAAAACATGACTTTGTCACTTGGTAAAATTAATTATGCTAGCAAAAACAAATGAGTTAACTACAAGTACAACAAACAATTTGTCTTTTTATTTCATTTTCTTTTAAGTTGGGTTTTCTCGTGTATAAATGAAATTTCATATTTCAAAATAACAACAATTAGTTTGGAAGACACATAGAAGTGGTAGGATTTGTTTTTTTAGTTTTTTTTTTTTTTTTTAAATTGTGTATTATGAGATTTCAATATTTTAAAATAGTTTGGAACACAAATAAAAATTATAGGGATTTGTTACTGAGATTGAAAATGATAGTTATACACATTGCTTTATATCTCATCTTAATAAAAGAGATTCATTAATAATTAGCAAATTTGCACAACAAACTTATAACAATGTTCAATTTCTATAATATTCTTTATTATTTTAAAATTATATGTTGTTACTAATATGTATCCAAAATATAATTCAACTCTATGGACGTGGGTTATTTATTAATTGACATAAAAATCTCTACAATAGATATTAGGCTATGCCTTTGGTTTCCTTCGTTCACTTCAAAAATGTTAAAATATATAATTACTTCCTCATGCAGAAGTTAGACAAATAGTTAAGTGGAGTTAGTTGAGTTGAGTTTCAGTTAGATTTGGTGAGCGACTTAGACAGTGAGTTAAGCAAGTAGATCAAGTTCAGTTATGAGTGATAGTGTGTGCATGTCAATTAGATTAAATACCCCTCACGGGTTCATTGTTTTCAAGAGAGTAAGAGAGTTTTGTGATTAATTGAAGAGCGGAAGCTCATTGTTCGTGTGTGAAATATTCGTGTTATTTGTGTGATTGAATCCTCCAACAGATTGGTATCGGAGCTGAGGAAGGATCAGAGATCCGTGGGCGAGCAAAGCCAATCAGAAGGCCGAAAGCAAAAGGCCACAAATTTTCTTTTTCACAAAAAAAATAAAAAATTTTACCCACAGTCCGCACGTTTTTAGTGCAGAACCTATGGAGATCTACAAATAAGGACCGCATCCTCTTCCAAAACGAGCTGCGGACATTCGCCAAACTTGCGAAATTGTGAAATTTCCAGTTTAAACCGCAGCCTTTCTTTTATCGGAGGTGCGGAACCCACGATAATAACAAAAATCGGCTGTGCGGCAGGTCATCGAGGTGCGGAACCCACGATAATAAAAAAAAATCGGCCGTGCGGCGGGTCACACCGCAGACACAAGGTACATCGATTAAATTTGTGAAAGTCACGTGGGTACAGGCACGTGAGTGTTTTTTCAAAAGGGGTTTTTTGGTTACACGTTTTTAAAAAGTCCGCTCTCATAATTTTATTAAAACAAAAGGAGTTTATTACATAAGACTTTCTTATGATATTTTAAAAAGGGATTTTCACATAAAGGTTTTTTGAAAAGAGAGGGTTTTTTTTTAAAAGAAGTTTTTTTTATATATAAATTTTTTTTTATAAAAGATTTATTAAAAAAAAAAAAATAGGACTTGGTTTTTTATTCAAAGATTTTTAAAAAAAAAGAAGGTTAGCAAAGCCTTTACAAAAAGAAGAATATTTAGGGTTTTTGTCAGAGACAAATTTTTTTTGAGGCAAGATGGCCACATCAAGTTTTCAGCCACAACTTCCATCTTTCAATGGGAAAGATTACGATATGTGGGCCATTAAGATGGAGACCATGCTAAAAGTGCATGATGTCTCGGATCATGTCAAGTATGGGTTTGCAGAACCTAAAGATGATGCAGAAGAACGAGTCCTCAGTAATGCAGAGAGGGAACAGTGGAAAAAAGATAAGCGAAAGAATGCACAAGCATTTCTTCTAATCGAACAGGGAGTTGATCGCGCCGTGTTCCAGAAGATCATGATAACATCGTCAGCAAAGGAGGCATGGGACACACTGGCGACAAGCTATCAAGGTATGGCAAAAGTTAACATTGTTAAACTGCAGAACACCAGGAGAGACTTTGAAAGTCTGCAGATGAAGGAGACAGAGGACATTGATTCCTTCATGAATAGGGTCATGTCTGTCGTCAATCAGTTAAAAATCTATGGCGAAGATATTAAAGATCGAACAGTGATCGAGAAGGTTCTTCGATCCCTGTCTACCAAATTTGATGTGGTGGTAGCAGCCATAGAAGAAGCAAAGGACTTGGAAAAACTCACAATTGATGAGTTGATGGGATCTCTTCTATCGCATGCGGCAAGGATAGACAGAAATAAGGATTCCACTTTGGAAAATTCCTTCCAAAGTCAAGTCTATATTTCAAGAGGTCGAGGAAGAGGTCGATCGAGAGGCAGAGGACTAGGCAACAACTATGGCGGTCACAGAGATGTCCGAGATGATCATAAGCATCAACGTGGAAGCAGCAGTAGCAGAAGCTTTCATAATAATCAAAGGTCTGACAAATCAAAGGTAAAGTGCTATTACTGCAGTAGATTTGGTCATTATGCTCGTGATTGTAGGAAGAAGATTGCAGATCAAGGAAATCATAGAGCCAATGTTAGTACAGAAAATATTGACTCTATGTTTCTAGCATGCAACACCATGCATGCACCGTCTGATAAGGTCTGGCTATTAGACAGTGGTTGCAGTAACCACATGACAGGCAACAAGGATTTGGTTGCTAATTTGGATGTCACAGTGCAGACAGAGGTCAAGTTGGGGACTGACAAGACTGTGGATGTAGATGGAAAAGGAGTGGTCAACATTGTGACCAAGCGGGGGGAGCCAAAGACCATATCAGAGGTATACTATGTCCCTGGGCTCAAACACAATTTGATTAATGTTGGCCAACTGATGCAGAAAGGATACAAAGTTATCTTTCAGGGGCAACAATGTGTTATTTACGACAAATCCCCAAGCAAGCAGCTGATTGCAAAGGTGCAGATGACGAGGAACAGACTCTTTCCTCTCATCATGAACTACAATGATCAGGTTAGTTCTTTTACAACTGCATGTTCTGATGCATACTGGTTATGGCACTTTCAGTTTGGACACTTGCATTTTTCTGGTTTAAAATTATTACAGCAGAAACAGATGGTGAGAGGCCTACCTCCCATCAAAGAACTTGCTAGCACGTGTGAGTGTTGCATCTTAGGCAAGCAACACCGTGAAATTTTCCCGAAAGGAGTTTCTTACAGAGCAAAGAAACCACTTGAATTGGTGCATATCGACTTGTGTGGACCTATGAGGACACAGTCGATTGGTGGAAGTTGTTACTTCCTCACCTTTATTGATGATTATAGTAGGAAGACTTGGGTTTATTTTTTGAAGCAGAAGTCTAAAACTTTTGCAAAGTTCAAAGAGTTCAAAGCTTTGGTGGAGAACCAAAGTGATCAACAGATCAAGGTATTGAGATCGGATCGTGGTGGAGAATACGATTCGAAGGCATTCCATGAGTACTGCAAACAACATGGAATCAGAAGACAGTTTACAACCAGATACACACCACAGCAGAATGGTGTAGCAGAGAGGAAGAACCGAACAATCATGAACATGACAAGAAGCATGTTGAAAGGAAGACACCTGTCTAACGAGTATTGGGCAGAAGCAGTTGCATGTGTTGTTTATGTGATAAACAGATCTCCTACAAAGAGCGTGATGAACAGAGTTCCAGAAGAAGCATGGTCGGGTATGTCTTGCATTGTATCTCATTTCAGAGTTTTTGGATGTGTAGCCTATGCACATGTGCCTAAGAAAATAAGAGGCAAATTAGATGATCAAAGTGAAAAATGTATATTTACTGGTTATAGTGAGCAGTCAAAAGCTTACAAACTGTATAACCCTGTCACAAAGAAGAGTATCATTAGCAGAGATGTTGTGTTCAAAGAACAAGAGTCATGGAATGGGACTGTAGACACACTAACCGATGCTCAAACACCATTGATGGAGGATGATCTTGTAGAAGAAGAAGAGCAGCAAGAACCAAAAGAGCAGACACCAAACAGAGTCACACCAGCAAGGACTCCCAGATTTTCGGAGCAGCATGGATCTTCAAGCAGATCCACAGATCAGAATTCTCCAAGCAGCGAATCAGGTAAGAAAAAGATGAGAAGTTTGAAAGATATTTATGATGATTTGGATGTTAGTTCAAATTTTGCATTGTTGGCATTCCAACCTTCTTCGTTTGAAGAAGCAATCAGAGATGACAATTGGGTGCAAGCCATGGATGACGAGATGAACTCAATTGAAAAGAATGATACATGGGATTTGGTTGATTTACCAAAAGATAAAAATCTCATTGGTGTGAAGTGGGTATACAAGACCAAAGTGAATGAGAAAGGTGAGATTGACAGATTTAAAGCAAGACTTGTAGCAAAAGGATTCTCGCAGCAACCAGGAATAGACTTTGGAGAAACTTTTTCTCCGGTCGCCAGATTGGATACTGTAAGAGCAGTTCTAGCGACAACAGCTCAGAACAAGTGGAAAGTGTATCAGATGGATGTCAAATCAGCGTTCTTAAATGGAATTTTAGAAGAAGAAATTTATGTGCAACAGCCTCCATGTTATGAAGTTGAAGGACAAGAAGATAAAGTTTACAGATTGAAGAAAGCGCTCTATGGACTGAAGCAAGCACCTAGAGCATGGTATAGAAGAATCGATAGTTATATGATCAAGAATGGATTTTACAAAAGCAACATTGAACCTACCTTATACACAAAGGTAAATGAGCATGGATAGATTTTGATAGTTTTCTTATATGTTGATGATATGATTTTCACAGGTGATCTTGAAATAGACGAATTTAAAGCAGCCATGATGAAAGAATTTGAGATGACAGATCTAGGTCTCATGAAATATTTTCTTGGCATTGAAGTTGAGCAATCTGAAAAAGGAATTTTTATTTGTCAAAATAAGTATGCAACAGATTTGCTGAAAAGATTCAGGATGGATAATTCCAAACTTGTACCTACACGAGTTGCAACAGGTACAAAGTTAAGTAAGGATGATGAAGGGGCAGATGTCAATCCAACTCTATTCAAAATATTGGTTGGCAGCCTCATGTATCTCACAGCTACAAGACCAGATATTATGCAGGGAGTGAGTCTGATTTCCAGATTCATGGAAACTCCAAAAGACACACATTGGAGTGTTGGAAAAAGAATTCTGAGATACATAGCAGGAACCCGAGATTATGGCATAATGTATGCAAGTACAGAAAAGAAAGAATTGATTGGATATACAGATAGTGATTTTGCAGGAAGTTTGGATGATCGGAAGAGCACATCCGGTTATGTTTTTCATCTCGGTTCAGGAGTGATAGCATGGACATCTAAGAAGCAGCCTATTGTTACACTATCATCAGCAGAAGCAGAATATGTAGCAGCAACTTCAGCAGCATTTCAAGCAGTATGGTTAAAAAGAGTATTGGATGGACTCAAGCAGAAACAGCAAGGATCGACAGCGATATACTGTGACAACACATCAGCGATTGCACTATCCAAGAATAGTGTGTTTCATCAAAAGAGCAAGCATATTGATACTAGATATCATTTTATTCGAGAACTAGTGAACAATGGAGAAGTTCACTTGAAGCCTTGTAGAACAAGTGATCAATTGGCTGATATCTTTACAAAGCCATTAGCAGTAGATTTGTTTCAGTTTCACAAAAGAAACTTGGGTGTTGTAAGCCTAGCTGAGACATAGACCAGCAGGCATGTTTGAGTTGTCATAAGTTATGTTTTAGTTTAGAGGTCATAATTAAGGGGGAGTGTTAAAATATATAATTACTTCCTCATGCAGAAGTTAGACAAATAGTTAAGTGGAGTTAGTTGAGTTGAGTTTCACTTAGATTTGGTGAGCGACTTAGACAGTGAGTTAAGCAAGTAGATCAAGTTCAGTTATGAGTGACAGTGTGTGCATGTCAATTAGATTAAATACCCTTCACGTGTTCATTGTTTTCAAGAGAGTAAGAGAGTTTTGTGATTAATTGAAGAGCAACAGCTCATTGTTCATGTGTGAAATATTCGCGTTATTTGTGTGATTGAATCCTCCAACAAAAAAACGGTCTGTTCCCAAAGAACTCACTTATGTCTAGAATTGCATGAAGTATGCATACATTTATTCTTACATTTAATAACTTCATTTCAATGCACATGGTCAATTTTGCAAATTCTTTATGATCAATTTATCCAGCAAAAACAAAAATGTTGGACATAACTAAAGAGAACAATTGGCGCATAAATTGATATTTATGGTTTCGAAGAAAGTGAGCATTTATTGAAAGAAATGATAGGAATTAGTTAGAAGTTTCTTAAAGTTTTACAAGATTTACAAAAGCCTGTTCACAAAAGATATTGGGAAGAAAGTTTTAATAATCAAGCATCCAACTAGGTTTATAATTTTTAGGTTTGTTGGTTATATAAAATGTGCACATTAACCGATAGTTTAAGTAAGCTTATTATGACCATACAATTTGAAAATTATTTAGATAACCATGTTAAACATAGAAATCATGCCCTTCACAGAAAAGGTTCACGTTTCTGGTTGTTCAAGTAATTTTTTTGTAATCCAAAGGGTGAAGGAAGATAGATTTTGAAGTTCTATGAATTGGGACCTATAATCTTGTGCTTTTGAATCTCCTTTATACGAAGTGGTTGGTCTTTCTCAATAGCTAATGGATCATGGCCTAACCTTTATTTGCTTCCTTTCGCCAACAATAAGTGAAGTTCGATTTCAAGCGAATAAATTCCAGTAATAAAAGTTGTTACCAAAAGCAATACTTCCACTCACCATTCAGTTTCTTGCTGCCTATGAAGACGCATTATCTGCACATTAGATTATCAGGAGAATGACGGCTCAGTTGGTTGTGGAAGAAAATTCAACCCCGAACTCTATTGAAAACTACGTTTCAGCAACAAATACTATATTGGAAAGTACCCACTAATGTTAATATGTGACTCAGTGTTCCACACTTGAAGCAATGTTGTCGGGAAAGTTGGAGAATCTACATGTGTGATTGCAATCAGCCTCATTCGATGTAGGGTGACACAGTCGAAGTTAATTAATTATGGGAAAAACATCAGTAATGGTGTTGTGGACCTGAAATCTCCAGGAGATGTTGTCTTCTTTATACAAAAATAAAGCAACTCATCGCTTTTATTAAGAATAGCCAAAATCGAATAAGTGATTAGGGAATGCATTTTTTCTGTTAAAGAAATTATAAATCTTTACAGAGCAGTTTCAGGCCAATGAGATTGAGATTATATGACTTGTGATGCCAAACTCCCTCACCAAACACTTTAACCATATTCTAAAAACTATTTCTTTTCTGCCATTTGCTTTTTCAAATTTACAAATTCCCTGAGTCAGTTGCACCTGATATCATAATAACGTTCAGATAAGATAGCGTTCATATCGTAAGGAACATGCCTTATCAGATATCAAGTTTGATTCGAAGCAAAATCCTTTGCAGAGTCGTGTCGAGGTCCCCTTTGTTTATTTTTTACCAGAGGAATTAGGTGGGGAAATTCTTTAGACGTATCGGGAGTCATCATGGCCTTACTGCAAGTTGCAAATCAACTGTTGCAAGTCACAAGGCCGGGCATGCTTAAATTTTAACATCACTGTAACAATATGACTCATATCACTGTTCTTCTGTAGTTTTATATGTATAGTTTCTTCATGACTCATTTGTTCTTATTTTTATATATAATTTTTTTTCATTGGAAAATTTCGGAACCTTTCTATTATACTGTTAACATCCATCTTTTTGGTACGAACTCTTTTTATTTTATATCACGAATGTGATGCCAACTTAACTTTTTTTCATAACCTTTCTATTATACTGTTAACATCCATCTTTTTAGTACGAACTCTTTTTATTTTATATCACGAATGCGATGCCAACTTAACTTTTTTTCATCAATCGAAATTTTGAAAATTTAAATAATATTTCAAATATCTAAAAATTTATTTCATGATATACGAATCATAAGTCATGACAATACCTTGCTGGAAACTAAAATGTTTAGAAGAAATCTACCGCATTTTCCAATATTTGTACTAAACATAATACATTATTCTTCAACCTTTTTGCTGTACGACACATTTTGCAGTGAATAAATGTGTTGACTCAGATTTCCATGATTAATCACACTGAAGAATATTTTTGTGTCCGATTTGGGTAATGCTATTTATCTAGATAATCGTTTTTCTGATTATTATTTATTTATCTCAAAATAAAAAAACTAGTCTTGTCATAATGATGATGATTATTAATTTTCACTAAGACCAATGTCATTTATGCTTTTAAAAAGAAGAGTCTAATTGTAATTATCTAGAATCTTATTTCTATGTTAAAAAGGAAGGGAAATAAGCTCATCAAGATCATTATAGTTGGGTTGATTTAACAAGTCAAGAAGATTGGAAGTGTGATAGATGTTTGGGAAATGATGTTACGCTCCTCTCCCAACTGGAGTTATTTTTGTAAACAACTGGAAACCAACTGCAGTGATTTCCTTAATTTAAGGAAACCAACTACAGTAGTTTCCTTAAATTATCGAAATCAACTACACTTCATTAATTTCTTGTTGAGAGCTTTTGAAGTTCAACTACACTTCATTAATTTCTTGTTGGGAGCTTTTGAAGTGGTTCATTACTCCCACTACATTTCTCTACCATGATCAGTGGAACATTTGACACATAGCCAACAGAAGCTTGATGGAAGTTTGGCTATAAACTCTTATGTTTGGTCCCCATGCTCACTAACTCAATCCTCTTTAGTTTTACACCATCAAGTAAGAGTGAGGAGAGCTTGGAAGAGCCTTCAGATTTTCTATTTCCTTTTTCTTACCTGCTGTGCTAGATTATTTCCACGATTGTTTTCTGTAGCATAATGAGTGGCATGAACAGAAGCTGGTTGGAGTTTTCGTATTCATTGAAGGCATTTATATATATATGATATATATGTATATCATAACGGACTATGTAATTGTTTCTCCACACTATGGTCAAATAAATGATTTACCATTTGGTTTAAACATGGGATTCATAAAAGCCTCGTAGCTTCCAATTTAATTATATAGTGGCGAGACTTCCATGTTGTCGCCATGGAGACCTGGGCTTGAATACAGCCACATACAGTGAGAATTTTATATTCTGCAGATTTACCATTAATGGCTACAGATTGGCAGCGAAAGGTAAACAGATTGATAGCAAAAAAAATTCATACAGTGAAGCAGCGAAAAATTTTGCATACAAAATAGATCTGAGAAGTATTTCAACACCAATGGCTGGAGGTATTTAAAATTTACTAGGCAATTTTAATTTTTTATAGAATCGATATTCAGTTTACATTACTGGGTATTACAGTTTGATATTCCAGTTTTATTTTCCGTATTAAATTTTTTTATTTAGATATTTAAGCTATTATTTTTTGATTCTATTTAAAAAGTTTTAACTCCGCATTTTATAGAATCGATATTTAGTTTTCATTTGGTATCAAAGCCATAGTTTATCTCTGCCTTAGTAATTATATACATAGTTTGGCTAAATGTTTTAATTTTAAAATTTTCTGAATTAAAACATTTATTTGGAAATATGTCTCCTCAATTTATATGCATAAATTTTTCAAATTGCAATAAATTATTATATGCAAATTTGGAAAATATGCTCATAATGATTTAATTATTTAAGTTTTAATTAAAACATGTTATTATGAATGAGTATACAAGAACCATGGTTAAATGTTATGCATGAATGTTGTAGTTTTATTTATGCAAATTATCAGTTGATTTAATGAAAATAATGTCTAGTGATCCATATAATTTTAATTAATTAGAGAATAGCCACAACATCTCTAATTAAATAAAATTATATATTATGATTCATTAGGTTCACATAAAGAATATTTAGACATTAATTGTAATTAATTATATTAAATATAATAAATTTTATCCCACAGGAATTTTTTATTATATTTAAGTAATTAATTATGATAAAATATTCATAACTTACCCAAAAGAGTTATGAATTAATAAGTTTTATCATAAAGTTCAAAAGATTAATTGAATCTGCTTGAATTAAAAATTTAGTCCACACACAATTTTTATGTCATTAGATTCAATTTTTAAAGCATGATTGACATTGGTAAACCATGAAATTTTGTTTATGCCTCAATTTTAACATAAGCATGTGATTTTTTAATTTTATGCAGTTGTACACCCTGCAAATTTCTATGAAATTCTTACTAATATCCCTGAAATGAAGGGAGATAACTATAAGGTCTGGAAATAGAGAGTTTTCCTTCATTTGGGGTGGATGGAGATAGACTATGCTATTATGAAAGATGAACCACCAACACTCAATAATACCAGCACTATAGCGGACATCACGCTTTCTGAACGATGGGAAAAATCTAATCGTCTAAGCGTGACGTTCATTAAGACTAAAATTTCAACTAGTATTCGTGGTTCCGTTGAACATCATGAAAAGGTTCGAGACTTGCTGAAAGCCATTGATGATCAATTCGTCACTTTAGACAAGGCACTAGCAAGCACCCTAATTATGAAGTTCTCATCCCTAAGGCTCACAAGTGTAAAAGGTGTGCGCGAGCACATCATGCAAATGAGGGACACTACGGCTCAATTGAAGAACCTCGAGGTTGAAATATCAAAGTATTTCCTGGTACACTACATCCTGAACACCTTTCCACACCAATACGTACCCTTCAAAGTCTCATACAACACACATAAGGATAAATGGTCAATTACTGAACTTATGACCATGTGTGTTCAAGAGGAAGAGAGACTGGTGATGGAAATGGGAGAAAGTGCAATGCTGACAATGCGAGTAAAGGGAAAATATCAATCCAATAGGAAAGGGAAAAGTAAAATACCTCCCCAAGCCGATATCAAGAACGATTCCAAGTGTTTCTTCTTTAAAAAGAAGGGACACATGAAGAAGGAATACGCCAAATTTCAGAAATGGCTTGCAGATAGAGGTAATCCAATGCCGTTTGTTTGTTATGAATATAATATGGTTAATGTCAATATTAACACCTGGTAGATTGATTATGGATCAAAAATTCACATTTCGAATTCCTTGCAGGGTTTGCAAAACCGAAGGAAGCCAATAAGAAGTGAGCAAAGCATCTTATCAGGAAACAAGATGGGCTCGCATGTGGAGGCTATAGGAACATGCTATTTAACTTTAAGTAGTGGATTTGTCTTAGAATTAGAAAAGATTTTTTATGTACCAAGTTTCTCTAGAAACTTGATTTCAGTTTCAAGGCTTGTACCTTTTGGATATTCCTTTAACTTTTCAGAAACATCCTTCAGTTTCTTTTATAAATCTGATTGTGTTGGGAATGGTATTTTTTCTAATGGTATTTACTGCATAAATTTACAAAACAATTTCACTTATGATTCAATGCATGTTCACACAGGTATTAAAAGATGTGTTATTGATGAAAATTCCCCTAAATTATGGCATCGGAGACTAGGTCATATCTCCATAGAAAGAATTAAAAGATTGGTAAATGAAGGAGTACTTAATACTCTAGATTTTACTGATTTTGAGACTTGTGTGGACTGCATAAAGGGAAAGCAGACCAACAAGTCAAAGAAAGGTGCCAATAGGAGTTCAGACATATTAGAGATCATACATACTGATATATGTAGTCCAGACATGGACTCACATGGTCAGAGATACTTCGTCTCTTTCATAGATGATTACTCACGATATATGTATCTCTACATGCTTCAGAAAAAGAGCAAAGCATTAGATGCCTTTAAGATCTTTAAGGCTAAAGTAGAGAATCAATGCGACAAGTAGATTAAGATCGTGAGATCAGATAGAGGTGGAGAATATTATGGTAGATACACAAAATATGGACAAGCACCTTGGCCATTCGCTAAATTTCTTCAAGAGCATGGGATTGTTGCCCAATACACCATGCCTGGTTCACACGACCAGAATGGTGTAGTAGAAAGAAGAAACCGAACATTATTGGACATGGTGCAGAGCATGCTTAACAACTCCAATCTTCCTAAATTCTTGTGGACTGAAGCACTTAAGATGGCAGTGTATATATTAAACCAAGTTCCAACCAAGGCTGTTCCCATAACGCCATTTGAATTATGGAAAGGTTGGAAACCAATTTTGCGACATATGCGCATTTGGGGATGCCCGTCTGAAGTGAGAATATATAATCCACAAGAGAAGAAGCTGGACCCAGGGACCATTAGTGGGTATTTCATTGGATATGCTGAAAGGTCTAAAGGTTACATATTTTACTGTCCATCTAACAACACTAGGATTGTGGAGTCAAGAAATGAAAAGTTTCTTGAAAATGACTTGATCAGTGGGAGCGATCAAACCAGGAACATAGTTTCTGAGAAGGATCATTCAGAATCTCAACCTTCCACCTCAAGTGGAAGATTAGTTATTGTTCACAGCACCCCTCAAGTACAAACTGGTGTTGAACAACCAATTGTTGAAGTTCCACAAGCTGCTGACGACATTCTAGTAGATCAGATAGTTCAAGAATTTCCAAGAATGTTTGAACAACGAGTTGAACCACATACTTCTCAGGAACATGGTGGGACAACATTAAGAAGATCTACTAGACCAAAGAGATCAGCTATTCCTGATGATTATGTTGTGTATCTGTAAGAATCTGACTACGACATTGGAGCCGAAAATGATCCCGAGTCCTTTTCACAAGCCATGAGTTGCAAAGAATCAGAATTATGGTACGATGCCATGAAGGAAGAGATGAATTATATGAAGAGTAATGAATTCTGGGATCTTGTTGAGTTTCCTAATAGTGCAAAAGCCATTGGATGTAAATGGGTCTTTAAGACAAAGAAAGACTCATTGGGCAACATTGAGAAATACAAGGCAAGGCTCCTTGCAAAGGGATTCACTCAAAAAGAAGGAATCTATTACAAGGAGACTTTCTCTCCTGTATCTAAGAAAAATTCCTTGCACATTATTATGGCATTAGTAGCCCATTTTGACTTGGAGTTGCATCAAATGGATTTGAAAACAACATTTATCAATGGAGATCTAGAGGAGGAGGTTTACATGAAACAACCTGAAGGATTCTCCTCTAGTGATGGTGAGCATTTGGTTTGCAAGCTCAAGAAGTCATTATAAGGATTAAAACAAGCATCTTGCAAATGGTATTTGAAATTTCATAATGTAATTTCTTCTTTCGGTTTTGTAGAAAACATTATGGATGAATGTATATACCTGAAATTCAGTGGGAGTAAAATATGTTTTCTTGTTTTATATGTGGATGACATTTTGCGAGCAACCAATGATAAGGGTTTGCTACATGAGGTGAAACAATTCCTCTCTAAAATTTTCAATATGAAGGATATGTGTGAGGCATCTTATGTCATTGGCATTATTCTAATATTCATAGAGGGGTGAGAGTGTGAAGTTAGGTTACACTTTTTCCCTTTTTTGAAAAAATTTCATTTTTTTTCGGTTCTTTAATTTACGCAAACTATAACAATTTTTAAATTTGTTTTGCGATAAAAATAAAAGTTGTCAAAAATTTTGTTAGTTTTCTATTACTTATTTTTTGGAATTTTTTTATATACATTTGATATGTCAACTTAGCGTTTCTTTGAGTGTGTGGTTTTTAACAATCAACGGATTCATAAGAAGTCATGTTAATACACAATGTTGTATTCTTTGAAAATTTATGTTTTTGAGAAACAAAATGTGTTACAACAATCTAGACAGAGTCTACTTCGGTTTCGTCATATTTACAAAGCCAATGGATGCATATCATAATTACTAGAATTTTTGAACTGGTCCAATATGAAAAACTGCATATTTTGAATATGTTGGCGTGTGAGGGTGTAACATAAGTTGTAAACTAAAAATATAAAAGCTACCCATTAGAGTCGGACCAGTAATGCCCCATAATTTTTTAATTTTTTTACAATGTATTTTAGGAATGCAAAATTTTGATTTACTTTGAATCACGATGACCCTAGAAATATTTTGCACCTATTTATTAGAAAAATAATTAAAATTAATAAGCATTTATTGAAATTCCATAGAAGTTATATTTTCACGAAAGAAATTCAATTAAGAAAATGCTTGTCTTGGTTCAACAAATTAATTAACAACTATATGAGTTTAATGGAGTCGAAGTTCTTGAGAACCATTTTAGAGCCTACTTTTTGTGTAATTGGTGACGATTAGTTAGAAGCTGAATTTTTGGTCAGTTCTTTCAACTATGTTTTTTCTGTTTATGAGTCGCTAAATCTAACGTCTTAATAGTTCGGCCGAACTTCTTCTGAATAGTTTGGCCGAACTATTGTGTAACTCTCCGTCGGCCGGAAAGTTTTGTGGAGCCTCCTACAAAAAACACATTTCACGTCAATATAAATTGCCGCGAAATGATTCACAAATTTCGCACATTTCACACTTCATCTCATTTTACAAAGACTTGGTTTGGGTTCAAAAACTTTTCTTCAAAGTTTGGGTTTAAAGAACTTTTTTGGAAGACATTTTTTAGAGGCGGCGTGATTTTTCTTGGAGGTATGTACGTGTTTTGTGTTGAAATAAATATTTTGAGCTTCTTTGTTCAAAAAATTTTCTTCAAAGTTTGGGTTTAAAGAATTGGGTTTAAGAGCATTTCTTGGAAGCAAATTGATTTTACAATTTTGGATTTAAAGAATTTTTTTGGAAGACATTTCTTGGAGGTGGCGTGATTTTTCTTGGAGGTATGTACATGTTTTTTGTTTTTTAAAGTGTGTGTTTTGGATTGGATTACGTATTTTTTACAAAAAATTTACACTGAATTTTTTTTAAATTTTTTTAAATTAAATCTTTTGTGATATTTTTTGTAATTGAGTTATTGTCTAATTTTTTGAAGGAAATTTTTTGAACTTCATACCCTATTATCATGGGAAATCGAAGAACTTGTGCGAGAAAATATGATCGAAAAAGAGACCCTGAGACATGTAGAGAAGAAACGAGACAATCTCGCAAAAGAAAGTTAGAAGCCCTCTCAAATATTGAGAGGAAAATCAACCTCAAGCAGAAATTGAAGCAGGTATGTAAATGTAAATATTATGATCTATTGATATATATTTAAAATTTTCCTAATGTAAAATGTGAAGCTTAATTTTTATTTGATGAAATAGTTTGAAAAATATTTTGTTTGATGTAAACAGACAGAGATATTCCTCAAAATATTGAAGAAGAAAATCAACCTCAAGCAGAAATTGAAGCAAGTATGTAAATGTAAATATTATGATCTATTAATATATTTTTAAAGTTTTCCCAATGTAAAATGTGAAGCTTAATTTTTATTTGATGGACTAGTTTGAAAAATATTTTGTTTAATGTAAATAGACAGAGATACTCCTCAAAATATTGAAGAAGAAAATCAACCTCAATCAGAAATTGAATCAGGTATGTAAATGTAAATATTATGATCTATTGATATATTTAAAATTTTCCTAATATTTATTGACATATTTATTAATTTAGTGATTTATTGAATATGTACTATTTTTTCGAATATGTACAAATGAAATCACTATCGATAATGAGATGTTAGAAAATGTCGACACTTACACATATGGAGATAAAAAACTTGACCATGTTATACGATATCGTGTTGATAGAATTTTTGAAAAGTATTTAAAAAATGAGCAAGTGACAGTTCAAGCTCAAATATTGAAAGGTCTCCTATCATCAAGGAAATTAAAAGAAGCGACGACACTATTGGGTATTCGAAAATCAGCCAAAGATAAAAAAATGAAAGAAGAGGTGATAAAAAATATGAGTAGTGCTATAGAGTCAATTAAGAGATCTAGAGATAAAGATGTTTCAAATATACGTAGAGGAATACAGATGGCAATGGTTTCACCAAGTACTCAAGAGAATCGTTTGATAACATCTATGGCACGAGCACTAGGAACCTCGCGAAAAAATCTGCACAAACATCGAAAATTTCGACTGCAAATAGATGTAAATGATGAACTCGCTTGTTGGAGAGCTATTTGTAGGCAACCATACAAAGATAGACTTGGAGAAAATGTTAAAAAAATAATATATGAATATTGGAAGAACAATTCGCGTGTTTCACCAACTGCAAGGCATGTGATGCGAAGAAGAATAGCACAAAATCAATACAAAGAACATGAAAAACATCTCTTGGAAACCACTCAGATAGAGTTATTCAACAAGTTCAAAGAAGAGAATCGTCAAATTCATGTTTCACTTAGTGCTTTTGTTCAACAAAAACCATGGTATGTAAAACCTATCACCGTACGCGACACTTGTTGTTGCCATTATCATGTGGAATTTGAGTTATATTATGACACATTCCTTGATTTTGGTAGAACATTATGGAAGGATTCACCTCCTCCTTCCACTACCCGTGATTTCATATCTCAAATTCTATGTGAAAGAGAAAGCGATGAACTATTTTACAAAAGAAATGTGTTGGTGGTAAAAAATGCGATGATTGTGGAAATTTGACTAAATTTCAAAACAAATATCATATTGATATAAATGATCAATCATTGTCCAACATGAAAGTGAAATGGAAGAGATATGAATATATCGATACATCGATTCAAGGTGAAAATAGTGTTAAAAGAATTGAATTACTAGAAGATGAAATTTTTCTGATAAACTTTTTGAGAAAGTTTGAGGCAGAAATTTACAAATACACCAAGCATTCCCATAGAGCTCGATGGCAAGACTTGCAATTCAAAAAATCTCGTGAAGTTTTTCCACCAGGGACCATTTTGTCAGTGATTGATTTTGCAGAAAACTACACATTTGTTCCACAAAAAGAAATTAAGAGTGAATACTATCACTCTGACCAAGTCTCCATGCTCGTCCATATTCTATATAGACATGTTGAACAAAATGTCGATCATATAGAAAGCACGAGTGAAAATCGACATATCATTAAAGAATATCACTTTTATATCAGTGACGATCGTACACATGATACATGTTTTGTACAACATTGTTTTGGAAGAATTTATGATTCATTGAAAAATCATGGAATAACATTCAATGAACATTGGATATGGTCAGACGGATGCGCGGGTCAATTCAAATCTGCACGATCATTTTTTTGGTTGTGTCGTCTTCATAAGAAAACTTGCATTAAACATTGTTGGAATTTCTTTGAGACTGGCCATGGAAAAGGAGAACATGACGGTGCAGGAGCATGCATAAAACGAGTACTTCAAAGATATCAAATGAACCACTTTGCACGCCGACTTGTGAACGCTGAAGAAGTTGTTCAATGGTGCAAAACTGCTCTAAGCCATGAGATTAACCCATCAAGAGAAGTGCGAAGGTATATTCAATTTAATTTATATTGGAAATCTAATTTTAAACATTGTACATTTATCATGCAATGATTATTTTTAATTGTATTTTGATATCATATTTACAAATTCTTTTTCTAATTTTCCATATAAAGGTTTTTCTGGCATATTGGAATCGAAGACGTAGATAGATCAATTGGAAATAACGTTGAAACAATAAAAGGGACTCGAAAATTGCATTCAATTCAAACAAAGTTGTCCAGAAATGTGTTTGCATTGGATAAAAGAAAATATTCTTGTTTTTGTGATGTTTGCATAGACAACAAAAAATCCAATGACGTTTGTGAAAACAAAATGTATGTGAACGATTGGAAACATACAGAGCTAAATACAAAGGGCAAAATCTCTGTTGCAATGTTTGAAGAAATGCAATCAGAGGAAACTACAATATCATCCGATGGTGATCGAGTTTCCGATCTTGTTAGAGAAGGTAACATTTGAATTACTTTCTAATGATTTAAAGATCTAGAAATAAATTTAAATATGCATAATTAAATGTTAAATTTATTTTATTGTGCGGGAGATGTTTTTGCTGTAATTGCACCTATTGACAACGATGAAAATGTGAAGTATTATTTGATGCGTTGCACTGAACAAAAAATGAAATTATTACAAGACTATAATGATCACGGATTTCAGTATGACAAAGGGTCTATTATACTGAAAGGTTATTTTTTCAAACAAACTCGTCAAAGTGGAGACTTTGTTTACTTTGAAGACTATGAACCCGATTCCATAAGTTGTCAATATAGTCACTTGGTGTGTGCAGCACGCATAAAGTTGATAGAAGTTCAATTAAAGAAAAAATCAAAAATTAAGAAATGGAAAATGTCAAAATCCGATCATGAACGGATTATTGAGGATGGAATTCCATTAGAATTTTTTTGAGTGAAGTGTCAGGACAGCAATTTATTATCTTTTAAACCTTTCAGTACTCAACTAAAAATTGAACTGCTTATGTTATTTGTGGTTTGCAAATGTTACAAATTGTTTGGGTACAAGCACGTGCTCTAGTTTCCACTGAAAATAGTTTTTCTATACATGTGAATTGATTAAAAATGTTAAATATGTATTGGATATATATATTCTAGAATGAAATTAATTGTTCTTGTATATTAATTGTTTTTGTATATGTTCTCCGACCATATGGTACAAATTATTTCACTTTATTTTGTAAAGTCAGATTTGGTCCCCATATGGCCTAGCCTCCAAGGGACGAGATAACAAGTGGTTGTCCCCACTTGCCCGAATCTCGGCTTTTAAGTACAATTTTAATGTTTATGTCAAGCATCTTACATGATGTCCTAGCCAAAGATAGATTCTCTTTGTTTCAAGTTTCCAGTAAAAGTTGTCACCGAATGACCTGCTCGAACTCTTGTAGTAAACACCATACCTTATCTCTCTTTCTCTCCAATATTATTAGGTTTAATTATTATAACACAAAAATCGTTCTACATTGTCAATAATTTTTTGCGCTTACACTGAAATCAATGAACACTATTAATCCAATGACTTTAAAAGTAATGTACCATCATACATGCAATTATATCAAATTAGAAATCAACATATACAATGAAATCAATGGGGATTGTCTTGTTACAAGTAACATAATTTCAATTTACTATATGTGCAAATGTAGGTTGAAACCATCCAAAACTTTAAGTTGTAGATTGAAACCATCCAAAACTTTAAGTTTTAAAACCCTTTTGATTATATATTGTGCAACATTAAAACATTAAACATTTAAAGTTCATTAAATATCACATGCAAAATGTAGATTGAAACCATCAAAACTCGAGTTTTAAAAACTTCACATGTCATGCCAATTATAATTCAACTATCCAACAAAAACATTCAACAAATTAAATATCACATGCCAAAGTTGTTTCAAGTTTCCGGTAAAAGTTGTCACCGAATGACCTACTAGGATATTATAAATACTAACTTTGTAAGATCATTTGGCATTCGGAAAAATTCGAAAGTCTTAGACTGCCAATCAATTTAAAGTATCATTCACCCTAGGGAGTGTAAAATATTCAATGTAGGTTGGTGACGATGCTCACTCCTAGCTTGAAGCAGCTCCAATGACCAATTCTTTAATGAATTCCAATGCACTAGACCAAAGTTGGTTCAACCTACTTGGTTTTTCACCCAACAAATTCCAAGGATGGACTATCTGGACAAACTGCTGAAATTGAAAAGCTTGACATGGAGATACGACAAGGTGAACAAAGACTTCAAGAACTCTTTATGGAAAGGGCTCACTTGAAGGAAAGAAGCACCACGTTGCAGGCTAAAGTCAAGAACATGAAAGATAAGATCAAGAGGGACTTTCTTGATCCGAAACCTATTGGTTTGAAGAAATAAAATGCATGTGTTGGCACACTTGGAAAAGAAGAAGACCACACTATGAGGATTGGTGCACTTCGTTTGGAAGGAGTCAATATATGTCGTATTGGAGCAATTAGACAGAATTCGAAAAGAAAAGAGCTTGAACCAATTCAAGCAGACCCAGGATCGGATTGTTCTATGGAGCTTCATGAGAAGAGATATGTGAAAAGGACTGTTAAGCCAAGGGCTAGTTCGAAAGACATATTGGAAGAGGAAATGTTGAAGAAGATTGCGGAAGTAAGGCGCAAGACAAGGAGGAGGAATGATGATGAAAGTTCCTTGGACTTGAGATTCGTGTCTACAACCGTACATGGGAAAAAGTTCTCTTCTTTGATAGACACGAGGGCTACCCAGAGCTTCCTAAGTCGAAAGGCAGCTTCATCTCTTAGAAAGAGGAAGGCTAGCATGGAGAAAGAGTTGAGTGCTTTCAAGGCAGTCAATTCGAGGATGAAAGCAGTGACTGGTGTCATGAAAGGCACACATGTGAGAGTAGGGTCATGGTTTGGAAAGATAGACTTAAGATTCATTGACATGGATGATCATTCTATGGTGTTGGGACGAGACTTCATGGTTGCAGCACAAGCCATACCAATGATGGACCAAGACATTCTCTTAATTCTTGTGATCAATCTTAAACTATTTTCTGAACTTCTATTCTTATTGTCACCCTTATTAGTTTTGTCATCTTTCCGTATCGATTATATTAAAAAGAAAGTATAAATCATAAATCATAAACCATTTAAATATTTAGCTCGAACTCTTGTAGTAAACACCATACCTCAAGTCTCTCTTGCTCTCCAATAATATTAGGTTTAATTATTATAACACAAAAATCGTTCTACATTGTCAATAATTTTTTGCGCTTACACTGAAATCAATGAACACTATTAATCCAATGACTTTACAAGTAATGTACCATCATACATGCAATTATATCAAATCAAAAATCAACACATAGGTACAAACCATTTAAATATTTAGCTCGAACTCTTGTAGTAAACACCATACCTCAAGTCTCTCTTGCTCTCCAATATTATTAGGTTTAATTATTATAACACAAAAATCGTTCTACATTGTCAATAATTTTTTGCGCTTACACTAAAATCAATGAACACTATTAATCCAATGACTTTACAAGTAATGTACCATCATACATGCAATTATATCAAATCAGAAATCAACATATACTGTAATGAAATCAATGGGGATTGTCTTGTTACAAGTAACATTTCAATTTACCACATGTGCAAATGTAGGTTCAAATTCTATCATTCATGTAGTTTTAAAAACTTCACATGCCATGCCAATTATAATTCAACTATCCAACAAAAACATTTAACATTAAATATCACATGCCAAATGTAATTCAGATGACAACATTACTTCACATTCACATGCCAAAAGTACTAAAACCATTCAAAAATTAAATAAAACAAATTATATAATAACATTGTAATAAAATATGTCCAAAAATTGTAAATCTCACTTGAGTATCAAACTGTATCAAGTTTAACAAATTTTAAAACCATCTAAATTTTGAAATCAAATCTACTGTAAATCATGTCCATCAAATGGAGGATCTAGCATCTTCCCTACTAGGGTCTCAGTCCGCGCCCTATCTTGTGAATAGGAAACCTACATACACAATGCACATGTACTTGAACATTAAAATTTGAAGTTTTAAAAATGAATGAGAATATATATATCTAGAACTTCATGTAAAAAACAAAATATAACAAAAAAATCACGCAATACCTCGTAAGGTTGCCTCTCCATTTGATGAACGGGATCTGCCATAGAAACATCTCCAGTGGTAACCTGTACAATATACATGTACAGTTAAATATAAATATAAATATATATATATATATATATATATATACATAAATAATTTATATAAATTAAAAACTTTCAAATGAAAATGCACGTGTACATATATAAACTTATTTGAACAATAATATTAAAAAAAGAACTAAAGACAACTTCTTCAAATGCTGTGGATGTTCCTATCTCTGTCGCTAAAGTCCTCGGATTAAAAAAATCTTCTATACGAACCTAAATTCAAAAAATTTTAAATAACTCAAAATATAGATCTCTCTCTATATATCTCAATTTTTTATGGAACTTTTTGAGGTAACATAAATTTTGAACTTGTGAAAAATTGTCCATACTTGTACATCTCCCAATGAAGTAGAAGGTATATCTCCTAAGGAAGAAGAAGGTACATCCATCCCAAAAACATCAGACGAAATCGGAATCTGTTAAAACATTTAAAATCAAATTATATATATACATACATGTACATGTGTGGCAACAATTATTTATTTTAGAGTCACTTAAAAAACACTAACATACATGTGCCAACATATCATGATGGTCAGACCCATCTGCATCGTTTGAGCCAGAGGTCCCGAACGTAATATTAACATTTTCATCACGCATCATGCCTGAGAACTGCAAATGGTGTTTTAACATATAATCATACATTTTTGTTAGATTAATGTACACATACAAATAAATGTATACATGTGTACATACACATGTATTTATTACAAATTGTACACATGTATATGTAGATATAATTTCAAACCCTAAGGTCACTAACACATACCGTTCCGGTGCCCTCTTCCTCACGAAAAATTAGGTCTTGCAGACCATTGCGACAATTTATTACATATGTTCGGAGATCTTCAACATTCATGTTGTAAATCTCCTCATTTGTACGATAAACAAAATTGGCACGTGCATTTTCACGTGCTCTTTGTCGATTTAAACAAATATCGACTCCACTCAATCCGCTATGAACATTGTCGATCATAACATCTCTTGCTTCACGACTTATTTGAGAAGTCACATCCATCTCTGATCGCAGGGTTTCGACTCGAAACGGTCGACTCACCAATGGCGACTCAGGGCGAGGCAACTCCACATCTCGCTTAGCGCCCTTACGTTGATATAATCGACCTCTCCCCGGGCCAAAAAATTCTGAAGGAAGGTCATTGTAGTCGGGTTTCATACCCAAAAAAAATTCTGCATAAAACATTTGTGCAAAATAAACAAGAACCTCATCGTTCCATGGAAGCCTTCCAAAGGCCGCAAGATGTCGATCATACAAATAAGCAGCTTTGTCTGGGTGCTTGAAATACTGCACCTTCAACATTTTTCTTTTTGGCCCTTCCTTATAATTAAACATTGACTTGGCATCTGCTCTTGTAACTCTTTGTTTTATGTCTTGCCATTTATCGGGACCTATCACTGTTTCTTTTCTCTTTCTCATCAGTTCTACAAACGAATCAGTCATTGGCCCCTAATTTCTATACACCTTTACCATTTCACCCAATGAATTTGTAACTATTTCGAGGCTTTGTCTACTCTCAGCAGGTAGAGACAAAGCCTCGAGATCTCTTTGCAATTTTGCATGAAGGCTTTGACACCTTTGTAAGGTGCATTCCGCCATGTTCGTTTCCCATGGTATATCAGTAATCTCAGCCGGATAAGTTGTGCTGGGTTGACAGCCTTCTTCTTGAATGTAGCGCGCTGCCCTGCATCTATTTTGACCACTGGCTCGAACATTTTCAGCCTCTGCATCAATATATATAAAATTTCGTATCTTAGAAAAAACACGTGTAAAAAAAGTTGCACAAATTTAATGAAAAAATATTTAAATTGATGTCAACCTTGATGTTGTTGGTTAACATCATCTCCAACATGACCCTGCTGAGAACCAACCCCAGAATGATGCTGTTGAGAACCAGACCCACAGTGACCCTGTTGAGAACCAGCAGCTGTTGATTGGCCTTCGGGGGAATAAATATCACCCCCTTCCCGCAACCTGCTACCACTCATACCTCGACCAGTTGAACCTTGGCCACGCTCCATGGATGGAGTAGAAACCCTTCTCCTCTTGCCTCCTAAAAATTAAAATATGAAACTTATTAACTAATTTCACTCACAAAGTTAATAAAAAAATCAATTCCATATGTACACACATGTATGGAGATTTAAGATTATATTTAAATACCGTGAACATCCTCTGATCCCTGAACCTCCATATGGGATTCGGTTGATCTTCGTCTTTCATCCTCCATGATATATATCTATTGGTCGACATTCACAAAATAGATTTCAAAAAATCAATTTGTAATTTAGTGTACACAAATTATGTAGAACACAACTTTCAAAGCAATAATTGATCATTTGTGAAACTAAATTTAATCGAAAAAGATATTATAAAAATGATAAGTTCACCAAATTGCGCTTTACATGGTGGGAGCACACTTGGTATAAAATTTCCTACTTATACACTTTAGTTTTTGGAAGAAATGACACATGTACATAGTTTACCTTAAAGTAGTTGTGTTTTACGGATATTAAAATGAAGAACTTCTATTTAGATCCATTCCAGAGATTGACTGTAGGGGCATTTACTAGATATGTCACCTTTCATAAAGGATGAGATCTAGAGGCTAGCTGGCCCTTTACAGACTCTGCCTATAGAACTTGTAGAAGTAAACACTAGAGGCATTAACAATAAAGTTTTTGAGAAGCAAATATGGCTTGTTCCTCAACAACATCCCTGAACATGGACACATCCTTGACTATCTAAGGACATAATGATCGAATGAACCATTTACATAAGATATCATCAGGGAGTTTGGTTTGTATTAACCCCTTGTGACATCACCAGTCATGGATGTGATTAGAAATTAGTATGGAATCATCTTGTTTTAAATTAGAAAAGAGAACAAAATCGATGCCATACCTCATCGGTAACTAAAAATGAGTTAAAGGAGTTTGAGCTAACGATGAAAAATTAATGTAATATTTTTTGTCTAATTCAATATACATTTAGCATCATCTCCAATTAAGGTGCATTAGAACAGACGTAGTTTAATGGAATCATCCACGAAATAATTTTATGACCACCACAGATGATAGGTGGTAATGCACATTAATGGATTTTCTCTAGAATTCCCTTCAAATTTGGGGATATTGGAAGGAAACTTGGAAGGTATGGGTGGCCACCAAGGATCATGATGAATGGGGTCATTAGTTAACTTCTCCAAATTTGAAAGAAAAATGGAGGATAAGAAAGGATTATGAATTTGACTAAATATGATATAGGAAGATGATCACCTTGAACAACAGTGAGGTCCCCCCATATACTAATTCTAAGGATTAGGAATAGTAGGTTACGAAAAACTTGGAGTAAAAATAATTGATCCTATAGGATAACTAGAGTTAACTACCATAGATGGTGAAGATAAAGAAGTAGGCATAGGAACACTAGGAAAATTTGTAATATCCATGTATAAGATATCAGTCAAATGTCCCAAGAATATGTGAGAGGTGTCAATTGAGGTGTAGCTCCTACCACGTTTAATGGTGGCAATGATGACATATCAACAGAAACTTCAGATGCAGAGGGCAAAGAGGAACTAACATCCTTCATTGGTAAAATAGGAATGTAAGTGTAAGTAGGTGTAGTATTGTCTGGGTTTAGCCACAGTAACTATAGTTCTAATGGATCAGTCAAAAGTGGATTTACAAGAGAGCCATAATTGTTCACCAATGTTTCGATGGAAACCAAATCACTACAAGGAGGACTAGGTATAGAATCCATAATTATATTTTTGTCTAAGTCTTGGGTAGTGACAAGATCTATCCGAGCAAGAGATAAAATTCCACCTTGTTCAAGAGGAAAACTAACGATATTGGCAATTAAAAAAAACAAATTTGGCACTTAGAATTTCCATAACGCTTATAACCCCATCCTTACAATTTTTATAATTTCCATGATGAGACATTTGAATTTCCTTCTCCATATTTCTTGTTAATGATTATAACCTTAAAATGGCTAGTATTGGTTTGTCATCATCATCTCAAAATGACCTGGGAGATGAAAATTTACCATGTCAATCATCATCACTTCACACCATCTCATACATGAACCCTTCTACATATTATATGCATGAATTTTTGGCATGTCATCCTCTCTACCTATCCCATGAATGATTGTGACAACAGGTGAATAAAATACAATTTATAAGCAAAGGATAGTTTCTAGTTTGTCCTCCTCCATCCGCCCCATAGCTAGTGATTTCTCAATTTTCCACTTCCAACTTTCTATTCTTGAAATTCATTAGCAGCTAATTTTATCGATAGCCACACCACATCTAGAAGTTAAAGAAATTATCATATACACTACTACATTAATGAACTCTACGTTCTTTGTTATTGTAAAGTCAAATAACAAACAATGTTAATTGAGTTTAGTAGTGTATATAACAATTTCTTTGACTTCCAGGTGTGTTGTGACTATTAGTAGAATTAACTACCAAAATGAATTTCCAAAATAAAATGTTGGAAGAGAAAAAATAGGCAATCAATGGATATGGAGTGGGTGGAGGAGGACAAACTTATAGTGATCCCTTCCTTATCAAATTTCCTTTATTCACCTAATGTCACTATCAATCATGGTCTAGGTAGAGGAGATGACCTACCATAAATTTAATCATATAATGTGTAGAAGGGTCATATGTAGATGGTGTCAAACGATGATTACAAACATGGTAATTTTTCATCTACTAGGTCATTTTGAGATGATGATTACAAACCAGTGCTAGCCCATTAAAGGTTATAATCATTTGGATCATAATCACAAACTTCTGTGAATTGGGAACTAATATATGTTAAAATTTTGTTAGACTAATATATATTAGAAAATTCAACCAATATATAATAGAATTTTGATAGATTGTTCACGATTTAGACTTTAACTATTTGGTGAAATCCAACCATATAGAACCTAAAGATTATAATGTAGAGCCATTGGGAATACCTTAGAATCAATTCTTTACAATTGAAATGCATACAAAATACTTCAAAGAAATGGGTAGGAAATGCTCAAAATGTGTTGAAAAATGTATTATGCATGATGGAGAATCTCTAGCGCTTTCCCTTGTTAATATATTTAATAATCTCAATATTTATTTAAAAGTATCAATAGTATTTCGACGACATCGCATTGTTCAAATCTCATGGTCGAAATACTATTGAAACTTTTAAATAAATATTGAGATTATTAAATATATTAACAAGGGAAAGCGCTAGAGATTCTCCATCATGCATAATCGTACGTTGGATTTGGTGATAATTGTCTCCATATTTTGGCTTTCTGACTCGCAAAACATAATTATTTTACAAGGGAGGGAAGGAGGGAGGGAGTTGTGGTTTTCGAGGGGAGGAGTCATTCAAAGGTTATGAAAGCGGTTCATTAACGAAGGCGCGTGTGACATGTATTTTCTTTAGTTTAAAGGTTCGACTCTCGAGCTCCACTCAAGTAGTTTTGTGTGACATGTATTTCTTTTGGTTTACATCTCGACTCTCGAGCTCCGGTCCAGTGGTTTTAGTTGTGATCTCCTAAAAGCTTTTATAGCAATATTTTTGTTAAGAAAATGGAGAACTATCTTCACGGGAGAGGTTAAGGAAGGGAAGTGAAGTGGTAGGAATTAAATTTCTCAAAAGAGGTGCAGGCTCAATTAAGCTTCACAAAATCTCATGATCATAATTTTAGTGATTTTTTTCTCAATATGATAAATGACTGGGCTCTTAAATAGATTTAACCTAATTATAGTGATTAATAACCACAATAATAATATTAGCTTTTAGTTTGTTGACATCATAAGCAATATATATAGAGCAGAGGTAATATATATAAGCTGCAATGTTTTGTTCACTTTGCAATGAACATGTGCTTGAGATGTTAGTTATACTAGAGAGGCCTAGTGGCATGCATGGTAATGCCAATGTTATTTCCTATGAAAGTGTAAGTCCACATAAGCCTGCTTTGGAATCATTATAAGCCGCAATGTTTTGTTCACTTTGCAATGAACATGTGCTTGAGATGTTAGTTATACTAGAGAGGCCTAGTGGCATGCATGGTAATACAACTTTTGATAGGTAGTAAGCTCCATTCAAATTGGCATCGATTGTCTCTGCAAATGCCTTCATTGGATCTTCATCATCCATAATGGTATTTGTTCTTGCAACATTATTAATCAAGACATGGATACAACCACCAAACCATCGTTCTTTGACAACAATCTTAATTTTTCCCAGATGACTAATATCATCATACCCAAAGTGGAAGCAATCAAATAGTAAATTAGAAGCAAATGTGATTTGCAAATCACTTCAAGCTTCCATAGTTCCATTTTCAAGAATTTTAATATCTAACCTTGAAACTTTATATCCCTGTTCGAGAAAATTTTGGACAAGGCACCTGCCTATTCCATATGCTTTAGAAAATCCTCTAATTATAACACAATGTAAATCACCACTATTATCTTGTACCTTTGGACTTTTGTGATAGAGCATCCCTTTTTAATCTATCCCTTTTGACTTTGGGTATGTGGGCAATATTCATCTGCATATTTTTCTATCATAAAGCAGTGAGTAAAATTGTATTCCATTTGTGTCAATGTTAAGGTTAAGCACATGGATTAAAGTTTTATATATTAGATGAGGCTATGTATTACATATGGTCTTGAATGAGCTTTTGGACTCTTTAGATATATATCTAAAGAGTCCAAATGCTCATTCAAGACCATATGTAATCCTCATCTAACTTAGCAAGGGATTTACAATACTATATTTGAGTTGGCTAGCTCCATTTCAAGATATTATGGTTATCCAAGAGGGGATATAAAAAATGAAAATAAGGATATTGAACTGTAGGTTATCCAAGTTGGACATAGAACCAGTGCAGAAACCTAAGGAAAAACTATGTTTCCAGGTCGAACCTTTGTAGAGGTTCCAGTACCTGAGAGTAAAATCCAGTTTGGGGCTGTTAAATCCAGTATGTTCTATATTTCTTACATTTCTGCCCTCCTATTTTTCTTTCCAATCAAAGTTTATAAAATAACATGAGAAGCAACATGAGACTTGGAACAATCATTTTCATTATCTATATGGAAGGCAAGAAGGATTATATCCCCTTAAGCTTAAGCTTATGTAGTTTGTCAATTTTTATCATATATTTTTTGGTAAGGGTAAATGTTTTTTATCTATAGTACAAGTCATGAGTTCCCCAATAAGAAAAATCTTATTGCTTCCTATGTTTGTTCTTATTATATACTTTGTTGTTGAATTATGTAGGAAATATCACTCTCGACTTATTTTAATTGATAAGAAAAATAAAAGGCAATTTATCACACTTCATTTCACGATAGGTGGGATTATAGTAAGAAATTGTTCCCATTTTGGAAAAAAAAAATTGATTTAAATTTAATGGAAGTTAAATCCAATCAAGGATTTGACCTTGAAGGTATCATTTCTTGAGACTTTCATCCTTTCTAGTGACTTGGCATATACAAAATCAAAAAAACAAGTAAAAAGGAATCACAAAATCGAGGACCCATGAACATAGAGGTAGAAAGTATTGTATTCCCGAATCAGTAGTTATATGAATGGTTGAAGCCCAAAAAATTGTTGAAGAATTGGCTATTGAGGAGCCTATTTCATTTGAATATCAATATTTAACCATATATGACACCCATTATGATAAGTCTACTAACAAATTGCAATTTGAAAATATTCAAGTAAAAACTAAGAAGGTAGTGTGTCAAATGAATAGTGAAATAAATGTTTTAGAAGTAGAACCTTCTAGACCCTTTAAACTACATCATATTATGAGAGATGCTCTTGCTCATTTTATAACATAGAAAGAAGATAAAAGATTAGGACTCGAAAAGAGGACATACGAGCTTGCAAAAGCTCGTAATTCATAAATCCATTTTTCTATTCAAGAACTTGAAGTAAAAGTAACATTCCTCTAGGATTAGAAAAGCACCACATTTTTTTGATGGAAATTATGAGTGATTGAGATTACAAAATGTTGGCAAATTTCTAGAAACAATTAATTGCTTTTCTAAATTGATCTATAAATTTAATTAAAATGAGTTGAATATTTTCTTAAAAAATTCAACACTTTTAGTGCAGTTTAGAGACACGAGTAAGGCTTACCTATGAGAAAAAAAAATTAAACAAATCAAAGCAACTTTGTATCTAAAACCTCTATAAAATTTCACTCTTGACTATATATAAATGTTATGAACAATTAATTAAACTCTAATTTATTTTTTGATACACTTGAAATTACTCTATATATACTCTACATATGTATAGAATATAAATATATTAAAACAACTAAAAGACTAAAACTAATGTTTAATAAAAAATTAAAACAATTTTAAAATATAATGTATTAAAATGACTTGAAATTTTAAAACATAATGTGTTTAATATCCCCAAGTACACTTTGTTTTCCATGTTTCATGGTTAATTTTTATAATGTCTAGGATCATTTTGGGTATGATTTCAACTCTACGTTGACTAGAAAGAGCCCAAAACAATTTTATATGAAGAAATCAAGTTTCACCAGAAAAGGGAAATATGCAGAGCAAGAAGATTATATATTCATAAGTTATATGAATATCTGAATATCAAGGAAAAGGAAAACTCTTATTGCTTCCTATGTTTGTTCTTGTTAGATACTTTGTTGTTGAATTATTAGGCAATATCACTATTGACTTATTTTAATTGATAAGAAAAATAAAAGGAAATTTATCACACTTCTTTTTACTATAGGTGAGATTATAGTAAGAAATTGTTGTCATTTTCAAGAATTTTTTAATTTAAATTTTAAATGGAAGTTAAATCCAATCAGGGATTTAAATTTTAAATGGAATTTAAATCCAATCAGGGATTTGACCTTGAAGGTATACTTTCTTGAGACTTTCATCGTTTCTAGTGACTTGGTATATCTAGAATAAAAAAAAATCAAGTAAAAAAGAATAAAAAAATTGAGGACCCATGAACATAGATGTAGAAAGTATTGTATTCCCGAATCAGTAGTTATATGAATGGTTGAAACCCAAAAAATTGTTGAAGAATTGGTTATTGAAGAGCCTATTTCATTTGAATATCAATCTTTAACCATATATGACACCCATTATGATAAGTCTACTAACAAATTGCAATTTGAAAATATTGAAATAAAAACTAATAAAATAGTGTGTCAAATAAATAGTGAAATAAATGTTTTAAAAGTAGAACCTTCTAGACTCTTGAAACTACATCATATTATGAGGGATGATCTTGCTCATTTTATGGCATAGAAAGAAGATAAAAATTTAAGACTAGAAAACAAGATATATAAGCTTGCAAAATCTTTTAATCTAACACTATTATTTATGAATCTATTTTCTATTCAAGAACTTGAAGTAAAAGTAACACTCCTCTAAGATTAGAAAAGCACCACATTAGAAATTACTATATATAATATAAATATATTAAAACAACTAAAAGAAAACTAAAACTAATGTTTAATAAAAATTAAAACAATTTTAAATGTTTAATAAAAGATTAAAACAATTTAAAAACATAATGACTTGAAATTTACTTAGGGAAACGTACATATTTCAGTCAACTAAGAATGAAAATTGCTAACTATTATATCTGCATTCAAAACTCGGTCTGCAATAAATATATAAAATTGGAATTCAAATAATCTAAGCAAATTTTATGATAGCTTTTGATTGAACGAAAAACATTTCAACCTATATATTAAAAGTTGAAAATTACTAAGGATAAATCAAAAGTCAGCTATCATAATTGACTTCATTCAAATCTCTAAGGTTGTTGCACGTTTGATGAAGGTACCTTCCTCATCAGCACAATTAAGGTACTGTGAATTTATTAGCTACAAGTAGTGTGTTTGAATAGAAATGAACTGTCATGAAATTATGATGAATTTATGTAGATTAATAGGTGGGTACAGACTGTATGTTAGCCTGGTTGAGAATATGTTACGATTTTACCCTTAGTGGGTATTACTTGATACTTATAACTAAATTTTTATTTTTCATGATGATTAGTAGTATCCAGGTTATGCCAAAACATAAACACATGATAGTGTTATCATAGTAGGTAGACCCTGTCGGGACATAGTTGTCAAAGCATACATAAGACATAATTATGTGATTTTATTACAGTTAGTTAATTATGAAAATAATATGCTATCCTCACATAATAATAACGATGCTTAAGGTATTCCCTGCGGTTCCGGTTACAATATCCATTTCTTGTTCGATCAGTCACTTCAGAGTGACAAACAGATGGGATAAAAGCAGAGATTGTGAATATGAAAGGAGATCTAGAGTGGCCCAAACACTGAATATAAAAGCAGCCAATGGGACAAAAGTATGAATATAAAGCAGGGAAGTAAGGCTACAACGGGGAGAAATATGCGCATGAAAGCCCATGGGCAGTCAGTCAACTGACATTTGACAGTGCTACTTTTTTCCATAAAATGTAGTTGTGGTCATGGTCTTTTAAACAATAATTTTGCTGATATTTATGACCAAAATTCTCGGTATAAAAATGTTTGGTAGAAGGTCAAATTATGCTGATTTAACTGAGCTTCCAGGAGCTGAAGGTTGTCATCCAAGTGAATAAAATAGTCAATCTGTTGGATGAATTGAACGATAATAACGCTGCTTATGGATTTTTTTACCAGGTTATCAAATTAAATTTGAGGTAGGCCATTGTTTAATTTGTATAGATATAAATAATGTAGAGAAATAAGAAGTAATTTATCTATCCATTTTACATCATTTCTCTGCAAGAAAATTTCCTATTAAGCTTGAAAACTGAGACCAACTCCAATTTACATCATTTCTCTGCAAGAAAATTTCCTATTAAGCGATACAATTCCAGAGTTGAGAGGACCAACCTTACCCGCGTGGATGGCAGGAGAAACAGGTCGGTGACAGCAGCACAAGGGCGTCGACAGCAGCAACACAACGCGAACACGATAGACAACCCGCGAACAATGAAACAGTAAACAGAAAAAATTCGCGGGCGATTTATTTATAGAAAATAGTTCGGTCGAACTATTTTAAAAGTAAAAGTTCGGCCGAACTTTAATTGCCGGTTTTCCAAACTCCGGCAAAAATTATGTTTTCCAGCGCCGTCAGTGTGCCGTCATTGTTAACGGAATCTAGAGTTCGGCCGAACTTTATAGGAAAGTTCGGCCGAACTTTGTAATAGTTCGGCCAAACTTGTAAAAAGTTTCGGCCGAACTATTGTTGGAAAAAATTTTCGGGCCCCGATTCTCACAAAAGTGTAACCCAGCTTCACGTTTCCACCCAGAGACATATTTCGAGCCATCTTGGGTTTGTCTCAGGAAACCTATATTAATAAAATTTGAGAGAGATTTCGGATGAAGGATTGTTCACCAAGTGTTGCTCCCATTGTGAAGGGTGATAGGTTCAGTTTGAACCAATGCCCGAAGAATGACTTTGAAAGGGAACAAATGAAGAACATTCCATATGCTTCTGTTGTCGGAACCCCAATGTATGCTCAGGTCTCCACAAGACCTAACATTGCATTTGGTGTGGGAATGTTGGGACGATATCAGAGTAATCTAGGTTTAGACCACTGGAGAGCTCCAAAGAAAGTAATAAGGTACCTTCAAGGAACCAAACAATACATGCTTATGTATAGATGGACGGACAATTTGGAAGTGATTGGCTACTCAGATTCTGACTTTGCTAGATGTGTTGATTCACGCAAATCAACATCAGGATACATTTTTATGATGGCCGATGGAGCTGTATCATGGAGGAGTGCCAAGTATACCTTGATTTCCAGTTCTACTATGGAAGCCGAGTTCGTCTCCTGTTTTGAGGCTACTTTAGATGGTGTATGGCTTAAGAATTTCATTTTTGGGCTTAGAATTATCGATTCTATCTCTAAGCCGTTGAGAATATATTGCGACAATTTAGCTGTTGTTTTTATGGCTAAGAACAACAAAAGTGGGAGTCGAAATAAACACATCGACATTAAGTATTTAGCTATAAGGGAACATGTTAAAGAAAAGAAAGTGGTCATTGAGCACATTAGCACTAAGTTGATGATCGTTGATCCTTTGACTAAGGGCATGCCACCGTTTAAATTCAAGGATCATGTAATGAATATGGGACTTGGTTCCATTATGTAGATTCTCATTGTATGAACAATGTTATTTTTAATGAAATTCTTAATTATTGTGATGTTTTTCTCATATTTATGTGCACCTTAATTTGATTTGAGAGAATTCATCTGTGTGGGACCAAGAATAAACATGGGGTTTATTCATTAAGAAATTGTTACCACATAAATTTTCGTAGAAATAAATACATAGTAATACATGGAAGATAATACTTGTCATTAGAGGACTTATCGCCATGATTCATGTATATATTGCTTAATACAGATTATCAATGGGTTTTAAGATGAGACATTAAGTTTGGAAGTATGGACCAAGTGGGAGAATGTTACGCTCCCTCTCCCAACTAGAGTTATTTTTGGAAACAACTGTAGTAAATTTTGGAAACCAACTGTAGTGATTTCCTTAATTTATGGAAACCAACTGCAGTAATTTCCTTAAATTATGGAAATCAACTGCAGTTCATTAATTTCTTGTTGGGAGCTTCTGATGTGGTCCATTACTCCCACTGCAGTTCTCTACCATGATCAGTGGAACATTTAACACATAGCCAACAGAAGCTTGATGGAAGCTTGGCTATAAACTCTTCTATTTGGTCCCCAAGCTCACTAACTCAATCCCCTTCAGTTTTACACCATCAAGTAAGAGTGAGGAGAGCTTGGAAGAGCCTTCAGATTTTCTATTTCCTTTTTCTTACCTACTGTGCTAGATTATTTCCATGATTGTTTTCTGTAGCATAATCAGTGGCATGAACGGAAGCTGGTTGGAGTTTTAATATTGCATTGAAGGCGTTTATATGTATGATATATATATATCATAACAGAATGTAATTATTTCTCCAAACTATGGTCAAATACATGATTTACCATTTGGTTTATACGTGGGATTCATAAAAGCCTCGCAGCTTCCAATTTAATTATATAGTGGTGAGACTTCCACGTTGTAGCTGTGGAGACCTGGGCTTGAATACAACCACATACAATGAGAATTTTTAATGCTGCAGATTTACCATTAATGGCTACAGATTGGTAGCGAAAGGTAAACAGATTGATAGCAAAAGATTTTCATACAGTGAAGCAGCCAAAAAAATTTCATACAAAATAGATATGAGAAGTATTTCAACACCAATGGCTGCAGGTATTTAAAATTTACTCGAAAATTTTAATTTTTTATAGAATCGATATTTAGTTTACATTAGTGGCTATTACAGTTTGATATTCTAGTTTTATTTTCTGTATTAAAACATTTTTATTTAGATATTTAAGATATTATTTTTCGATTCTATTTAAAAAGTTTTTACTCCACATTTTATAGAATTGATATTTAGTTTTCAAATGAGAGCAGATGTGTGTAAGGGTCAGGAAATCTAAAAGAAAGTTTTTTTCATCCTCCACCCTCTTACTATCCCAACTCTAACAATTTATATGGTCCCAAAGAGTCTTGGGAGTAGTCCACAACAGGGTTTCACTTGGGAGCTCATGAGAATTAGTTCTAATCTTAGCTACAAACTGGTCAAAATAGAAAGATAATCCTAGTTCTAAAGTGTGGAGTTGATAATATCTTAGCTTCCTTTTACCATTTAACTCCTTATCATCCTATATATTATGCTTAAATTTGAAGGTGCTAGTATCTTTGACACTATCATTGCTTCTCATGATGATCTCCTAGTTTATTCCCTAATGGTTGAGCCAAGACTGACCATCCTTATCCCACACACACTTGAGGTGAAGGTGGGGGTTCCCAATGGTTGACCCAAGACTGAACATCCTTATCCCACACACACTTGAGGTGAAGGTGGGATTTTGAAGCCTCTTGGATTCCGTGTTGTAAAGCTTCTTCTTATACATTAGATATTTAAACATAGCCCTGCTTTCAATATGAGAGAGGTTACATTTGATCAGGGGGGTATAGGATAGGGGATATTTCCCTTGATCTTGAAATTGTAGATTATGAATTTCTTTTGAATCATGGAATATACTTCCCAAGAGTTCCCAATAATATATGACAACACAAGTGACTAGGGTGTCAAAAAAGAACTTTTTTTTAATTATCCATAACAAGATGACTCAAGTGCCTTTTTAACCATATTTTCAATAAAGTTATATATATATATATATATATATATATATATATATATATATATATATATATAATTTAGTAATGAATAGTAGATAAAATTTCATCAATGAGTTTTCAAATATTATATAAAAAAATTAAAAAAGGAAAATATAAAATTTTTAACTACATTTTATTTAAAAATAAGAAGTCATTTTAGTTAACTTAGAACCATCATTGACATTAATATATTTAGATATGAGATTTTTGTGATCCATAAAGCAGAAAAATATATTTTCGGATTAATTATGACGTGATTAATCCTAAAAGACATTTATCTAATTAATACATTTATTTTCTTTCAATTGTCTTTATCTTCTTAATTTTTCTTTAAATAAATGGTTAATTTTTAGTTAAATTTTTTGTATTTTAAATATTAATTGCGAAAACAATTTTATTTCAACTTAACGTGAATGAAGATCTATTTTTTTCTTTTCCTTTTAAATTGACTGCATAAATTGATTCTCAAGAGAATATACTCATAATATGCTTATCAATAACTATAAAGTCTTACAAAATTTATTAATTTTCATTGAATTTTAATAAATTTTAAAAATTACCTAATAATTTGAGATTATTCTAATTTTAATAAATTTCTAATTATTATTTATAGCATTCATTTACATATAAAATATAAAATATACACCCTTATAAGACCAAAAATCCACTACATGTTCAAATGTTTCCAGAAACATCTAAGAATGTGAAAAGGCTTAAGCCTATTTCTAATATGCTTCTTCTTAACCATTATAAAGAGTTTAGAGTTTGTCACCACTTAGTCTTCAACAATTTCAAAAACTTTGTCTTTAATACATGTTCTAAGAATCATTCCTCCTCTTTAAAATGTCTTCTCCACTTACTATTCATTGTAATCTCTTTATTTTTATTTTTATTTTTTATGGTCAAACTAGCTGTTATTGTACAACGGTTATTTGGAACTTCTTTATCTATTTAAGCTGAGTCCTAGATCAGATTTCGTATCTTGTCCTGATGATGAACCACAATGGCTGATTCGAAACACGTCCACACAAATTTCTCAATTGTGATTTTCACCAAAAGATTTGATACATAATTCATGAATCACAGAAGTCAAATTCGTAATTATTGATGTTACAAAATTATTAATAAAATGACATTTTTCATATTCCATATGGTTGTCACTAGAGATTCTAAGGACTATGATAAGAGTGTTAATAATCGGTTTCTTAAGGAAAGGGCAATCATGATAATTTTAAATATGTAAGTAAAACAATATTAAATTTAGAATTTAAATATTTTAAAATTTGTAATTTATTACCTTTATTTTAAATTATAATTATAATGTTTTAGATAATAATAGGAGATTTTAAAACATTTCCATTCTTACTTTATTTAAAGGGAATTCGGAATAATTTTTTAAACAAAAATAAACACCGGAATGCTATTATATAAAAATATTTAAAAGCAATGACTTTGTTCTAATTTTCGTGTATTTAGCGGAAGAATTAATTGGGGAAATTATTTTTACGTATCGGAGGCCATCATGGCCTTTGCTCCAAGTTGCAAATTAACTGTTGCAAGCCAGAACGCAGGCCCTGCTTAAATTTAAACATCAATGTCACAATATGACTCACATTACAGCATATCTATCTGCACATGACTCAATTGTTCTTATTTTCTATGTTTTATTTTTTTCATTATAAAATTCCGAGCCTTTCTATTATGATGTTCTTCATTTATATTTTGTTGTTATTCATTTATATAAGGTAACAGCCTTTTTTTTTGCAACGAAGTCTTTTTATTTTATATCACGAATTTAACGGCAACTGAGTTTTTTTTATTTTTCATTTATTTATAATTCTAATCGAAATTTTGAAAATTTAAATAGTTTTTAAAATTTCTTAAAATTTGTTTCTTGATATACCAATCTTAAATCATGACAATATTTTACTGATACCTAAATTTTTTAGAAGAAATCTACCTCACTTTTTCAACATTTGTCCTTAATATAATACATTATTCTTCAGCGTTTTGATATATGACACATTTTGCCGTGCATAATGTGTGATGATGGTTCGTGACTCAGATTTCAATAATTAGTCATAATGGAGAATATCTTCGTGTCCACATTCAGCATTAAATGTTACGCTAAACGTTTTGGATAATGCTTCTTAGTTTACAGGTTCATGACTAAGAAGCATTATCTTACCTTGTCTTTTCGTTGTGGTTTCATCTTCGAATTTTTAGGTAGACGAAAATCTTTTTATGCGTCGTCTATCTTGACCTATTTTTTGTTCTGTTTTTAGCAAGGGAAAAAAAACAGGTAGACGAAAATCTTTCTATGTGTCGTTTATCTTGACCTCTGTTTTGCTCTGTTTTTAGCAAGAAAAAAAAAACATTTGTTTTGTGTTACAAGTATCTCGTTCAAGTACTAATAGCAGTTGTTTATGCTTACAAATTTACTATAAATACCATCTTTAATCTTTGGAATTGTGATGATTATCAGCTTTAAATATTCATCAATTTCTGACAGCATCTATTTTAGTCATTCTAGTTATCTATGATCATTATGGCAGTGTCCCTTTGTTTGGAGATTAATGTGTTAAAAGAAAACAAGAAGCGAAATTAATAGGTATGCTATCATGCTGTCCTATCTGTAATTTCAAATCATGTATAAAAGACCGATAGTACCTTAGAAAATATCAGATTTCACAATGCTTTAACAATGCAACACCAGGAGCTTCTAATACCTTCTAAGTGCAAGATTTTGAATACCTATAACATTATCGTGTAGATCTCCATCTTCAACAGAATCAAGAATACGCTATCTTATTTATGGAACATTCAGTACTTGATCATAAGTCCTCTTAATCTTGTGTCCAAATGGCATGATTTTTAATAATCTCTTTTCCTTTCATTAGAAGCCCCATGGCATTGGTCCAAGCTATATGATTATCAATTTTCTTTGATAATCATCACATTCCTTGGTACTTACAAGATTTGGTGTTTTGTTAATATTTTTTTAAGTCACTTCATAATCCAGGTGGATATTGGTGGCCACCCGCCTATTCCACTTGGGGCCCCACCATTGTCTTTTTTAGTATTTTATTTTTGCCACAACTTACTATTTTTAGCAATTTTTCGGTTCCTGAACTTTCAGAGCCATTTTGAGGCCCTAAACGATGTTATTTGGGCATTTCGTCCTCGCAAATATAATTTTGGTCTGGCATCAATATTCACGGTCAATAGTTGTAGTCCTCGGATAGATATTCCTAACGATTTATCATGTGCATCAAACAGAGATAGTATGCCAAAGTTACGACCCCACGAAGTTGAAACACCAATTTACCCAAATGGGGCCCATAGTTTTGGTGCTTCATCTCCTAGAATTAGGTTTTTGAATGCTTAGGGTTTTCCATTGTTTCTCTATAAATAGATAGGCCCTTGAGCCTCATTGGAACACAGTTCAGAGACCTGTAGCCCTCAGAGATAAGCTACCAGCGACCTAGCTAGTTTATTTCCATTTTCCCTGTAAGAAAATTTGAGTTCTTTGATATTAATGAAATAAAGTTTTATTTCCACTGCATCTTTGTATTGATGGTTATAGGTGTATTCTATTGTGTTCCTGCATAAATCTGAATTAGTGGTATCAGAGCAGTCTGTTTTCTCGATCCTTCTTTGCATGTCGTCAACGAGGTCAGGGTATAAGAATTTAGGGCTCGATCTGGTTGAACCTTTGCAAGATCAGCCTCACAAACGCTGTTGGCCGTCCATGGGGGATGAAAAGAAAGATGAGGGAGCAGGAGATCCTATCAAAATATTTCTCGAGGAGGCCCTCGAAAAACAAAGGAACACAATGATGGATAACTTTGCCCAGATCCTTCAACAACTATCAACTGGGGATGCATCTGCATCCAACAACCACTCTCGAGGTGCAACTCCCTTTACGATACAAGTAAAATTTGACATTCCCATATTTGAGGGTCAAATAGATGCATATGTCGTAGATAGATGGTTGAATCTATTAGAAGGATATTTCTTGGTTCATGAATTTTCCGATAGAGAGAAGATTATTTTTGCACTCCTCAAAGCTATCCCCCATGTCAAGGACTGGTGAGAAACCTACTATGAGAAAAAAGACGAGAAATAACCCTCTCTATTCTTAGTCATACCCACTTGGAATTATTTCAGAGACGCCATCAAGGAAGAGAAGTATCTCGTGGGGAGCTATGAGAAGAATTACATAAAATGGTCCATGCTGCAGCAAGAAATGGATTAAGATGTGCATGAGCTGACGAATTTGTTCCATACCCTATAGAAAAAGCTCGGTATTAAAGATTCGAACAATCATTTGGTGCTAAAGTATCACAGTTTTCTGCACATATACATCGAGGAGGAAATTGAGTTCCTCGATGTCTCCTCGCTTGTTACGACATACCAGTCTGCTGTCAATATTGAGCAGAAATTCAAATAGAAGAAGCGAGACTTTCGATCTACGAATCAAAAGCAAGGAAAATGTGCCCTCAAACCGCAGAACAAAGGACAAAGCCAAGGCATGGTGGCCCAAGACAACTTTCCAAAGCCACAAGAAAATAACAACACCGCGAAGCTAAAGAAGGACATGGGAAAGTGGTGTGAGTTCGAGCTCCACTCACAACACAGGTGAGTGTCGGGCCAAGCAGTCACTGGTGGCCGAGATTAGGGCTTCTGAATCAGATGCATGCTCCGAATCTAAATCAGAACTTAACAAGGGGATTTACAAAGGGAAAGAGATTACGCATGTGAAGCCCAATGCCACTGTTGCCACTGCGAAGATAGAGAAGGAGGTTCTAGGAGATCCAGAGGAGGAGAATTGTCTCTTCCACTCCCAGATGTGGGTAAAGGGTTCCTCGCTATAGTTCACTGTCGACAATGGGAGTCAAAAGAACCTCATTTCAGCAGATGTCGTGAAGTGGTTGGGCTTTCCGACCACAGCACATGCACAACCATACACCATTGGGTGGCTTCACCAAGGATGCGATCTCTACGTCAACTAGCAGTGTCGCCTTCTCTATAGCATCAAGCCCTTCACAGATGAGGTATTATGTGACATTACTCCTCTTGATGTTTCTAATGTATTATTAGGCCAACCATTCTTGTAGAAGTGACATGTTGTGTATGAGTCTTGACCTCGCGCTATTATTGTTACTTTAGGGAATAAGTTGTATAGTATACGAGAGGTACCACCGCCTGCCACTATCTTTTTGGTTACTGCAAAACAATGCAGTAAGCTGATTTCCCAAACTAGGAAATTCGTTTTTCTAATGATCCGCTCCCATGGAAAGAAGAAGACTGTGGCCACGACCTCCAGACAGAGCTCCTTTTCATGACAACAACAAATGGACAAGGTTGTGTAGGACTACGGGGACATCTTCACCTCACTCACAGGGGTTCCTATGCATTGTCAGGTCAAGTACCCCATTGATCTGACCTGAGGTGTGCCGCTACCCAATGAAGCGATCTATCGGTGCTCTATTCTAGAGAATGATGAAATCAAGAGGCAGATTGAGGAGCTACTACAGAAAGGTCACATCCGGCCAAGTTCATCACCTTGTGGGAGCTTGATCGTATTCGTACAGAAGAATGATGGGACTTGGAGACTCTAGATTGACTATCAAGCGCTGAACAAGATCATTGTCCGTATTAGGTACCTAATCCGATGGATTGATGACCTTCTAGACCAACTCAAAGGGGAAGAATATTTCAACAAGATCAACTTTAAGTTTGGGTATCACGAAGTACCAATTGAACACTCTGATGTGTGGAAGACTACTTTCAAAGCCAAGGAGGAACTTTTTGAATGGTTGGTCATGCCTTTCAGGTTGATAAATGCTCCTCCAGCCTTCATAAAGTTGATCGACAACATCTTGTGACCATTCACCAACTCATTTGTAGTGGTGTAATTGGATGACATTCTGATCTTCAGGCAGACTTGGGAAGAGCACATTCACCACATCCGACAAGTCCTCCAAACACTGTGACAACACAAGTTGTATGCCAATTTAGAGAAGTGAACTTTTGACAAGACCCGTGCTCAATATCTGAGATACATTATTTATGAAAGGGGGGTGCATGTGGATCCAAACAAGATCCAAGTCATACGGGATTGGCCAGCCCCAGACACTCTAACAGAGCTTTGCAGCTTTATGGGTCTTGCTAATTTCTATAGTAGGTTCGTGTTGGGATTCTCTCATATCACTTGGCCCTTGAGTCAATTCACCAAGGGAGGAGCGAAAGAAAAATTATTTTGGTCGGAATCTCAACAAAAGGCATTCGTAGAATTGAAACATCGTCTCTGTTCTGCCCCAATGCTCACATTACTAGGCAAAAACCATTCCAGATCAAGACAAATGCCTCTGACTTTGCTATTGGGGAAGTTCTTACTCAAGAGGGGCATCGAGTGGCATATCACAGTGAGACATTATCCGACATAGTTTGCAAATATCCCACTTATGACAAAGAAATGTATTCCATTGTGCAGGCTTGTCGACAATGGAATCATTACATTTTGGGGAAGGAAACAATCATCCACACAGACCACTGACCCCTGCAGTTCATACAGACGCAAGGGAAGTTGCAGAACGATCACCACCAGAAGTGGTCCACATATCTACAACAGTTTCATTTGAACATCGAGTACAAGAAGGGGTAGCACCAATAATGTTGCAGTCTGCCTTAGCCGACCACCGATCATGGAGCTAACCACCGTTCTCAACTCTTGTGGGCACAAGACTTCTGATTGGCCACTTCTCTACAAAAGTGATCCAAAATTCGGCCACACATACATGGCACCCTTGGGGGGTATGCAAGTTCCAAATTTTCACCTCCAAGATGCACTGTTATGTCACCTGCGACACCTTTTATTTTCTTCAAGCGAGCCTGCCAAGATGATATGGTAAGCACACTACAATCGAGTCGGTGGGCATTTCAGGGTCGAGAAAATAGTGGCAGTACTGCAAAAGTATTTCTATTCTCTGAACCTTCGACAGGATGTCAGGAAGTACATCAAATCCTGCACTTCTTGTGTCATTTCCAAACCTACCATCAAGCAGCAAGGCCTATATACTCCGCTATCTACCCCTAGTACATCTTGGGAATCCATCTCCATGGATTACATGTCGGGCCTTCCTTCTACTAACCATGGAAACAATTGTGCTTTCGTGGTCGTTGATAGATTCTTGAAGATGGCCATTATGGCGGCCTGCAAGAAGAATATCACATCAGAAGCAACTGCTAAACTCTTATTTGAATGAGTGTGGGTGCACTTTGGGATCCCACAGTCTATAATATCAGATCGGGACAACAGGATCCTCAACACATTTTGGTCCAGCCTCTGGTCAATGTTCGACACCAAGCTCACCAAGTCCAGAGCCTTCCATCCCCAAACTGATGGCTAGATAGAGATTGTCAACAGGATGATTGTACACATTATGTTCATGTACAATTCAAAGAATCCACACACATGGGATGAGAGCCTCCCCTATGTACAACACAATTATAATCGAGCTCTCCACGGCTCAGCCAACCACATCCCCTTTCAGGTGGGCTTGGGATTCTAGTCGCTATGTCCCATTGATGTATCCATGCCATTTCCGACTACTCGGGCCAATTTGGATCATGTCTAGTCTGAAGCTGACAAAGCGAACATCTTCATTGAGCACATTCAACACATCTGCCAACAGGTTCATGACATATTGGACAGAGCCAATGTTAAATACAAGAAATGACATGATCAACATCGAATTCCACACAACTTCCAGGTGGGTGACAAAGTGTGGCTAAGCTTGCAGAAGGACACCTCACTCGACCCCACCGTAAGCTTCGCCTGCTCCGATATGGGTTGTACACCACCACCGAAGCTATAGGGAACAATTCCTTCGAGCTCAGTATTCCACCATTCCTTGGTCTACACCCATTATTCAATGTGGACTGCCTTCATCCCTACTGCCCACCTCTATTCGATATCTCTGACATTGTAGAGAAAATCACACCAACAGAGGTAAATCCAGACTGCATGGAACAGGCCACCACAGATCGTATCATGTACATGCAAATCAAGAACACTTTCCAACAAAACATCCAACTGTATCGGGTTGTCAAAGCTGGCCAACTCTTGAACGAAGGCAAGTTGTTCACCAGGGACCAAGTTTAGCAGAAGTTTCATCATGTCATGTAGGAACTCAATGCAATGGGGACCATTGCTTCCTAAGGGGGGAGGAATGATCCAGGTGGATATTGGTGGCCACCCGCCTATTCCACTTGCGGCCCCACCATTTTCTATTTCAGTATTTCAATTTTAGCACAACTTACTCTTTTTAGTAGTTTTTTGGATCCTTAACTTCCGAAGCCGTTTTGAGACCCTAAACAACATTTTTTGGGCATCGCGCCTCGAGCTAATATAATTATGTTCTGGAATCAATATTTTCAGTTAGATTTTGTAGTCCTCGGATAGATCTTTCTAACGATGTATCGTGTGCATTAAACACAAATAGTCTGCCAAAGTTACGACCCCAGGAAGTTCAAACACTAATTTACCCAAATGGGGCCCATAGTTTTGGCTCTTCATGTCCTAGGGTTAGGTTTTTGGATGTTTAGGGTATTCCATTTTTTCTATATAATAAATTGTCCCTCGAGCCTCATTGGAACACATTTCAGAGGCTTGTAGCCGTCACATATCTTCTCATAGACAAGCTACCACCGTCCTAACTAGTTTATTTCCATTTTATATGTAAGAAAATTTCATTTCTTTGATATTAATGAAATGAAGTGTTATTTCCATTGCATATTTTTACTTATGGTTATATGTGTATTCTATTGCATTCCTGCATAAATCAGGATCACTTCATGATTGGAAACAAGTTCAAATATTTTTGCAAGGATCAAGAAATACATAGCAGTGATCTTCTGCAAGAAGCACTTCCCATTCCATCATTTCGTTCTCTCCTAACCAAATCAGTTACATTCAAATTTTAGACCAATGGTTCCCCAATCATTGTATTTCAACTATTAAACAAAATAAATCACTCCTCTTAACAATTTATGGGATTTTTTTTTGCATGTAGGCATTAATTTTTTATCTTCTAGATGGCCAAGAATCATAATTCAGGGGATTTTCTCAATTTCTTGTTCTCAATGTTTCTATTTATTTAATTAGTTTTTTTGTTACAAGTACCTGGTTAAAATACTAATAGCAGTTTCTTATGCTTACAATTTTACTATAAATACCACAAATGAATGTGGAGATAAATCAAACTTTATGTATTTTATCCCTATGTTATATGAAACAGAACTAAAATGCAGTGAGAAACAACGACCAACATTAATATATAAACAACAGCGGGTATGCTCAAATGCCAATACTAGGAAACAGAAGAAGCATTAGGAATTTCTCAATCTTCTCCAAATTTCCTATTTCATTTCAAGCTGATTTTCTGGAGTGGTAGAGCTTATTATACATATGAGCAAATCAATTAGCTCATGATGGATTAAGAATATCAAAAATTTCAATAATTCATCATGCATGTCGTGCATTTCTTCTAAATTGTCCTTTATAATATTGTTCCAAGCTATATATCTAGCTCTAGTACCTTTGCTATACAATTTTATTTTTAGAAATGTATTGGCACAACAAAATTCCCTACCCAAACAACGTTATTTGATTGTTGTTAGCTGTATGTAATATCCTCAAATGTTTGCATAGATTAGACCTTCAAAATATACCACAAATTCTAAAATAGTCTACGATCCAATTGTTGCCAAGGAAATGTTTCTTAGAATTTTATTTCATGTTAAGAATAAAGGATATCAATTGTGAATTTATATCTCATGTTGTACCTTGAGAACCTTCTTTCTTAATTGTAGCTTTATCAATGGTCTCTGATCCCTGTTGTAATATTTAAAAAAAAATTGTAATATTTAAATCAACCCAATGTATTTTATTAACGTACCTAAATTTACACCTTCCATGACGCTTCTAATCTTATAAAATGTTAAAAGTGGAGTGTTTTATGATGTAATGGATATTAATAACCTAGATTATGTACAATGATATGATGATAGTGTAGGTTGATGTTAAAGTTGTAAAATTCTTGTACATATCAAGGATGAATGATAGTACAAGCCAAAAATTAAATTATTATAAATTATTAAACAATCTGTTAGGTGCTAAATCATACTTCTTATTAAAGAGATAACTAATGAAAGTTCAAACTTCATTTTTTATGTTCTTAGCCTATTTATAGATGTCAAAGTAAAAGTTTCTAGATGTGATTTCTCCCATAAAAGTTAAGGCAAACCATGTAAATGTCATTTCTCCCACAAACTCATAAAGGTGTGACGTTTGACATAACTTCATCAAAAAATACCATTAGTTGTTTTAGTAAGTGCATAAACTAATTTTGCAAACCATGTACATGCCATTTCTCCCACAAACTCATCAAGGTGTGACTTTTGACATAACTTAATCAACCACTACCACTTTAAGGCAAACAATGTACATTTGTCATTTCTCCCATACATGTGTCATTTCTCCCATAAAAGTTTAGGCAAACTTTAAGGCATGTGACATTTCTATGTCATTTCTTCCATAAACTATAAGGCAATGTCATTTCTCCCATAAACTATAAGGAAAACCATGTACATGTAATTTCTCTCTTAAACTCTAGGAAAAACAAACTTTAAGGCATGTCATTTATAGATGTGATTTCTCCAATAAAATTTAAGGAAAAATTTAAGGCAAACCATGCACATGTCATTTTTCTCATAAACGCAAGGCTTTCTCCCATTAATTCAAGGCAAACTTTAAGGCCTAAAGGAAAACTTTAAGACATGTCATTTCTAGATGTGATTTCTCCCATAAAATTTAAGGCAAACCATGTGCATGCCATTTCTCTCACAAGCTCAAGGATTTCTCCCTTCAATTCAAGGCAAACTTTAAGGCCTAAAAAACAAACCTAAAGTGGCTGATCTTCCATAGGATTTTAGTTTTTCTGTTGAGCATTAACTTCTACAAGATCTAAAAGTAGAGTCTGTAAAGGGCTAGGTAGCCTCTGGATCTCATCCTTTCTAAAAGTTGATATATCTAGTAAATGCCCCTACATTCAATCTCTGGCAGAGATATAAATAGAAGTGCTTCATTGTAATATCCATTTCTGTACATGCCATTTCTCCCATAAAATTTAAGGCATTTTCTAGTGTTTTTGGAACCATGTACATGCCATTTCAATGTCATTTCTCCCATAAACTTTAAGGAAAACATTAAGGCAAACCATGTACATACATGTCATTTCTCCCATTTCTCCCATAAATTTTAGTAAGTGCATAAAATAATTTTGGAAACCATGTACATGTCATTTCTACCATACACTTTAAGGAAAACCATGTACATGTGTCATTTCTCCCATAAACTTTTAGGCAAACTTTAATGCATGCCATAGTATGGAACAAATCTAAATATAAGTTCTTCATTGTCATATCCATTTTTGTACATGCCATTTCTCCCATAAAATTTAAGGTGACATTTGCTAGTGTTTTTGGAACCATGTACATGTCATTTCTCCCATAAATATGAAGGAAAACTTTAAGGCAAACCATGTATATACATGTCATTTCTCCCATTTCTCCCATAAATTTTAGTGTGTGTAAAATAATTTTGCAAACCATGTACATGAGATTTCTCCCATATAATTTAAGGCAAACTTTAAGGAAAAACATGGACATGTGTCATTTCTCCAATAAAATTTTAGGAAAACTTTAAGGCATGCCATTTCTCTGTCATTTCTGTGTCATTTCTCCCATACATGTTTCATTTCTCCAATAAAATGTTAGGAAAACTTTAAGGCATGCCATTTTTCTGTCATTTATGTGTCATTTCTCCCATACATGTTTCATTTCTCCAATAAAATGTTAGGAAACTTTAAGGCATGTCATTTCTATGTCATTTCTCCCACAAAATATAAGGCAATGTAATTTCTCCCATAAACTATAAGGCAAACTTTAAGGAAAACCATTTACATGTCATTTCTCCCTTAAACTCTACGCAAGGAAAACTTTAAGGCATGTCATCTCTAGATGTGATTTCTCTCATAAAATTTAAGGAAAACCATGCACATGTCATTTCTCCCACAAACTCAAGGCTTTTTCCAATTAATTCAAAACAATATTTAAGGCCTAAAAACCAAACCTAAAGTCGTTGAACTTCCATAGGATTTTTTTTCTTTTTGTTGAATGTTAACTTTTACAATTTCTAAAGACAGAGTCTGTAAAGGGCGAGGTAGCCTCTAGATCTCATCATTTCTCAAAGGTGAAATATATAGTAAATGCCCCTATAATCAATCTCTAGAACATATCTAAATAGAATTTCTTCATTGTAATATCCATTTCTGTACATGCCATTTCTACCATAAAATTTAAGGCATTTTATAGTGTTTTTGGAACCATGTACATGTCATTTCTCCCATAAACTTTATGGAATTTTTTTTGGAAAAGCATGTAGTACATACATTCCATTTCTCTCATTTCTCCCATAAATTTTAGTAAGTGCATAAAATAATTTTGCAAACCATGTACATGTCATTTCTCCCACACACTTTACGGAAAACTTTAAGGAAAACATGTACATGTGTCATTTCTACCATACATGTGTCATTTCTCCCATAAAATTTTAGGCAAACTTTAAGGCGTGCCATTTAAATATCATTTCTCTATCATTTCTATGTCATTTCTCCCTTAAACTCTAGGCAAGGAAAACTTTAAGGTATGTCATTCCTAGATGTGATTTCTCCCATAAACTTTAAGGAAAACTTTAAGGAAAACCATGCACATGTCATTTCTCCTATACATTTTCAATAAATGTTAATTTAATATATTTTATTGATTTTTTTTTCAGAGATTAAAAAACCACTACATATGGTTGAAAAATGAACATTATGCATATATGGTTCCTACTATCCCAATCCAGAGAAAGCAGTGATTACATATGTGCTTTGCAATATTGCGACTAACAAGGTCCTCCAAAGAAAAACAAATATACCGGGAAAAACAAAAAACAACGAGGCATATTATATTGTATTGATAAAAGGCTTAGGAAACAACTAGGGAGTATGGATCAAATGGAATTATAGTTTTCACCAATTCTGAACTTCTGTGTAACCAGATGAAAGGCATGTACCATGTTCTGAAGGAGAGGCTAAAACAACTACATGGAAAAGAAAACAATATTGTTAGCCAATTTCAATTATTTGGTATAAGACATTGTTAAAATGTTAATAATATGTTTGGTGATCTATTGTGTGGGGCAATGCCAATTCAAGATTCATCTATTAAAGATGAATTAATATATGAATTAGTATTATATGAGGCAATGCTAATTCAAGATTCATTTCTCAAAGATGAATTAGTATTGAGATGCTTTCCTTCAAAATTCAAGATGAATCTCTCAAATATGAATTAGTTTTGAGACGCTCTCCTTCAAAAATTCAAGATTCATCTCTCAAAGATGAATTAGTGTTGAGATGCTCTCCTTCAAAATTTATTGATGGACATTGTAACATATCTTTGATATGTATGTGTTTCTTACTTATAAATGCGTCATTTTTAATAACCATGTGTTTTTTTCAATTATATACTAAGTGTGCTCCAACCATGTAAAGTGCAACTAGGTGAACTTCACATTTTTATAAAATTAAAATGTGAGGACTTCAAAAAATTATTGTTTCAATTGAGTTTCACATGTATCAATTCTAGTGATTTGAAAGTTGCATTTTACATAATCTGTGTACTAAATTACATTAATTTTTTCAAATCTTTTGAATTTATTTTAAATAGTAATTTAAAAAAAATTATAAATGTCCACTGTAGATATATCCATATATATCATGGAGGATGAAACATGAATATCAATAGAATCCCATGCCTCTACGAGAAAGGAGAATCATGGATTGAGAGATGTTCATGGTATTTAAATATAATCTTATCTCAATACATACATGTGTGTACATATGGAATTGATTTTTTATCTATTTTGTATGTTAAATTAGTTTTTAATAAGTTTCATTTTTATTTTTTAGAATTTGTGAGGACAAGGGTGTCTACTCCATCAATGGAGCATGGCTATGGTTCACGCACTCGTGGTATGGTTCATGCAATTTAATCGATCATACATGTACATGTGTATTTCTATGTATGAGTATATTTTTGGATTGATTATAAATTCATATTTTTTAATGAAGCTTCCCTCCCGTCGCGTGAGGTTGGTGGTGGTACACATTCCCTTGGAGGCCCATGAATAAGCGATGGCCAATTCTGGGAGGGTGGTGATATGAATTCCCCTAGAGACCAACCAATGTATAGTCACGTTGGTTCTCAACCAATGAGTGGTCGTTCAAATGGTTCTCAAAAGTCTTGGGGTGGTCAAGATGCTAGCCACCCATATCGAGGTGGCCATCAATCTGAACATTATTTTCATACAATTTATACAAATTTGTTTACATGTTTTTTTAATATACAAAATTTTATATATTGATGCAGAGGGTGAAAATGTTACTCGAAAAAAACGTAGAACAAAATGCATTATTCAAGAAGAAGGTTGTACACCAACCACGAATTATCTGTCTGACATTTCGGATATACCTTGGAAATCAAACATTCAGTAATGCACCTTAAAAAGGTGTCAACATATTCATTCAAAATTTATGAGAGATCTCGTGTCTTTGAAACTCACTGCTAAGAGTCGAAAAAGATTGGAAATAGTTACTCACTCTTTAAGCGAACTAGTAGATATGTACCTAAGGCTTGGGCATACCACTGATACTTTTGTGGAAATGATGAGAAAAATAAAGGAAACAATGATGGGTCCGGATACATGGAAGGTTGTTAAACAAAGAGTTACAACATAAATGACCAAGTATATGCTTAATTTCAAAGAAGGGCTGAAATGAAAGATGCTAAAGGTGAAATATTTCAAGCACCTTGATATAGCTAGCCATTTGTAAGATAGGCGCATTGCCACCTATGGAAGAATCCCATAGAACAATGAGGTTCCACTTTATTTTACAAAATTATTTTATGTAGAATTATTTTTGGGAATGAAACCCACTTATAATGACCTTTCCTCTAATTTTTTTGGTCCTAGGAAAGGTCGATTGTGTGACCGTATGGGCACTAAGCATGATGCTGAGTTGCCTCCCCCTAAGCCACCATTGGTTAGTCGACCTCTTCCTGTCAAAACTTTGCGGTCAGATATGGATGCAACTTCTTAAATTATTCGAGAAGGAATGTATGTCATCATTGACATTGTTCAGAGTGGACTAGGTGGAGTTGATGTTTGTCTGAATCAACAAAGAGCATGAGATAATGGATGTGATAATTTTGTGTATCATGCAAATGATGAGATAGACAACATTAGTGTTTAAGATCTCAGAACATATGCAAATAATTGTCGCAATGGTTGGTAGGACCTAGTTATTCATGAGAAAGAGGGCATGGGATCGGTATATGTTAATAGATAGAGTGATTATTTTAGCACATGTACAATTTGTACTAAATACATATATACATACGTTTGTTTATATAGATTAATATAATAAAAATGTATCATTATATGTTAAAACCATTTGCAGTTCTCATGATTGATGAATGAAGATGATGTCAATACCACATTCGGAGCCTCTGGTTCACACAATCAAGATGGGTCTCCCCATCAATCACACAATAAAAATAGTTCTCACCATCAAGATGATATGTTGGCACATGTTAGTGTTTTTTAAATGAACATGATGATGTACAATTTTTTATTTATTTATTATTATATATATCGAAACATGATGACATATTTTTTTTTTAAATAATTATGCACATATGTACATGTATATATAATTAAATGTTAACAGATTCCGATTCTCTTTGATGTTTTTGGGATGGGGGGACCTTCTTCATCCTTGGGATATGACCTAAATCCACCATCATAGGTATGAACAATTTTTCACTTTTAAATATGTTTTAAGTTATATATTGCAGCTCAAAAGTTCCATTAAAAAATGAGACCTAGATCTTGAGTTATTTTAAATTTTTTGAATTTTAGGTTTCTGGAGACTTTCTTTCGGAGCCACCCTTATGAGATATGTCAGATCAACTATCAAAAGTATTAAAATTTTCACTTAAATATGATTAAGTTATAAGTTATAAATTGAAGTTCAAAATTTTTATTATAGATTGAGATCTAGATCTTGAGTTATTTTACACTTTTAAAATTTTTTAATTTTAGGTTCCTGGAGATGATTTCCCTTCTCCATGGACTCTAGCGATGGAGTGTATGATGGAGATAGAAACATCCACACCATTTGAACCATTTGAACAAGTTGTCCAAGTTGTTTTTTAATATTATTGAAAATTAGTTTATATATGCATTTTCATTTCAAAATTTTTAATATATATATATATATATATATATATTGTACAATTTATTGTGGAAGATGTTCCAGTGGAGGAATTTTTAATGGATGAGCAACTAAACACAATGGAGATGGAACCACATGACGTATTGCATGATTTTTTTTTTCATTTTCTTTTTTTTTACAGGAAGTTCTATATTCTCATTCAATTTTAAAACATTAAATTTTAATGTTTGTACACATTGTGTACAGGTTCCCCATGCTTCACACAATATCACTAGGATCATGACTTTATTGGGAGAGACACTAGATCCATCTATATTTGATAGATGATGCACATGTGTGCAACATTATATTTGATAGATCTAGTCTTAAATTTACTCTTTTATATATAGTCCTATCTATGTAGTCATATTTACTTTTCTATATAACTTGATACTTGTAACACTATACATTGAACTAGATATATATACTTACTTTTATTGTTCATGTGAGATACAAATTTTGGACATATTTTACTATTTGGATATATAGTTTTAAACTACATTTACTTTTACCAATAATAGTTTTAAATTCTGGATAGTTACATTTGGCATGTGATCAAATGTTGTGATATATAATGTTTTGTTTTTAAAATTCAAGTTCTCATTTTATTTTTTAAATATAAAATGAATCTAGATGGAGATTTCAAATTACAAAACACATGTACATGTGTGTATATTTTGGATAGTTGAACTACATTTGGCATTTGATCACATGTTGTGATATAATGTTTTCTTTTTAAATTGGATAGTTCAACTACATTTTTCATGTGATCCAATGTTGTGATATAATGTTCTGTTTTTAAATTGGACAGTTCAACTACATTTGGCATGTGATCTCATGTTGTGATATAATGTTTTTTTTAAAGCTCAAGTTGTCAGTTTATTTGTTAAATATAAAACGAATGTCTAGATGGAAATTTTGAATTACATTTTCACAATGTGTATATTTTGTATGGTTGAGCTACATTTGGCATGTAATCACATGTTGTGATATAATGTTTTGTTTTACGATATAATGTTTTGTTTTTAAAATTCAAGTTGTCATTTTATTTGTTAAATATAAAATGAATCTCTAGATGGAAATTTCAAATTACATTTTCACAATGTGTATATTTTGGATGGTTGAACTACATTTGGCACGTGATTGTAATATAATGCTTTGTTTTTGAAATTCCAGTTTTCATTTTATAAACTTGTTAAAAATATAAAATGAATATCTCTAGATGGAAATATCCAATTTGAGACCATATTTTGGATAGTTGAACTACATTTGGCATGTGATCAAATGTTGTGATATAATGTTTTGTTTTTAATGCTCAAGTTTTGGATGGTTGAACTACATTTGACATGTGATTGTGATATAATGTTTTGTTTTTAAAATTGAAGTTGTCATTTTATAAACTTGTTAAAAATATAAAATGAATTTCTCTAGATGGAAATTTCAATCACAAACCATGAGAATTTTGAATTACAAACCATGTATACATGTGTATATTTTGAATAGTTGAACTACATTTGGTATGTGAAGTAATGTTGTGATATAATTTTTTATTTTTAAAACTCATGTTTTGGATGGTTGAATTACATTTGGCATGTGATTGTGATATTATATTTTGTTTTTATTGGATAGTTGAACTAGATATGACATGTGAAGTAATGTTGTGATATAATGTTTTATTTTTAAAACTCAAGTTTTGAATGGTTCAACTACATTTGACATGTGATTGTGATATAATGTTTTGTTTCTAAAATTCAAGTTGTCATTTTATAAACTTGTTAAAAAAATAAAATGAATCTCTCTAGATGGAGAGTTCAAATTACAAACCATGTATACATGTGTATATTTTGGATAGTTGAACTAGATTTGGCATGTGATCACATGTTGTGATAATATAATTTTTTGTTTTTAAAACTCAAGTTGTCACTATATTTGTTAATTATAAAAAGTTGGGATGTACATGAAGTGTGAATGTTATATAAATTTAGGAGATGTACATCTATTATTTAGGTGATATTTAAGTACAATACATATCGATGTTTTAAAATCTAAAATATAATAATAAAATGTACAGGTCAGAACCCATACCATGGCCCCGCGCCAGTGACAGAAACCCATTAGAGGCAACTACAGAGGTGCATTTTTAGGCCTCTCTCACCGTGGAAACGACCAATGATTGGAATCCACTTAGGGCTCTACATCTGATAGCCATGAGGTGTTGGCTCCTTGAGCATTTGATAACATTCATGGGGAGACTGTTTTGCCTCCGGAGAAGCCTAAGGGTAGAAGAGGCAGGAAATTTACTATTCCATAATTTGTGCAGCCTTTACCTAGGAAAACCAACCCGCGTTCAGGTTATGAGCCCATGATGGAGGAGATAGGCATTTGGGTTATGGACTCGGATGGTGTCAGGACCAGAGATTACGATGTAGAGTACCTAGTCACTCCCATTGTCCATGTGACCTATCTGAAGCCTCCTTAAATGCCCACAGCTGAGGAGGAAGCCATTGCTAGAGAATAAAAGTGTCTGATAGAGGAAGAGGACTAGGAAATGAACGAAAATGAATGAACTCTATGATTTTCACCTCAGGATATACTTAAACTCTTTTTTTTTTAATATGGGCCACTGAATATTTTGTATTACAAGACTGGATGACACTCTTAAGTGGTTGGCTTCCTCCTTTGAGGAAACCCCAAACTTGGTTTATTTTAAACACTACCAAGGCAGGGATAGGCTAAGCACTGCTTTCCATCTCTTCTTGTTGCCTCTGTACATTTTTTCATGCTTTTAATATAGTTTAGCCAAAGCTACAAACAAAAAACATTTCACATGAATATATGTACATAAAAATTATTGAAGTACATGTTTGAATATATATTAAAATGATTTAAGTGAAACACATATCAAAGTATATATATAAAAACAATCATAAGATTCTAGGTGTTCTTAGATGTGTCAAAAATCCATAAAATTTTAAAATTACATTCTAGAACATATATATCGAGTACTTGCAAAAATTTTCATCAATGCACATAAAAAAGCTACTTTTAGTTGATAGTAAACTGGAAATTACAAAACACGTACCACACATTTTTCATTCAAGAATGAATATTAAAATTGACTTGTAAAGACATGCACATCTAAAACAAAATCGTGCAAATTCAAATTTGCATTATATCAACTATGCTAGATACAAAAATATGTACATTTTGCAATAATGGCATTATGACAAATTGTACTAGAGAGTGTATGAAATTGTTTAGACGAGATAATCTAGACATGTGCATGTGTAAATGTGTATAAATTACTCATGTGCATGTACCAAAACATTGTACATGTGCAAAAACTTGTACAGATAACATAAAAAGGCAGTTCAATTTTTAGTTGAGTTCTAGGAGTTCTAAAAGATGAATCCAAAGAGAAGAAATTGTCGGGCAGTTTAATCAAAAAATTTCCAATGGAATTCCATCTTCAATGATTTTTTCATGGTCGGATTTTGACATTTTCCATTTCTTAATTTTCTTTTTTTTTCTTTGATTGAAATTCTATAAACTTTATGTGTGGCGCACACACGAAGTGACTATATTGGAAACTTATGACATCAGGTTCATAGTCTTGAAAGTAAAAACAATCCCCACTTTGATTAGTTTGTCTGAAAAAATAACCTTTCAGTATAATAGACCCTCTGTCATATGTAAACCCGTGATCATCATAGTTTTCTAATAATTTCATCTTTCGTTTAGTGCAACACATCAAATAATACTTCACATTTTCATCATTCATAGTAGGTACAATTGCAACAAAAACATCTCCTGCACAATAAAACAAACTTATGTATTTAAATTTAGATCATAATTAACATGAAAAATGAACTTTAAAATTAATGTGTACTTAATTTTATTATCTATTTCTATATCTCTATCATTTGAAATAAATTGAAATGTTACCTTCTCTAACAAGATCAGAAAGTCGATCACCATCAGATGATATTGTAGTCTCCTCTTATTGCATTTCTTCAAACCTTGCAACGGACATTTTCCCCTTTGTATTTAGTTCTATATGTTGCCAATATTTTACATACATTGTGTTTTCACAAAAATCATTCGATTATGTGTTTTCTATGCAAGCATGACAAAAACAAGAATATTTTCTTTTATCCAATGCAAAAACATTTGTGGATAATTTTGTTTTAATTGTATGCAATTTTTTACTCCCTTTTATTGTTTCAACGTAATTTCCAATTGATCTATCTACATCTTTGACCCCAATATGTCAAAAAAATATATATGGAAAATTCAAAGAAGAATATAAATATGATATCAAAATACCATCAAAGATAATCATTGTGATAAATGTACACTATTTAAAATTAGAAATCCAACAAAAATTAAATTGAATGTACCTTCCCACCTCCCTAGATATTTTAGTCTCATGGCTTAGTGCAGGGATGCACCATTGGACAACTTCTTCAGCTGAGACAAGTCGGTTTGTAGAGGGCTCCATTTGATATCTTCAAAGTGCTCATTTTATGCATGCCCATATGTCGTCTTGTTCTCCTTTTCCATGACCAGTTGCAAAGAAATTCCAACAAGGTTTAATGCAGGCTTTCATATGAAGACGACACAATCAAAAGAATGATCGTGAAGATTTCAATTGACCTGCGCATCCATCTGACCATATCCAATGTTCATTGAATTTTATTCCATGAATTTTCAACAAGTCATAAATCTTTTCAAAAGAGTGTTGTACAAAACATGTATCATGTGTACGATCGTCAGTGATATAAAAGTGATATTATTTAATAACATGCCAATTTTCACTGGTACTTTTAATATGATCAAAAAAAATTTCAGCATGTCTATATAGAATATGGACGAGCATGGAGACTTGGTCAGAATGATATTATTCATTATGAATTTCTTTTTGTGGAAGAAATGTGTAGTTTTATGCAAAATAAATTACTGAAAAATGTTCCATGGTGGAAAAAATTCACGGGAGTTTTTGAATTGCAAGTCCTGCCATCGAGTTCTATGGGAATGCTTGGTGTATTTATAAATTTCTACCTCAAATTTTCTCAAAAAATCTATCACAAAAATTTCTTCTTCTTATAAATAAATTCTTTTAGCAATTGAACCTTGAATTGATGTATGGATATATTCATATCTCTTCCATTTCAATTTCATGTTGGAAAATGATTGATCATTTATATCAGTACGTTATTAATTTTGAAATTTAGTCAAATTTCCACAATCATCGCATTTTTTTACCACAAACACATTTCTTTTGGTAAAATAATTCATGGCCTTCTCTTCCACATATGAAATCATGGATCATGGAAGGAGGAGGTGAATCTTTCCAAAATTTTTACCAAAATCAAGGAACGTGTCATAATATAACTTAAATTCCACATGATAACAACAACATCAAGTGTCCTGTACGATGATAGGTTTTACATAACATAGTTTTTTTTATAGAAAAACAATGATTGAGACATAAATTCCACGATTCTCTTCTTTGAACTTGTTGAACAACCCTATCTGAGTGGTGTCCAACAAATGTTTTGGATATTCTTTGTACTAATTTCGTGATATTCTTCTTCGCATCACATCCATTGCTTTTAGTGAAACATGTGAATTTTTCATCCAATATATATATATATATATATATATATATATATATATATATATTCTCCAAGTCAATCTTTGTATGGTTGCCTACAAATAGCTATCCAACTGGTGATTTCATCATTTACATCTATTTGCAACTAAAATTTAAGATGTTTGTGCAAAGTTTTTTGTGAGGTTCCTAATGCCCGTGCCATAGATTTTACCAAGAAATTCTCTTTAGTACATGATGAAACCACGCCCATATGTATTACTCTACATGCATCTAAAACATTTTTCTTTCTAGATCTTCTAATTGAATTTAGAGCACTATTTATATTTTGTATCACATCTTCCTTCATTTGTTTATCTTTTTTTGATTTTTGATTACCCAATAAAGTCGTAGCTTCTTTTAATTTTCTTGATGTTAAGAGACATTTCAATAATTGGGCTTTAACTGCCACATTTTCTTTTTTTGAAGAACGAATAAAAAATGTGATTAACACGATATCATATAACATGGTTAGCTTTTTTATCTCCATATGTGTGAGTATCAACATTTTCTAATATCTCATCATCAATATTGCTTTCATCTGTACATATTCGAATTAAATGTACATAATAAGTTTACATATTCAATAAATAACTAAATTAATAAATATGTATAATTTCAATAATACACGTGTGTTCAACACACACACACACACATATATATATACATACCCGATGATTCAATTTCTCACTTGAATTTATTTCAACATTTTCACCATCTTCAATCATTGGTTCAATATCTCTTTCACTTTCTCTTTCAAAATTTTGTATCTCATCATCAATGTTTTGAGGAATATCTCTCTATGTTTACATTGCAAAATATTTTTCAAATTAGTTCATCAAATAAAAATTAAGCTTCACAATTTACACTAGGAAAATTATAAATGTCAAATTTATAATATTTACATTTACATACCTGTTTCAAATTCTAGTTGAGGTTTATTTACCCTTTCAATATTTGAGCATTCTTCTCTCTTTTTTTTGCGATATTCTCTCCCCTGTTCTCTATGTTCCTTACGATCTCTCATTCGATCATATTTATTTTGCAGTTCCTTCGATTTACCATGATAATTGAGTATGAAGCTCAAAACATTTCCTTCAAAAAATTAGACAAAAACTCAATTAAAAAAATCATACAAAATATTTAATTGAAAAAAAAACTCATTTTAAATTTTTTTCACATATGACATACTTCAATCCAAAACACTTTAAAAAATCCAAGAAAAAAATGTCTTCTAAAAATGAAATGAAGCTCCTTCCAAGTCCTGCAATTTTTTTTTTTTAAATGTTAGACAAAAACACATACTCTAAAAAAATGTCACTTCAAAAATACCTCAGAAAAATGTCCTTTGAAAATAAAGTCGAAAAACCTCTAAAAAAATGTCTCTAAAAACACACTACCTCCAAACAATGCCATTTGAATATTAGGCCCAAAAAGCCTCTAAAAAGATATCACTTTAAAAAATACGTCCAAAAAATGGCCTTTGAATATTAAGCCTAAAAAGAGTCCTTTGGAAATTAAGCCCAAAAAATGTCTTTTGAAAATTAAGCCCAAAAACCTCTAAAAACAAATAACCTCCAAAACAATGTCCTTTGAAAATTAAGCCCAAAAACCTCTAAGAACAAAATACTTCCAAAAAAATGTCATTTGAAAGTTAAGCCCAAAAAGCATCTAAAAAATGTATCACATACCTCCAAAAAATTTCCTTTTAGTATTAAGCTAAAAAGAGTCTGTTGCAAATTAAGCGCAATCCTTTGCAAAATAAGCCCAAATGAAGAAATATGTGAAATTATGCGAAAATAATGAATATGTGTATGCCTATTTATATTTCCGCGAAATGTTTTTTTTGGAAGGGCTTCATTGAATTTTCTAGCCGACGTAAAGTCGATTAAAATTTCGACTGAAATTTTTTAAAAACTTCAGCTGAACTTTTGTGTCATTAGAATTGAAGGGCTGTCGGGACAAAAAAACAATTCAGCCGAACTTTTTTAAAAGTTTGGCCGAGGTAACATGTCTGCAATTAAGCAACATCTCGTCTGTGAACACATTTATTCAACATTGGACTGATTAAAATCCACGAAGCTTTATGAATTAACTGTCGGAACCAAGACAAGCATTTCCAGAATTCAATCTACTTTCAGGAAATATAACTTTTATGAAATTTCATAAATATTTACTAATTTTAATTAGTTTTGTAATAAAATGGGTTCAAATAGTTTATGAAAGACAATATGATTCAGTGAAATCAATATTTTGTATCTTCCAAAATACATTGTTAAAAAAATTGAAAAAATTATGGTGCATTACATTGGTCTGTTGTCTGTAATGGGTAGTTTTTACATTTTTAGTTTATAACTTATATGTTGAGAAATTTTGTGTGAGCCAAAACATATTCAAAATATGTAGTTTTTTTCATATTGGATCACTTAAAAAAATCTAGTAATTATGATATGTATCAGTTGATTTCGTGAATATAATGAAACCAAAGTAGACTCTGTCTAGATTGTTGTAGCACATTTTTTTTCTTAAAAACACAAAGTTTTCAAAGAATACACCAACGTATTTTAACATGAATTTTTATGAATCCTTTGATTGTTAAAGAAGACACATTCAAAGAAATGTTAAGTTGACATATCAAATGTGTATAAAAAAATTCCAAAAAATAAGTAATAGAAACCTAATCAAACTTCTGACAACTTTTATTTTTATCACAAAATGAATTTCTAAAGAGAAAAATTGTTTTGGCTTGCAGTAAGTCGAAGAATAGAAAAAGCTATATTTTTTTCTCAAAGAAGGGAAAAAAGTGTAACCCAACTTCTGATTTTCACCCTTTAAAAAGACAAAACTAAAAACTAAAGTTCTAATTGGCAAGTTCAAAATTTATCGTAACTGCTTCTTAATTAACAATAGCATTTTTATTCACAGTTTTGCAGAAGAGGGTTTCTCTACCAAGGATTCATCCATCCTTTTTGAGCAACAATAAGTAAGGTAGAAAATTCTATTCATCGATGCTTTTTGTTTGCAGAATGCGGCGACGGTGGTTATTACTGATGAACATCCTCATTGAATCTACTCTGGTTTTGGAAAAACACCCTTTGAGATTTTATGGAGTCAATATGAGGTATATATATATATATATATTGCATTCAACCATGCATAGGATTTGTACAACTATTCAACCTGTTTCTCTTTAAAATAATTATAACTCATAAACATCCTTTATGGCAGCCCAAAAATCGATCTTTTCTTCTACTAAACAGTCTACGATCAATATACCAAAAGGAAACTTTCTGATTTCTATAGTTCAATTGACAGGACCTTGCGAGAATTCTAATACAATTGTGCAGATAAGGAGAATTATTGTATGAATATCATATCATTTAATTTAGTTTTTTTTTTTTTAAGTAAAAATATTTTTCGCCTGAGTCGTTAACGGGGAACCACTTTGAGCCAACGGAGGGTAGTGTATCGAATGATGGCACCCTAATGTAATATTTGCAGTTCTTGAATGTAGATGGTATAACAATTAGCAGTAGCAGAACTTTGGATGGAAATGGAGCCTCCCAGTGGACGTAGTATTGGATAACATAAAATTGAATAGCATTCTGAATCTAATAATTATTGACCAACATTACACTCCAAGTTATTTTAGATGGTCTAACGATCAACGGTAGTGGAACTTTAGATCAACAAGGAGCCTTCCTGTGGACGTAGTATTTGACAACATAAAAATGAATAACTTTCAGAATCCAATAATCATTGACCAACATTACACTCTAAGTTATTGTGTCCCAAGCAAGGTTCTATTTCTTTCTAATCCTATGTGACAGCTTCTGTTTCATTTTTTTCTCTTGTTATGTCCATAAAAATAACATTTTTTTATAGTTTATACTTAATCATCATTAACCATTGAAGAAGTTTTGTATTATAATTGAGATTGATTCCTATATTACATTTTTCATGTAGAATTTTGATTATAATATAGATGTGAAAATAAATAATATGGTGTACAGACACATAACTAGAACCACAACATCAAACATAGCCATTGATTCGCAGTGCAGCAATACTGTGGAGCTCGTCTTTTGCAATAAACACCTATATTTTTTTCTTCTATTTCTATGGATATTTTTCTAGAGAGAGAAAAACATGTGGTTTATAAAGTGTACAAGTGCAGTATCAAAACATTTCAAGTAAATACATTCAGTTTCATAATGTTCCTTTATGTTAAAAAATGATAGAGACACGGTAAGTAGAGTCAGCCAATATCAAGTGCCTCATCATGATGTAGGCCTAAAACAAAGTGAAAAATGTCACCTTGGCACATCAACGAAAGTAAAAACATATCCAGTCATTCCCAGTAAATCGCCATCCAGTACAAAACTGATAGTGACCAAAATTGTACCAATTCAGAAAAACGGAAGACCCTATGCCCATCATCGCGTACCATCTAGACCCTTTAGTATGCATGAACTCCAGTACTGTGTGTATCGAGCTCAAATGTAGTATACGTAATTAGAAAAATCTTACCATGCCCTTTGCCCCAACAAAAATGACATCAGTAAGAACATAGTTCATTTCTTCGAACACTACCTTGAGTCCTTCTTTCAATAATATATCTGTTGTATCATTTTTCTCCCGGAAAATGTGTGTGAAGGAGATGTCATAGAAAGTCCTCCTACGATCCTTAATCATCTCCATCCAGTATGTGAGATTCTCCAGAGAAAATGTATTACATTGGTTCATATTATCTATGAGTACTTTGGAGTCCCTAAAGACCCATAAATATTCAATCTAGAGATGTTTGGTGAACCAAAGGAGCCCCCATAAAGCCATCACTTCCACCCTACTATTGGTTCCAATACCTCCAAACCAATGTATCTTATGGTGACATAATGGAGAGATCATTAACCAAGCTCCGCAACCACATATTTGTTGTTTTTCTGCCTTGTCGAAGAACCCAATGTGATAGTGTATTTCCACTGGTGTAAGTTGATGAGAGAGATCCCTCAGTGGTCCATCCATAATCTTCAATCCACTCCACGAAAAGAGGATCTATTCTACATCCCACTTTGTTGTAAAACTCTTATCTTAAAATGTCCCCTTATTTCTGCAACACCAAATTCTCCAATGTGTTAGGAGAGGGATGTGTCTAAGTTTGACTCCTTTCGCATACCACCATTTGCAACAATCATGAATTGTTGTGAAAACCTAGTCATGAAACTTAAACTCTTCACTCAGATGACCCCATATGTCCCTAGAAAAATCACACTGATAAAAAATATGATCATTTTCCTCATCAACTCTCTCACATAAACAACACCAACCCAGACCAATCCTACCTCTTTTTCAAAATCTTGACCAGGTTAAATTCTTATTCTCCCAAATGAGCCATAAGAAAATGATATGCTTTAGTTGTGCTTTGGTTTTCCATATCTCCTTGAACAACCATGTCTCCCCAAGTTCGCCTCCTTGGATATTATTAATAACAATGTGTTCATTTGTGTTTTGTCTCTTTCTTGATCCATGCAAAATGAAAAAAAATCATGTAGACATAAATCATTTTACATTGTCTTGATGGAAGCATATTTATTTTTTTCGATCGAGGTTAATTGGATGCAAGTACAAGTTATGTTGAATGTCGTTGCAACATTTTAATTTATAGTTAGGCATTTCAAACTAGTAAAATATATCGCTGAAGTCCCTAATTTTATTTTTTTATGGTATTTCATGCTAAATAAGTTGTTGAAGGTGATATTCAAATGGTCAAAAGTCGTATTTTTTTTTAAAGGTCAAGTAGGTTTATATGAGAATTCTGCAGGTGACTTGACAATGAAAATTTATGATTAATCTAGCTACTGTGGAAAGTAGAGCCTTCTTTATTTTCTTAATTTCCGTAGATTTTATTTATTATAGTAGATGTGTCACACTGTAAGGTAGAGTTATAGAGGTTGTTGGTGCAAATGATATCTAGGTAACCACTTAGCACATTTGTTGTATGATGTTGGTACTTTAAATGATAGAGAAAATATTGTTGTTTTTATTGGCATAACATTGATAGGCTAAAAGTTTCCTTCTAACAACAACAACAAGTTGAAACCGATATTGGTCAAACCCCAACATCTAATCCGGAAGAGAAGGTATCATCTAGTGGAGTAGATATTGGCATTGTAGCTATGAAAGCCCTTGCAACAACAATAGATCCAACCTTTGAAAGGGTAAGGACATTATTTTATCCCCCCATGTATGTAGGATTTCTATATCTCTAATTCATAACGTTTCTCAAAATGTTCAATCTTATTTATGTATTGTTGGGCCCTTTTAGAGGTCTTGCTTGCTTTGACTATTGACGACTTCTAGATTTTTTTTCAAAACATTTTTCTTTTTTCCCATCTTCACTTGTATTACTATTTTACTAGGCTATTCTTTTTATGAGCATAAATTTTAAATAATATTTCATATATATTAGTTTTTGGCACTCATTCTTTCTGTTGTGGAAAAATACCTTGAAAGTTTAAAAAAACAAATGGATTTTTTTTTTTGGAAAAATATGTTTAAATTCAAAATGAAGATGGCATCCAATGCTATATATATAAAGTTGAAGTTCAATGAACTTATGTAATTTTTACAATTTATCTGATCCATACTATTCATAAAATTTTATAAAATAAATAATTTTAAGTTTATATTAAATAAAGAAGTTAAAACATGATAAATGATAAATAAATTTTAACTTAAATAATTAAAACATATAAAAAATGTAATTTATTTAATGTTAATAAATATACGTAATATTAAATTTGTTAAACACGTTAAATAAATATAAAATATAAGTAATATTAAATTTGTTTAACATGTTAAATAAATATAAATTATTTCAAATTAAATATATATATGTAATCACAATTTTATTTCTTATTATTCACATTCAACACAATGATTCATAAAAACCATTGCAAGACTTTCGTTACATATTTAAATAACATAAATCAAGTTGTAAAAAAAATTATTTAAAAATTTAAGAAATATGAACTTGATAATGACTAATATGGAGCAATGTGGCACAATGAATGGAAACAATTAGTTTTGTAGATAATTCAAACATTTGGCGGAGATAACCATTCAATCTGCAAAATCCTTTTTACAAAATAGTGAATTTATGTATAGGTATTTAAAAAAAAGACTATGATGAATAGGTAACTAATTTTCATATATATATATATATATATTATTGCCACTTTGTAATTGGATGATGACTTGACCTTTGTACAGGTTTGGATGTTTAAGAATTTTAATTTTTTAAAGATGAGTGGTGACTTTGTAATTGGATGATGGCTTACCTTTGTAAGGTTTGGATGTTTAAGAATTTTTTGTTTTTTTATAATATATTTATTTATGTGTTTAGAAATCGGAAGGAAAAGAGTTTGAAATCGGAAAGGATTTTATAAATTAAATGTTATGATGAATTTAATGGTGATTTTATTTTTGCAAATTTATATTGACTCAAAATTAACAATATTAATATTTATTTATAATTTTTTTGTGAACACTCACTAAAATTTGGATATTTATATTTTTATTTCTATTTAAATCTTATGTGAAGGATTGTATAAATTATGTTGGTAGTAAATTTTTATAAATATGTTTATCTAAGTGAATATAAAGAATCTACGAAGTGATTTTTGAATTGAAAAATATAGACATTTACAAACCAATTAATTTCCCGTGTCTATTTTGGAATAGGGTTTTCAAAATTTTAATTTAATTACTAATAATTATTAGGTAGATAGGAGACACTTCACCTTCACCATGGAATGTGAAATTAGTCATGTTATTTGTGAGAAACTCTATTAAAATTGTTGCATGACTGGGCTTTTTTCGGAGTCTATATTTTCCCCTTTTTTTGCCTCGAGTGATGAGTAAGTTTGAAAAGAATGAATGAAGTCAAAAATTTGAGCAAAGTAACTGAATTTACTGACTTCTCATCCAAGGTTATTTGAGGGTTTCTATGATCACTTCTTATTTTCAAAGCTAATTTCTAAGGTGTCAAGTTCTAAATTTTGATATACATTAAATCTTTGAATAACTAACCGAAGTTTACTACTTGTTTCTTTCTCCATGTTGAGATTCAACAAGATGATGAGCTTAGTGAAAAGAGTCGCCTTCACTAAGTGGGCCCGCGGGCTATTTTTGCCGCAAAGTCTATTTTTAGACTATGTTTATTTTTAGACATGTCGATCATATTCTATGAGTTGCAGGATGATATTTGTGGATGGTTGGTCAAGTTGGAAAAACAGATGGACTTCTATTTTTAGACATATTGGGCGGAATCTATTTTTAGATTTCCAGTATAAAAATTGATATGTCGAATATTATTAGCTCTTAACAATATTTGGACTCTAAACATTATCTTATTCTCTTGGAGCACTTCAGTTAAGTGCACATATGTGGCACAATAGCTGACAGAAGGAATTACGTTATTCTTGAGGGTTTACTGGAGCTAATGCATGAGGAATTCGATTAGAACTCATGTGATAGACTTTGGTAGAGTTATAGAGGTAGTTGGTGGAGTTGTATTCAGTTTAACTCAGTTAGACTCAGTTGAGCTATTTGTATCTAGTCTAACTGATTGATACACTAGTGAGAGTGGTGTGAATTAATTAGTTAATTAATTCAATAAATAATAACTCATTAATCAACTGAAGAATACATCAGTTAAATACAGTGCATGGACAGTTTCAGTGGAGACCAGTGGATAGGTAGGTGAAAGAGCAAGTGTGACTATCAGTTGTGACTATAGTGATGCATTGATTGCATCCAACAATCAGTGGAGATTCCAATGAGGATTGCGCAGTGCAAGCCAGGTGGATTCGAGTTCATTCAGAGCCATTCTTTAGTAGGAATGGCGCAGTCGAGGCAGGCTAGCAGGTGGCAGAGATCGGTGCATGGATTTGCTAGATCATACTTGATTAGTGTGTTGCAATTGTATTGTACTGAGAGCTTGACATGTTCAGCTTTTTATGAGGATTGTTACATGATCTCTATGACATATATTATATACAGATAGTTGGGATTTTCAGCTTCAGGCTTTCCTGTTAAACCACTTTGTTAATGTGTGTGAATTTTTATGCTTTCATGTGTGCATTGCAATTGATTTAATTTTCGCATGTGATGATCAATGGTGGAACAGATTATGTATTGTGCATGAAATAAAATAGTGTGTGATCAAGAGAATATTAGACATATAAAATATCAGTTATATAATTTCTACATGGTATCAGAGTAGTTGATCATTGGAGTAGATTGCAATTATTGAAGCTGTTGAGTTTTGTGCTGGTGGAATTCGAATTTGCTTCAGTGTTTTCTTGGTGTCAAAGTTGAGCATTCATTGAAATGTCTTTCAATGGATTGCGATTTCAGTATGCCCTTGAGGGCAGCTCGAATTATATTGCATGGAAGGACAGGATGGAGGCGATGTTGGATGATAATGGGTTGAAGGAGTTCATAGATGCATAAATTCCAAATCCTTCTTCTAGCAATGCTGCTGCACTTGACGCATGGAAAAAGAAGACAGAAAAATGTCGAAGGATTCTGTTGGAAGGTGTGAAGGATCACATAGTGTCCAACCTTCATGGTAAAGCTTCTCCATTCTTGATGTGGAAAGATTTGACAGACTTTTTCTAAAGAAGAAGTGACCAACAGAATTTGGTGCTTAAAGACAAGCTCAGAAAAATAAAAATGGAGAAGGGCGAGAGTATACCCAAGTACCTCACGAAGTTTTTCCAGTGCAGGGATGAAATGGGAAGTATGGGGGTTATTGTAGATGAAGAGGACTTGGTGAGCTTGGCTCTCCTTGGGCTTCCGAAGAGTTGGCATTCCTATGAGGACTTTGTCAATGGTCGGGAGAAAATGCCAGGATGGGAGCGACTTTGGTCGGATCTTGTGCAGGAGGAGATAAGGCGGGGTACCAGGGATGGATCTTCATCGAAGAATGAAGACGAATAAAATTGCGCTTTGGCTGCCAAAGCAAGGAAAGGGAAGGGAAAGAAAAATCCTTCTCAATCCGATGTGAAAGGCAAGAAGTAGGACTTTTCCAAGGTGAAGTGATTTTACTATCACCAACACAGACATTACGCCACTAATTGTCCACAGCAGAAGAAAAATAAGCAGGTTGTGGATCTGCAGCTGGAGAGACCTTAGTCTCGCAACTTGAGCTCGATTTTTCGTTGATCGCATGCTTGGTCTGAAGTGTGATGGGATCAGGGTGGTTTCTTGATAGTGGTGCGTCTTTCCATACCACCAGAGAGAAATATTTGTTCAGTGATCAGGATGAGAAGGATCTTGGAGTGCACATCGAGATGGGAAATGATGGTAGATACAATGCGACTGGTATCAGAACCATTTCATTTGAGAGTGAGTCTGGTAAATCTTTCATATTGAAGGATTTCATGCATGTTCCAGGATTGAAGAAGAATATGATCTCTGTGGCTATGTCGGAAGACAAGGGATATGATGTTGTCTTTAGCGAGGGAAAGGCTTTCCTGCATAGTAAGGCAATTGGTGAAACCTGAAGGATAGGGGTTCGAGTTAAGAACCTTTATCAATTGTAGGTAGATGGCTGCGCAACAATGGAAGGCAAAGAAGAAGCAGTGGTGAGCCGGGATGAGGGAAAATTGTGGCACAGGAGATTGGGCCATCTTCACCATGGCGCTTTGAAAATTTTACAACAGATTTCTACCGGGCTCCCCAAGGGTACACTTGCACATTTAGATCAGTGCAAGGGATGTACTTTTGGAAAATTTGTGAAAACCACCTTTCATGAGAAGGATAGTTGCACCACGACGATCCTTGAGAGAATTCACACAAACGTGTGTGGACCTTTCTCAGTAGCTTCAATAGGAAAGCACATGTATTATGTGATATTTGTTGATGAATTTTCTCGTAAGTTCTGGATCTTCTTCATGCAGAAGAAGAGCAAGACATACTCAAAGTTCTGTGAGTTCAAGGCACTAGTTGAGAAAGAGTCGGGGAAGAATATGAAGGCTCTAAGGAGCGATAATGGTGGTGAATTAATATTTGGCGAATTCAAGGACTTTTGCAGTGTAGAAGGAATGGGGTCGCGGAGCGAAAGAACAGAACGATCGTGGGTGCTGCATAAGTGATGCTGCATGATCAGGGCCTTCCCATACACTTGTGGGAAGAAGCATGAAACACTGTGGTTTATGTGAAAAATCGTTGTCCTCATAGAGTACTTGGCATGAGTACACCCGAAGAGACGTTTTCTGGTAAGAAGCCTGATATTTCTCATTTGAAGATTTTTTCCTCACCTGTTTACATTCATGTGACGAAGGATGCCAGGAAGAAGCTGGAGCCGACTGTAGAGGTTGGGATATTTTTGGGGTACACAGAAACACCCCACAACTATCGTTTGTATTTTCCAGACAGTCGGAAGACTATTGTGCGACGAGATATCAAATTTCATGAGGAGAAAGCCACGAAGTGTTCACTTGAGAGGGGGCTAAAGTTGCATGTAGATGAGGAACTACATGTTCCTAAGGATGAGTCTCAGGATGTGGATCAACCACAAGAGGAGTTTCATGGAGTGGAAGAAACCACTCATGCAGCGCCAAACATTAGAGGGCTCAAGCGCACTACAGAAGCTGAGCGAGTGAATCTTGATGCAGTGCAAAATGTAGGAGAACCTACATCACAACGTAGACAGAGATAGTCACCTAACTGATTTACTGGATACATGGCTCTGATGAGCAACTGTATCGTGACGGAGCCATCCTCTTTCGAGGAAGTTGTGGAGGACCCTACACGGGTAGATGCCATGGTGGAAGAGTATGATTCGATTGTCAGAAACAGTGCATGGGAGATTGTCCCAAGGCCGGAAGGCAAATCAACGGTAGGTTGGAGATGGATATACAAAGTGAATCAAGTTGTTGACGGTAGTATCGAGAAGTACAAGGAAAGATTTTTTTCCCAGGGCTTCTCACAGATTGAGGGGATCGACTATGAAGAAACCTTTGCACCTATCGCAAGGAATTCTTCCATACGGAGCATCCTTTCTCTCTCAGCGCAGATGGGTTGGCACATTCATCAAATGGATGTGAAGACTGTGTTCCTTAATGGAGTCATTGAGGAGGAGGTGTACATAGAATAACCTAAAGGTTTGAAAATATTCAGCAGTGAGTCGCATGTGTGCAGGCTCGATAGAGCGTTGTATGGGCTGAAACAAGCACCTCGTGCTTGGTACACATGGATAGATAGTTATTTCACTGGACTTGGTTTTACCAAGAGTGAGGCGGATCCTAACCTGTACCAGATTATGGTTGAGGGTAATTTGCTGATCATTGTACTTTATGTAGATGATTTGATACTAACGGGTGATGAACTCTTGAAACACTCATGCAAGGCTGATCTTGCAAAGGAGTTTGAGATGAAGGACTTGGCCCTCCTTCATTATTTCTTGGGATTGGAAATTTGGCAGCGGAAGGGTGGACTATTTGTGTCTCATGGCAAGTATGCTCGGGAGATACTGGAGAAGTTCAACATGCAAGGCTGCAAGCCTATTGACACTCCTCTTCCAGGTGGTTGGAGGAAAGAGGATGCTACATCGGAAGAGGTAGTGGATGCCACTGTTTTACGACAGTTGGTTGGTTCACTCATGTATTTGGTCAATACACGACCGGACATATGCTACGCTATTAACCAGCTTTCACAAGCTATGGTTAAGCCTACCAAGCTCTTTTGGAAGGCAGGAAAGCATGTCCTGAGTTATCTCAGGGGCACATGAGGATATGGACTATGGTATAGATAGTCGGATGAGGCTAAGATGCATGGCTTCACAGATGCAGATTGGGCTGGGAGCCCAATGGACAAAAAGATCACATCTGGAGGGATTTTCAGTATCGAGTCTACAACAGTTTCTTAGTACAGCAGGAAACAGATATCCATGGCACTCAGTTCAGCAGAGGCCAAGTACATGGCAGCAAGTTTGGCTGCATGTGAGGCTATACAGATAAAGAAGATCCTGGTCGGGTTGTTCGGTTTACACTTAGATCCTACTATGATATATTGTGATAATCAGAGTTGCATTAAACTCTAGGTTAATCCAATATTTCATGATATATCTAAACGTATTGACATCCAGTATCATCATATCAGATATTGTGTGCAGTGGAAGATCATGTTAGTATCTTACATTCCTACGGAGGATCAGGATGCTGATATTCTGACGAAGGTGCTCAGCAGGAGCGAAATTCAAATACCATAGAGACAGGATTGGGGTGGCAGAGAATCCCTATCTTATTGAGAGGGAGTGTTGAGATTCAACAAGATGATGAGCTTAGTGAAAAGATTCGCCTTCACTAAGTGGGCCCGCAGGCTATTTTTGGTGCGAAGTCTATTTTTAGACTATGTCTATTTTTAGACATGTCGATCATATTCTATGAGTTGCAGGATGTTATTTGTGGATGGTTGGTCAAGTTGGAAAATAGATGGACTTCAAATTTTAGACATATTGGGCAGAATCTATTTTTAGATTGCCAGTCTAAAAATAGATATGTCGAATATTATTAGCTCTTAATAATATTTGGACTCTAAAAATTATCTTATTCTCTTGGAGCACTTCAGTTATGTGCACAAATGTGGCACAACAGCTGATAGAAGGAATTATGTTATTCCTGAGGGTTTACTGGAGCTAATGCATGAGGAATTTAGTTAGAACTCATGTGACAGAGTTTGTTGGAGTTATAGAGCTAGTTGGTGGAATTGTATCTAGTTTAACTCAGTTAGACTCAGTTGAGCTAGTTGTATCTAGTCTAACTGATTGATACACTAGTGAGAGTGGTGTGAATTAATTAGTTAATTAATTCGCTAAATAATAAATCATTAATCAACTGAATAATACATCAGTTAACTACAGTGCATGGATAGTTTCAGTGGAGATCAGTGGAGAGGTAGGTAAAAGAGCAAGTGTGACTATCAGTTGTGACTATAGTGATGCATTGATTGCATCCAACACTCAGTGGAGATGTCAATGAGGACTGCATAGTGCAAGCCTGGTGGATTCGAGTTCATTCAGATACATTCTTCAACAGGGATTGGGCAGTAGAGGCAGGCTAGTAGGTGGCAGATATCGGTGCATGGATTTGGTAGATCGGACCTGATTATTGTGTAACGATTGTATTGTACTGAGAGCTTGACATGTTCAACTTTTTATGAGGATTTTTACATGATCTCTATGACATATATTATATATAGATAGTTGGGGTTTTCAACTTCAGGATTTCCCGTTAAATCACTGTGTTAATATGTGTGAATTTTTATGGTTTCATGTGTGCATTGCAATTGATTTAATTTCTGCATGTGATGATCAATGGTGGAATAGATTCTATATTGTGCATGAAATAAAATAGTCTATGATCAGGAGAATCTTAGACATATAACATATCAGTTATATAATTTCTACACTCCATGTTGCTAATAATATCACACTATGTATTGAAAAAAAATATGGTTCTTACATAGTACATATTTAAAAGCTACCATGCATAACTTGTCACAGTCTTGGCCATAAACATATGAACAATTTCCCTCTATGGTTTGCATTCTTTGCACTTTTTTTGAGAAAAATAGTTGTCATTATTGTTTGGGAATCCCAATTTTAAGAGACAAGGAAAAAAATAAATTACATATTAATGAAAAGAGGTACATTAGGAACATTATCATATAGTTGCGATGGAATTTTTCAAATTAATTATAGGAAGGAGACAATACATTTTTGCTAGAAATATGTCTGTAGACATAAGAACTAGCATAATTATATTAGTACAACTCCATATCATAATATTGTTGGGAGATAAATGTCTATTAGGTAGGGTTCCTAGAAGACCTGATATTGCACATGTTGTAAGCATTGTGAACCCATTTTTCTTCTATCCTAAACCAAAACATTCGATCCAAGTTAAAAGGATTTCAAAATATCTTTAAAGCACACCTGAGCACCAAATTACATTAATTGGGAATTCAGAATAATCTCCAAATCTCGTTTTTGTGAGTTAGAGTGAACATGGGACATTGAGAACAACAGATCAAATTCACGCTACTATTTTATCCTTAGTGGAGGCACACTTTCATGTGGAAGCAAGAAAAAAATTGACAAATTCTCTTTCCACTACATAAGCATAGTACATATAAACATGTCAAACTTCAAAGGAATTCAAATGGTGGAGAAGATTATTGCAAGACATTGAGCTCACTTAAGCACAACCAACAATATTGCAGAGTGTCAACACCAGATGTACAAGCATGATAGACCATTCAAAGTATCATGTAAATGTTAAGTATATATGGATACAATACCACTTGATTTGTGAATAGATTGATAAGAAAAAAATATAGATGGTGTATTGTACAATGTTGTAGAAATGAGGACGAAGGAAAGATCCTACCTTCACCATGAAATATGAAGGAAGTCATGTTATATTTGAGCAACTCTTACCTTCACCTTGAAGGAAAATGAAACATTATATACATGAAGACAAAGAGAAGATTCCACCTTTGCTATGGAATGTGAAGTCATCATCTTATCTTTATCAACTCTTCAACAATATTTTTCCTTTATCTACAAAAAGTTTTCCTTTTTTCCAAAATTCCGAATAATCCAACATATGAAAATAATATTTCCTATGTCCAAAATATGTCTTATTAAAAATGCAAAGACATTCTAAAATTATTGTATGACTGGGCTTTTTCAGATTTCATATTTTCCCTCTTCTTGTCTCGAGTGATCACTAAGTTGGAAATGAATCAATGAAGTCAAAATTAAATCAAAGTAACTGACTTTACTTACTTTTCATCCAAAGTTCTTTGACGATTTCTATGATCACTTCTTCTTTTCATCATTTCAATTATTTCTCTTTATCTTCTAGCTTTGAATGACATTTTCTTTACTAATTTTTATCTTCAATAATTTCATATATACTATTATTCTTCTCTAATTTATACCTTAAAACATTTCCTTTGTAACATATAATACAATTACTAATTATGATTCTAAAGATCCACTAAATTCTTAAGATATTTCAAAAAAACATATAATAATATAGAGGGGTTCAAAGGTACTTCTAATATGCTTCTTCTTAATAATTGTAAAAACTTTTTGAAACTTCCTTAAACATATGGTGGCACCACTTCGTGTTGAATAATTTCAAAAACTTTGTTCTAAAAATCATTCTATCTCTTTAAAATAAACATATGGTGACACCACTTCGTGTTAAACAATTTCAAAAACTTTGTTCTATGAATCATTCTATCTTTTTACATTCCTTCGTCACCTATTATTCATTGTAATCGTTATTTATGAAACCATTTACGAAATTATTAATAACCATAGTGACATTTTTCTTATTATATATGGTTGTCGATAGAGATTCTAAGAACCATGGCCAGAGCATCTTTTGCTAAGGGGGTAATAATGGGAATTTCCATTATTAATAAAAAAAAAATAACAATAACAATTTTAAAAATTAATTTTAATAAAAAATAATATAATTATTTTTATATATTATTATTAATTTTAATATATATATTTCAAATTTTTTAGATAATATTTCTGAAAAAGCATTGCACTTTTTATTTTATTTAAAAGAAATTTGAAATAAAATTTTAAACAAAAATAAATACTAATATTTAAAAGTAAAAATATTTATTTTATTATTATTTTTTACATAAATAATATTTCCACAATTCTTTGTATAATTTTTTTATTATTCCTATACAGAGTTTTTATGATTCCTACCATTAATAGATGTAACAAAAAAATCCCTCTAGGTGTAAAATCATTATGGTTAGTCTTGTTTTTAGCTAATTTATATATAATTATGTTTTAACTAATTTATATATAATTATTTTGAAATTTAAGGTAATATCTTATTCATTATGGTTAGTCTTGTTTTAGCTAATTTATATATAATTATGTTTTAACTAATTTATATATAATTATTTTGAAATTTAAGGTAATATCTTATTTCATTTATTGTTGTGTTGAATTTATTAAAGTATTTTTACTAGTTAATTGATATAGGTGTCTTCTCAAAAAATGTATGTTGCTTGTGTTGACAATATTTTCACTAAAATATTTAGCATTTTTCTTCTTTAGAGATAAGATCTTCTTATTGGAGCCCCTTTAAATTTTAGAGAAAATTTAGAATTCTCAAATATTTTTCTAAGTAATTCTGTGATGTTAGTATATACTAATATGGCAATGGTTATGATCATAAATTTTAGGGAAACCACATACCCATTTTTTATATATGAGAATAACATATGGGGTGAAATTCTTTCATATAATTATCTAGAAGTTGACTTTGAGTACATGGTCAATTAGAACTAGTGTTTTAAAAGAATAACTGGCAGATGATAGAAAATCCATTATGATTGAACTATAAAAGTGTGTGTTTATGATTTTGAAAATAAATAAATTTTGATATGCATGCTACTCCAATGATCCCATGTGTTTTTTAATATTAGGTTGGTAGAAATCATATACAAACTTGGTGAAAATTTGAGAAAACCAATGAATTTTTAATTTTTAATAGTCTTACAATATTAGAAGAAAATTTATATGCCATACCCAATCCTTTCATTAGAATCTTTAGATTTCACCAATTGTGTGTGTGGATATTTTTTGGGGGCTTAATTTACAAGCACAAACTAATCAACAGATAGCAAAATGCCCAGCATTGCTTAAAAGAAAAGTGTATCCTCGAAACTTAGTTCCATTTTTTAGTCGAATGGTATGAAAATTTATTTTGCGTGATTTTCCTAGTGGCAAACCAAAGTAGACCTGGGTATGTATTTTAGATCAAATTTAAATAAATAAAAAAAGTGGTTGGCCTAGTGATGAAAGGGTCACATGTACAGTATGTTAATAGATATATACATAAACATAGATATCATGTAGTCATTCGAGGAAATTTTAAGATAAAAAATGGGCCTAAAAAAAAATTGTATTAACAAATCAACCTTGAAAAAACCAATAATATTCAATATGATGATGTCATTCCTATGGGTAAATATTTTTCGAGTTAAAAGAAGAAAACCAATTATTTACTTGTATTTTCAACTAATCTCCTTATAGGTTTACTCAAATGTAGGAACTCGTTGGTCGTGGAGTTGAATTTTGCATCCAACAAGTCCCTTCACTTGATATTTGAGTAAATTTATAAGGATCTAAACAAAAAATACAATAAAAAAGGTAGTTTATTTGTTTTCTTTAAAAGTTCATAACTTTTATTTTATTATGTTAACTATTATTTTATTATTTTCCTTAGGAGACCCATTTTATACTTTCAAATTCCCTTGATATATTGAGTACATGTGATTTGGATGTATGAATGTACTAGGTATTTGGTGGAGATTCTATGATTCTTTAAAGATATTTATGTGACTTAACTCTTGTTTCTATCTTGCAGTTGTGCTCGATGTTCATATTGGTGTACATTTACTGTTCCATGTTTCATGCTTAAATTTTTTAATCACTAACAAGATCCTTGTAACCACCCTCCTCTCACATTTACCTAAGTTTACCATCTGCTAGGGAAAACATGCGATGAGAGGCTACTATGATGTGATTCATCTCCCCAAGTATAGTTAAGGAAGTACAACCATGAGGTATAGACCCTTCAGGAGGCAACCAACCTTTCGAGGTCCTTAACCCTCAAGACAACTTGAAATTTTACTTATATGGACCCTCAAAAACACCCATGACAACCCATGCATGTGACTCGGGACTTCCAGGCACTCCCACAAGAAGGCATGTTAGTGACTGTGGAATTTTTTAGGTAATTCTGTGTTAGTGACCCCAGCTATGTTTTTAGGGCTAGGTCACATACCACTTCCCAGAACTTCTTGAAACTTATAGAAATGAGCAATAACAATGGAAAAAAGCTCCTAATGCAATCAATGATACTAGTACTTGATCTAACCCCTACTAGCCATCACAGGAATTTCGTCAAACATATCATAAACATGTAATATATATGTCATAACAACATATATGAGCATAGGGAACTCATACTTATCTGAGAATCATCAAGGAGGACCACTATCTCCTCCCAATAGTTGCAATGTTATATATTAAGTTAGTCATTCATTAACATTTCACATAATAACCAAAAAATTGATGATAGCCGTAACTCAAGTCTGTCATAAACCATGCCTATAGTTAACATATAACCAGAATAATAAAAATAATAAAACAACCATCAAGGTCACATACTAACAAATAAATTTCCCCATAAAATATGAGAGGAAAATATCTACTATTAACATATGAAAAATGCAACCAGGTCTCGGACTTGCACGTACAACCTCACCATAAATTGGGTAGAACTAAATATTTCTTTCACCCAATCACCCCTGCACCATATTCTAGGAATGAATGTTGGATCTTAGGGAGTAAACAAAACAAATCCAAAATAGGGCTTCTAGAGGCCAAACCACCTCAACCCTCAACCATTGAATGCATCTCATGATCGTACATCACTAAATATCACCATATCAATCTCTACCCATGTGGTCTAGGACTCAAGAGCATTTGATCCAACTTAGTTTCCAAGTCTAGTAACTCAACCCATAATTGTCGTCATGATTCTAGTGTGTTTGTCCAACAAAGGCTTTTAGGACTAGTAACTCAACCAACAGTTTTTGTCAGGATTCAAGATCGTTTGTCCAAACAAGGCTTCTAGGAATAGTAACTCAACCCACCAAGGGATTCCAAATTTTTTGTCCAACCAAGGTTTTCAGGACTAATAACTCAACCCAAGTTTTTATAGGGCTTCCAAAGAGTTTGTCCAACCAAGTATTCCTGGACTAGTAACTCAACCTAAGCTGTTATAGGGCTTCCATAAAATTTTTCCAACCAAGGATGTAGGAAATAATAACTCAAGCCCCAACCATAAGGAGCATGAGCACGAACCAAAAAATAATGGTAAACACATAACACCATCGTTATACAGGAGATAGAAAGGCTAGGAAAAACCATTGTCAATCTAGGTAATCCTCCATGTCGATAACATATCATAACCAGGTAACCACATGCATGTTCCATCCATGCCAAAACTAGCAAGGAAATCATACATGAAACAGAGTACCTACAATAAATACCCACTATAGTTGTTGATCTCGATTTCCTCTTACATTTTCTTTCTTTTCCTTTACCATCTTACTCCAAATCTCAAGTATGCCAAACTCCTCCAAGAGTGCTCCAAGAAAACTCTAAGTGTCTAAAATTGTGTGTGAGAGAGATAATAGAGAGAGATCCAAGATATCACTATCAAAATCCAATCAAAAAGCCATGAGCTAATCCTCAAAAGCCTTTTTATTAATCAAGCCTCTATTTTCTTCATTTTCCATTATTTTTCTTCAATTTCCTCCTCACATGAAACCTATTATCTTTCACATTAATTCTCTCCTATTTTTCATTAATTTCATAAAAAAATCCAATTAATGTCGCTTTCCTTCTAAAAGCCTTTATGATTTCCTTTTCCAATTTCCCTTAGCCATAATAAACCAAATGAACACCCACGGTAGGAAGTATTTCCCAGCATTCAACCTGAAATATGTGTCCCATCACATTGGTCTTATATATTTCACATGGATTTTTAACCTGGGGCTGCTACAGAACCTTCCTCCTTGGGGGAGCACCATCCTCGATGTTGAATGACACCTATAACCAACAACCGCCAAAACAATAACATAATGCATATGGAGCTTTATAACACAACTTGTTGCAATATTTACAATGACATCTTGCTTAAAACATGGCAATCATCCAATTTACTGGAGCTTTATAACACAACTCATTACAATATTTACAAAATAACATATATACACACACATTTGCTTCAACTAACAAATATCCATACTATATATGGAGATTTATAATACAACTTGATGAAGTATTTACAATAACATACACATATACACATGCACATTTTCTTGACCAAAAAATAAAAGGATACAATTCTTGCATCCATGACAAGGGAATCCATAGGCTCACACCTCCATTCTCAAAAGTAGTACCATGATCTACTTCCTTCCTAGGAAGTCCAAAATCCACTACCAAAGTCAAATTCCACATCCAAATTCTAGCACTACAACACTTCCCCACTTGTCTTCTTACTGAGAAGTTACCGACTCATTGTTCGAGGGAACACTCCTAATGTGAATATGATTCCATATGGCAATGCTAATGACCTAAGAAATTACATCCCTGAACTTCCCTTATATGCTACACAGTCCCTCGAGAAATATGGTAATCCCATTCTATGCATTCACACACCTTCCAAGTTCTACAAGAATTCCCTACTTTGCTACAAAGTCCCTCACGTGACCCCTCCCTTGGAAAGGTTTCCTCGCATTAGAAGGTCCAAAAACCAAGGGTTATTCCCGTGTTAAGCCATAATACCAGTCATAGCATTGTCATGGAAATCAATGGATACTATTGGCTATGAGTGTCCCACAATGGCCCTCCTCCTAAAATGATTTACTGACATATTGTTGCATGTTCCAATTCATTTTGTTATAGTTGCTAATCCTTGCAGTCAATTTCAACCACCAAACTGGGTATTTCCCATGATTTTTTGTACCAAACAAATAATTTCCAATAGATTCAAAATAAATTAAAATCAAATCAAATCATACCTCATTCATATCATGTCAATAAGGTACACCTACATATCTGTTTACTTCTTGTCACAATAATCCAAACTAGTTGTTTGATCAAATAATCATGAATAAACATATCACATATGGTTAGCTCCCAATACAACCATTATAATAAAAGTCATATATCATATGTAACCATCATAAATCAGAGTCATAGATATCCTACTTAATAAAATTGAAATAAACCATTGATACTTATCCTTTAATTGATCCTTAGCTTCTACCTTTATCCTTTATCCTTTCCATACACACATTGGATCAGTTGCCACACTCGAAAAACACCCAATGCCTTCTCTTCAACCACATACACATAAACATAGTGTTAATTACACACATACAACCACATGCAACATATAACACCATACAATACATGCACCTACACCTAACATACAACACATACACCTACACCTAGTGTAGAACACAACACAATATATACACCTACACTTGGTGTACAACACAATACATATACATAGATAGAGTACAACCCAATATATATACCCAAACCTGGTTTAAAACACAGTCCATATACATACATAGAGTACAACACAAATCATACACGTGTGATACCATGACTACGAAATGCACATATACATTACCACACGTTCACAAAACAACATGTGCAACATGCACACAATGCCACATGTTCACGACACAACATGTATGACATGCACAAAATACCACATGTACAACAATACCACATGTAAAACATGCACATAACACCACCTGTACACAACACCACATGTACATAGCATCACATGTACAAGATGCACACCACACCATATGTACACAACACTGCATATGAGACATGCATAAATAACCATATGTACACAAAACTGCATATCCAACATGCACACAACACCATATATCTAACATGCGCAAAACACGATGTGTACACAACACTACATTAAAAACATGTACACAAGTCCATCAATACATAACACTGCATAAAAAACATGTACAAAACACCACATACTCACAACACCACATGCACACAACATCACAAGTGAAACATGCAAAACATATACACAACAGTAGTACTGCACATCTAGAGACCACACAGTGACTCTACCAAGCAACCTTGGTTCTAGTGTATTTCTACTATTCATGCATGCTATAGCATGTTTCCAATCACACTTCTTCCATTTCGATGATGTATCCCTCAACAATACCTATCCATAACATAAAATTGGACATAGTATGAGCATATAGTATCAATTCATATCCACATGATACTGACCTTGTAGATATATCAGGGTTACTCTTCCCACATGATTCCTAGTAAAACAAGAACCTCTTCATGCCATTCACATACATAACCAATCATTCCTGCACAATAATGATCCCTGATGCCCCTATCAGAAAAAAACATACATGCAAACATATATGCATATAAATGTTAGCATAAAAGAATCATGATCTCTGATGACACTATTAGAGAGTGACATACATACATATATATACATATAATAATCAACATAATCATGATCACCACATAATTACTAGATATCATAAGTTTAAGGTTAAGATAAATCCCTTTATCCGTGCACAACATGCACAAAATTGAGAACGATAGTTCCCAACTTAGCCAAGGCATATGTTACCTTAAGTCGATTTAATTTACCTTTCCTACTACCTTTCTCTTGACTATCCGACCATTTTCCATTTACATCAATAGACCCAACCAATCCAAGTAACTATCATACCCTTGCCTTTAGCTTCCCTTTACTCATGCACTCAGTTTCATCGAGGTCTTACATTACCTGTTTGTTTTCATTCATCTCTTACTGAACTCCATTAACCTTCCTCTTTCCCAATGAATTCACAAGGGTCTCAAAACATAAAGGCAAGAAAAAGAAACAAGCAAGAAGAAAACTATGAAACCCAATAACAATTTGACAACACAAACAAAGTGGCATGATTATTCATAGACGCAATCAAGACCACAAATAAACCTCAAACAAATCATAGAATACCAAAAACATAAGACCAAAACCAAATGACATGACTCAATCCTCACAGTTCCAAAGGAAATCTTAATGCAAGCCTTCTTCAAGGTTTCATGGCAATCTCTTTTTCCATGCCATCTCCTCCATCATTCTGCCATAAACACATAATTGTCAGTGCATAAGTAAACATAAGTATATAATGGTTACCTTACCTTGTTGTATCAAGCATGTTTCCATGTATTTGAGCACGTTCATTTATCATCTATCAAGGGACTCCAATTCCCTTGAAAGATCTAGCTATAACTAAAAACTAGCTAATATGCATTCCCAATACATGTTCATGAATATAACACGTATTCACATAATGTCAAACAAAATCATGTTTAAGAGGACTTATTCTATTCAAGCACCCATTCATTTGGAATTGTAGCTTCCAAGTCTATTCAATGTAATTCTCATCCAATTCCATTATTTTACCTTTTACCTTACTGCAATTGAGTGTTATTCTACCTTGTCGATCCAATTGTTAGCTATATAATAAAATCAATTGTTACCTTGTCATGCCAATACCAAGCATGTTCTCCTGTGACTATTCACACATGTCAGTCACATGTTACCAATATCAATACATCACATATATTAGTTTTAAATTAACTCTTAGCAAGACTAACAACCATGTCATAGTCAACTCACAGTGATAAGACATAATGGTACAAATATCACCTAGCTGTCTCATCACATATGAGTCAATAAAAATGTCTTAAAACGAGTTCATTACTTCATGCAATCTTAAATATACAAACTCATATCAAGCAATTAGTAAAAAATTCAAACATAAAATAGATGAGATGATAGACACCAAACAACCAAACACCAAATAGATAACATACTCAAACATTCAGGCACCAATTAGAAAACGTAAGAAAACTCATACCTTAATGTGTCTGAGCGGAGGTTATCTTGTCTACAAAATCAATCTAGATTAACATGATATAACTTCATGGCATATCAACTCAAACATCAATAAGGTCATGATGTCCATAAAAATAACTAGTTAACATGTTCACATTATAAACTCATAAAAGAATTTCATTCATTTATAACAATCATGTATGCACAATTAATATAGATTACTACAATAACATAATCTCACAAATAGGTTGAATCATAACTAAATGTCATAACACTAACCATATGTATAGGCCAATCCAAATTAACATGATACATATAACATCAAGATATTAGTTCCAATCACCATAACTATGAGGCATATTACCACAATGCATAAAAAACATGTTACTATCATTCATGACTATCTGACACGTGTGCATATGACTACATTGATCAACTAGCATTTATCATACATCTAACCACAATAACAATAGAATGAAAATGATATAAGTATCACTAACGTTTACAACAACCATTAACAACATACCGACATTAAAAACATACAAACTTGTATGACGATATGTTCTTACCTCAATGTTTAGTGATGCATCCTTGCTCTAATGATTTGTGTCTCTTGTTCTATCATAGCCAACACATTAGAATCATAACAACAACATAATGATGACACAAAATACATACAATGACCTCGCAATGCATGTATGCCCTACTATACATGCATAACTATAACCATGACAATGCATGCATAACAACATAGAGACACAGACATGCATGACAAATTCATATACAACTGACATGCATTCAATACAAACACATCCCAACAATAACATTATCAAATTATACATGTAGACACAATTGTAATAATGACCATCACCATGCATAAATAACAAGCACATATACAATCGATATGCATGCATTACCACATTCCACCCATTGAGTCCAAATTTTGAACCATGCTCTAATACCACTCCGTGGTATCATATATCACCCAAATATAATGAAAACTAGACACCGCCCAAAGAGAAAAAAACCATGCTCTGATACCACCTTGTGGTATCAGATATCACACAAAGAGAATGGAAACCAGAAACCACCCAAAGAGAATGACAATTGCTTTGATACTTGATCTAGGTGGATATTGGTGGCCACCTTCCTACTCCACTTGGACCCCCACCATTTTTCGTTTTACTTTTTTAGTTTCCTTAATTGTAGCACAAGTTATTATTTTTGGTAGGTTTTTGGGTCCTGAACTTCCGGAGCCATTCGGAGGCCCTAAACAATGATTTTTTGGAAAATCACTGTCGGCAAGTATGAGTCTTCAACTTCAAAATTCATTTTATTAGTTGTAGCCCTTAGATAGATATTTACAATAAGGTATCATGTGTAGCAAACGAACATCGTATGCCAAATTTATGACCCTGGGAAATTGATGTACCAATTTCCCCAACGGGGTCCATAGTTAGGTGTTTCATCTCCTAGGGTTAGCTTTTTGGATGTTTGGGGTTTTCCATTGTTTCTCAATAATAAATAATCCTTTAAGCCTCATTGTAACACAGGTTAGAGGCATGTAGCCACCACATATCTTCTTAGAGATAAGCTACCATCTCGCTAGTTAGTTTATGTCGATTATGTCTATACGCATATTTCAGTTATTTGATATTAATGACATGAAGTTTTATTTCTACTGCATCTCTGCGTTTGTGTTTATTTCTATATTTTATTGCATTCCTACATAAATATGGATCAATGGTATCAAAGCGATATGCTCTTTCCCAATCCTTATTTGCATGTCCCCAATGAGGTCAAGTTATAAGTAGTTAGGGCTCGATCTTATTGAACCTTTGCAAGATCATACTCACAAACCCCAACGACTGCCCATGAAGGTAGAAAAGAAATATGAGGGAGTAGGAGATACTATAAAAATATTTCTCAAGGAGGTGCTCGAGAAACAAAGGAATGTGATGATGGATAACCTTTCTTAGATCCTTTAGTGACTTCCCACCAACGACACATCTCCATTCAGTAGCGACTCTGGATGCGTCACTCCTTTCAAGGTACAATTCAGCTTCGATATTCTTGTATTTGAAGGCTATATGGATTCAAACGTCGTAGATATATGGTTGAATTTTCTGGAAGGGTATTTCTTGATCCATTATTTATCCAACTGAAAAAATATTACTTTTTCACTCCTCAAAGCCGCCCCACATGTCAAAGACTAGTGGGAAACCTATTGTGAGAACAATAATGAGAGGGAACACTCTCTTTTCTCCATTGCACCAGCTTAGAATTCATTTTGAGACACCATTTTTACACAACATTTTGTCACTGAACCTATACTCCCTATTCCCAAATCCTACAGGACCCTAACAGTCATCCCTGTGTACCTTTTCCATCATGAAAATATGCAATTTCATCCATTTCCGTCTGATAAAAAATATCTCTGTTGATCATTCCTGGAGAAGCTCCATAAAAATTCATATTTTTGGAGCAGCGCAATCCTTATGTGTCTCAGCAGTGCCAATGGCCCATCCTTGGACTGCGACCAACACTGATCGACGTTAGTATGGATCTCACACCCCTGTCCATCTACTTCTGGAAGATTTTTGAAAATGGAAACGAAGCTTCATGGCCTAGAAGCTTCGAGAGCATAGATATGGTTGTTTGTTGGTGTTGTGGTAAAACACAACCACCCCATTTTTACTTATGCACTTCAAATAATGGGGACCCTTCTACAATTTTTTTTGGCTAAACACATTTTAGAATATTCATTAAGTTAATTATCCTACATTTTTGTCATTCTTTATCTTCATCGAAATTTTGTTTTGATTGTTTTATTGAATCTTCTTTTTCATAAGCTTTCCAATGATATTTGGTTCGCTTCATTTGGTAAACCAGTTTGCAAATGGCACTCCTTTGAAGTTAAAAATGTATATGTGTACAAAATTTCAATTTTTGTTATTATTTAATTCAATAATGCATTTATTGTAAATATTAACTCTTAGTCAGTTATTACTAACATATTTCATTTTTCACAAATGACCCAGCAAAATTATAGAACATTTAAAAATCACACTTTTCAATATTTTGATAATTTATCATAATTTTCTTTTTTAAAAACAAAATACCACAATCAAAATTTTCAGAATGAAAAAATAATTGTAGCTTAGAATTATAAAATCTCATTATAAATAGTCTACACTTTCTTTTAATTTTTAAACTTCACTCAATTTAAAATAAATTTAGTGACCGCAATTAAAAAATATATAAAAAATATAAAAACATATCGCATCCATAACAAATCGCATTATCACAAATATACTAAATGTCACACCTCCCATTTTACTTCCCCAAAAAAAATTTTCATTCATCTTTTCAAGTTAAATTATAGCAAGGTATGATGCTTTTACTTTGCAGATTTGATCCGATCAGAATTGTTTCCCCAATTTCGATTTATTTCCATGTATCTGTTATATCCCACTACATGGGAATGAATTTGATTTGTAACCCATATGGAAATTAAATAAATTTGTAATACCCATAACCCTAATGATCATAACAATTAATGGGTTTATATATCTATATCCATCCATGTTATGTCCCGCCTTTGTTTGTACATTTTTTTTTCATATTCGTATACTTAATGGTCATAGGTGGAAATCGATTTGATTTCACATGTTACCCACATTCGTATTTGTCCATGGATCTATATGAAATCACTTAGATTCCTAGGTTTATTACTCCCCGTCTTCACTCGTGGATGGCATATAACTCATAGTGGAATTGAATTTATCTATGTTTATATCTCTGCGTACATAGTACTCATGTCGATTTATTGCCCTCTCGTCCTCATTTATATCATGAATTGAATTCATTGGTGTTGGCCTCCATGTAATACAAATTGGTGAATTGGTTCATCGTAGATGGGAATGGAGACGGGAAGTCGGATACCACGTAAGCTCACATATGATCTTTGGTTCCGTCGCATAGGTTGTAACGGGTCTCTGTCCAGTTGTGGTCACGTGGGTTTGTTCCACGTCATTCTGGATTCCTCCCGTCACCCTACCTTGTTGCCAAATAAAATTCTATGGCACGGCCAGCCCTGTTTGACATTTAATTGCATTACTCGTTATATTAACTATTGAACGCAGGAGGAGGGTAGAATAGAGTAGATAGAGTCAATAACTCTCTCGCACCCTTGTGGGAAGCGATGGACGCAGTAAGGGTTTCTGCAAGGTCTCTGAAATGTTCCGCCGCCAAGCCTGTGGAACAGGGTAGCTCAGGCCCAGCAAGGCTATCTTGCGGTTTGGACTCCGATTCGATTGCTTCAGATCAAATCAGCGTGAGAGAGGTTTTTCTGCAGGTGCCGCATGGATCTGAAGGCCGGTTTCGAGCCCAATGGGAGGTTTATTGCAGACTTCAAGCAATGGCTCCAGACCCAAAGAAATCAGCGTACGATCTGGCCCGACCAAGGGATCCCAGCACTCGATCTTTGCTGGTTCGTTCCACACATGTTCAGGAAGGCGCCGCCACAGATTTTTCCCAAGATCTTCCTATGCTAGGCAGAGTGATTTGGCAGTCGTGGCCTAGACTATATGGGGAACACTGCTATGGAGCGCAAGAGTCCCTGTTTCTTAGAGAGTTTGGAGGAGGGGTTTTTCCTGATCCGAGATCACGGTATTTGAACCCACTGTAGAAAGGAGAGGCAGAGATGTGGGATCGGCATGAGCAGAAAGCGCATATCTCTGATCCCAATTCAATCGGTAAGATCCCGATCCTACAGAACTCTTCCCCCTTTCAAATTTTCATTAGAATACCTTCGGGAAAGTTTCGTGTAGTCTGGGTAACAGATGATACCTCTATTTTACATCTCAAGCATAAAATAGGGGGATTGATAGGGTACCCAATATCGACACAACATCTGGTCAATGGGCACAGCTCCCTCCAGGATTGCAGGCTTTTAAAGGATTACTCCATAAAAGCAGAGATGACTATTACCCTAAACTTGCGCCTGCAAGGGGGTGTTTTGAACAAGAACATGCCAAGATCTGCAGGGGGAGATAAAGGGAAATCGCCCATCAGTCAGCAGCAATCAAATGGAGGTCCCTCCTTCAAAAATATACTTCAAGGGAAAAAAGCAGCAGGCTCACCTCCAGAACAGGCTGGAAATGTGCCGCATCCCTATATTGTAGAACTACAGGACCAAACCCCAGCACTAAAAATCAACAGCTCAGCAATAGAGGACCATATAAAGACATATGAAGCCCAGGCATTAATATGCCGCTTCAACTGTTTCTGGCCCAAACCAGGGGATTTATTTCATTGGATTTTCACACAATGGTCTCTGGAATGTGAAATACATCTCTGTTCCAAGGGGTTTTTTATTGTTAAATTTCAAACCTCGGAGGAAAGAGATATTATAATCAGAGCAGGGCCTTGGTTCTGGGGGTCCACGGGGTTGTTTATAACCCCAAGGTTTCCAGATTTTGACCCCAACACCATCACAGTTTCCAGGTTACCTGTATGGGTGAGACTACACAACCTGCCCCTCCAGTTTTGGAATGAACAGGTTCTCGAGAGCATTGGGAATAGCCTTGGGCGGTATATCAAAACAGATACGGAAAGATTGGAACAAAGAATTTTCACCTTTGCTCGGATCTGTGTAGAAGTAGATTTAAGAAAAGGGCTACCGGAGAACATCATGCTGATCTATAGGCAGCAAAACTGGCTGCAATCACTTGATTATGAGAACACTGCGTTCAGATGCATGATTTGCAGGATGACAGGACATCTACAGAATACATGTCCAAAAAAAAAGAAAGCATACAACAAAAAGAAATCAAATAGGAAGCAGAGGAAAGGCTGGCAGTTTCCCCCTCCTGACTCAGAGGAGGACGAGTCAGAAGAAGAAGAGGAATCAGTTCCTCCAGAAAGTATGCAGCCCACACAGGAACCAGAGGTACAAACAGAGGACAAGACCGCACCCATGGACCCACTCCATCAGCCGAAACAATTAGACAGGAACATCGAGGACATGAACAACGGAGGGATTAAAAGACATCATGCTTCAGAAACTTCAGATTCGGATAAGGATACAGGAACCCATATTGCAGAAAACCAGATTGTCCTTGCCACCTGTGTTCCTTCCCAGGTCGAATGGCGCAAGGTTGAGAAGAAGAAAGGCAAAAAAACCTGATTTGTGGGATGCCTTTCCCACGCTCTAGTAGCTTTTAGTTTTCCCTGTCTCTCGCTCTCTTCCCTTTTTCTCTTTCTCATTTTTTCATTTCTTTCTGAATGCAAGGTAGCCTCGCTACGATGCATTGTGTGCCAAAGCACATGTGCCCAATGGGCAAGTTCTGAAAATGCTTAAATGCATATGCTATGTGTAACTTTTCATTTTTATAAATAAAAAGTTACCGATTTTTTCTGTGGAAAAAAAAAAAACTATTGAACGCAGGATGTACCTTGCTCATTAATACCTCGATCCGTGGCTTCTTCCATAAGATCTTGCCAGTTGGACGGCGCTGATTCATTCTTGGCGTTAGGGTTTTGTTGATCCAAACCGGATATAAATTTACCATGTTCATTTGCTCGGGGGTTCTTTTTCCTTTCTACGCGTCTGGTTTGTTGCTTGACAGGGAAATTTGATGCCATAGCCACTGAGCAGAACTCAGCCCAGTCCTTGGCGTATCTCTACACTAAAATGGACAATTCAAGTATGAAATTGTCATAGGTTTGTAATTTCCCGCTCGGTTCTTACTGTTTAACATGGCTTCCCTTTTTTTTGCTTGAAATTATGCTCCTTTCTTCGAGCCCTTGCTGCGATTATTGGACTTAGATGCATCATATTCCATCGTTTAGTTCCAGGTTGAGTTGCGTCTACCAACTTGTCAATATTTCGTTGCGTCTCACATTTTACTATATTGTTTTGCAGAGAGTTGGTTGTTTCACTTTCCAGGTATTCGATGGTGCATGGGTTGAATTCATGTCATTGGCAATTTCTTCCGTGAATTCTCAAGAGCTCGATCTGACTAACTGCTCTTGTGTTCTCAGAGGTTATCCTCTACCTTATGCTCATCGAAGGTTTCTCTGGGTTTATTCCTCTGGCGCTAGAGGGATTCTACCCCTCTCGACGTACTGGTTCGTTTTTCTCCTTGACCTGTGTATGGCGAAACTCCTACTGTTCGTTCACCAGACTACTAACTTCGTTATTCGATTTTGAACGCCAACCTCCAATTGGTATTTATTGATGACACTTTCCTATTTATATGTAACAGGCTATGGATGGGTTAGAGGTTCTCCATCACCAGGTACTATTGTTTTCTCAATCATCGTTTTATCCTTGCTCCCATTACTCTTCCTCATCACGTTTTACGTTGTATTTATTTTGGGGTTTTTTACTATTACAGGTAACATAAGACTTACGTCTTACTCTCTTATCTTGAAACTGAGAGTCGTATCTGCCTTTGACATTAACGTTGGCTCCGTTTCCCACTTGCAGGTCGGTATTCACCGAATATTGGGTAGAGGGAATCCGTCTAGTTCTATAATTCTTTATAGACAGCTTAAAAATTGTATTGATGAAGTTGTATAAGTTTTGAAAATTATAACTGTTAAGTCTCGACACTGAATACTTATTTATATATGCTCCAGTAGCATTATGATACGGTCCTCAGGCCACAGTGGCTTGTAATCATTTATATTTTTTTTTGTATATATTTATCTTTGTTGTTCCTCGCCTTCCATAACACCCATTTTAATCTCGTGGATTTTTTACTCTTTTTGACTTGAATCTATCTAAATACGTACTGATGGTAGTTTACTTTTTGTGTATCCCACATTCTGTGTATTTTATTGCCTTGCAGCTTACAGGTCATGCCTTCGTTACACTATAATTATGCACATCGTAGTATTTTAATGGTTAATGTACTGCTTTTCTCGATATTGAAGTTCAGTTTCCTGTATTCTTATATCTCCACATTGTTATTATGGTGTTCAGTAATTGTTCTGTCTATATCATTCTTGTATTTGGAAGGCTTTCTTGTCCCATGCCTGTGTATGTAGTTCTCATACCACCCTATTTTGCAGTTTTGATAGTAATAGTATCCAAGTCTCTTCTTCTATTTTGGAATTAGTATAGAATATTACTAGCTCTGTTCTATACCTTTGTTTATTAATTTGTCAAAATTATTTACAGGTGATGTATGAATACCTATCTCCATACCTGTGTCTAAAAGACCTTAGCATTTATAATAGGCCACTATACACATTTTCATTGGATAGATTAGAATACATATAGCTGTTGTAAAATCTGCATGTTGCTTATTAACTTCCTTTCATCTACTAGTCCTATCCTCTAATGTAGGAATGGTTCCATTATATACTAATAAGCAGTTTCATGCTAATGGATATTTGTTTCCTTCTAGTGTATAATAAATTTATTATCTGCAGCAATAACTTGTTGTTGGGCTTCTGTTTTCTTATGAATGATGTGCTGACCCTAAAGTCAGTCTATAAAAAATTTTCTTTCTCATTCAATGCCCAGTTGTTGAATTTATTATAAATCTCTGCTCTTTACTTAGTACCTAGCTAAATAATTACATTGGCACTCTATACATTCACTTTCTCATTGTTCCATTTCTTCCAGAAACAAATTAAAGTTACAATTTGGTGAAATAGGAGGTACTAAAGTTCTCCAGCATTTAACTTAAGTATTAATTTAGAGAATTTGGAGAATTTCTCCTCAATTTAACTAATCATGCTCATAGTTGTATACTAATAGATCAGAAGTATTTTACAGCTGAATCATCTGTGAAGGAATATGTATCCTCAGATTTGAACCAATCTTGGTTTAGAGTTTCTGTGAGATTCTAATCTATAGATTTTCTTTTCTACAACTATACAAAATTATGAAGGTGGATTCCTCATGATTAATTCTGTTGAATGTAGCATTAATAATTCTAACATATAATCAGACAATTATATGTAGCCAATTCATACCACAGGAAGTAGAAACACCAATATCAATTTAAATACATACCACTCATGCAGTCGACCAACCTGCCAACCTTAGAGTCCTTTTGTCACCCAGAACTCACCCCCGAGCTGAGATCACCTCCTAGAATAGACTAACCTCTAATCTGTGTAGGAGCAGCTTATTTAAGCTATTTTTCCCCTAAGCATGTTTCTAATTCTGCATCTAGAATATCAGGATTCTTTTCTTCCTGTTTGCCTAGGCTTCCCATTTTAGGGATTCTTTAAAGTTGTTTTATGCTTTTCCTCAGCTTTTCCAGCTTTTTACCTCTTCCCAACTTTTTTCTTCATCATTGGGGAAATTTAGATTCTTCCTCAAGAATCTAAATTAGAATTAATTTCTTTCAAGGATTTTTGAAAGATTGTGGGGAAATAGTTGCCTTATCCATCCTCATGGATTTAGCAAGTGATCTCACACATCTCATTTTGGTCAATCTGCACAAAATCATTTTATTCATTTCCTCAATTTAAATATTTAATTACATTCACAAAATACTTGTTCTTTGGGGTCCACTCCCCTTAGGATTAAAGTTCAAATGTCTAGCTTTGAAATTCAAACACATAAATTGGGGGTGTTACATATTCCCCCTCTGAAAATAAACACTGTCCTCGGTGTTGTTATTCAAATACTAGAGTTCATTTTTCAAATAAAAATGGATATCTTTCCATCATTTCAGCTTCTCTTTCCTAGGTAGCTTCTTCAGCAGTAAAGTGATTCCACTGCACCTTTACTCTTGCTACTATTCGGTTCCTCAATTCAATTTCTTCCCACTCCAATATTTGAAGTGGTTCTGTCAGAAACTCCCCTTCTGGTTCCACCTTTAAAACATTCCAATCAACTATGTGAGAAGCATCATGTACATAGTTTTTTAATAATGAAACATGAAACACATCATGAACTCTAACATGGGGTGGTAAGGCCAAGCTTGTAAGCCACTGGTCCCACCCTTTCTAATACCTCAAAAGGACCACAGTATCTAGGAGCCAGTTTTGCACAACTTCCAGCATAAAGGGTGCTCTTTTTGGGTTTAATATGCAAATATACATGCTCCCCCACTTTAAACTCTCGGTGTACTCTTTTCTTATCAACATAGTTCTTCTGGCGATCTTGTGCTGTCTTGATGTTTCTTTGTATCTGTTTGACAATTATTTCCATCTCTTGTAAAGCATCTGGTCCCAACATTAGTTTATCTTCTAGCTGACTCCAGCTCAAAGGAGTACGACACTTCCTTCCATACAGTGCCTCAAACGGACTCATTTTGATGGAGGATTGGTAGCTGTTATTATAAGAAAATTAAGCTAAATGTAAGTAATCTTCCCACTTTGATGGCCTATCCATCACATACATTCTCAGCATGTCCTCCAAAATTTGATTAGTTCTTTCCATTTGACCATCTGTCTGAGGGTGGTAATCAGTACTAAAATTCAATTTAGTACCCATACCTCCAAATAGTCCTTTCCAAAAAGCTGCTATAAACTTCGCATCTCGGTCAGAAACAATCACCTTTGGCACTCCATGGAGCCTTACTACCTCCTTCAGGAACACATTCGCTACTTGAGTTGTCCCAAAGGTAGATTTAACTGGTATAAAATGGGCAGCTTTTGTTAAAGTGTCTACTACCACCATCACGGAATCATGTTGGTATTTGGTTTTGGGTAATCCTGTTATGAAATCCATGGAAATTGTGTCCCACTTCCATTCTGCAATCGGCAAGGGGTTTAAAAGACCAACAGGATGCTGATGTTCAACTTTAACTAGTTGACATTCCTTGCATCTAGCTAAATATTCTTCTACCTCTCTTTTCATTCCTAGCCAGAACAACTTCTTTTTCAGGGCTGTTAACATTTTCTGATATCCTGGATGTCCTGCATATGGCTGTTTGTGATATTCATCTAGAATTTCCCTTTTTAAGGATTCTACATTGGGGATATACAATCTGTCTTGGTAGCAGATCAACCCTTGTTTGTTTTGAGTGAAACCAGCAATATCCTTCTTTAGGATTTTCACTTGTAGGTTCTCAAAATTGGGATCCTCGTCTGTTGCCTATTTCACTAACCCTTCTAAATCAAACTAGGCACTACTTCCACTGCTGCCTATAATTTGAAAAGCATTTCTACTTAAAGCATTAGCAATTTTATTTTCTTTCCCTCTGATATGCTTTATATCCATTTCAAATTCACTTAGAAAAGACAGCTATCTGGCTTGTCTAGCATTCAAATCAATTTGGGAAAAGAAATATTTAAGACTAATATGATCAGTCATCAATATAAAAATTTTTCCAAGGAGATAGTGTCGCCACATTTTCAAAGCATGGATAACAGCTGCTAATTCTAAATCATAGGCACTATAGTTCTATTCATGTATCTTCAGTTTCCTAGATTCATAGGCAATAACTGAATTTTCCTGCAAACGAACTCCTCCCAATCCCTCTCTACAAGCATCCGTACATACCACAAATTCTTTATCAGGAAATGCAATCTTCAGTATAGGGGCTGTAGTAAGTTTCAGTTTTAATTGGTCAAAACTGTTTTGACATTTTTCGGTCCACTCAAATTTGACACCCTTCCTTTGTAATGATGTTATGGGACGTACTATGGCAGAAAATCTCTCCACAAATCTGTGATAATAGCCTGCAATCCCCATGAATGAGCTAACTGCTGAAACATCAGTTGGTACAGACCATTCTTTTATAGCCTTTATCTTTTCAATGTCAACAGCAAGGCCTTGTTCATAAATAATATGCCCCAAGTATTGGATCTTATCTTTATAAAATTCACATTTGCTGAACTTGGCATATAGCTGGTTTTCCTTCAGAGTTTGCAGCACTATCCTCAAATGTTCTTTATGTTCCTCCTCACTTTTTGAGTAGACTAAAATATCATCTATGAACACAAGGACAAATTTATCCAAGTACTTACTTAACACACTGTTCATCAGGCACATAAATGTGGCAGGGGCATTTGTCAAACCAAAAGGTAGGGCTACAAATTCGTAGTGACCATACTGGGTTCGAAAGGCTGTTTTGCTGATGTCTTCCTCTTTAATTCTAAGCTGGTGATAACCAGTCCTTAAATCAATCTTCGAAAATATTGAAGCTCCTCTCACTTGGTCAAAAAGATCATCAATTCTAGGTAAAGGGTATCTATTCTTAATGGTCAACTTATTTAGTTGACGATAATCAATGCACATCCTAAAGGTTCCATCTTTCTTTTTCACGAACAGCACCGGTGCTCCCCAAGGAGACACACTCGGTCTGATATAACCTCTATCTAACAGTTCTTGCAATTGCATTTTCAGTTTCATAAGTTCAGGGGGACTCATTCGATAAGGTGCTCGGGAGACAGGTGTTGCTCCCAGCACCAGATCAATTGAGAAGTCAAACTCTCTTTTGGGGGGAAGATGAGGGATTTCATCTGGAAAAACTTCTTTAAATTCCCTTATCACTGGTAATACATCTAGCAAGTTTTCTTCACTTTTCTGTTCTATTTCTTCCACATGTACAGCATAAACTTGATATCCTTTTCTAGCTGTTCTTTTTAATTACAATGCTGAAATTTGTATTACAGAGATAGGTTTTGATTTTCCTTTGAGAATAAAAAGTTTCCCTTCCTCATCTACACAATGCAAAGTCTTATCCCAGCAGTTCATCAAGGCTTTCTTCTTTTCCATCCAGTCCATTCCTATCAGTAGGTCATATGAACCTAAGGGCAGAATGTTCAAATTTACTTTTGTTTGAAAATCATTTAATTTGATTGTTGTTCGGGGCAATTTATGTGTTACCTTTCTCTTAGTTCCAGTGGCCAGCTGTACCAACCATGACTGCTGAAATTTTTCAGTTTTTAGGTTACATTTTTCTACAATATTTGGACTAATGTAACTCAAAGAAGCACCCGGATCAATCAGAACAGTAATAGATAGGTCAGAAATCTTACCCTCCATTTCCACCATGGTAGCTTGATGTTCTGCTTGTCGATTTTCCAAGGCTACACTGATAGTTGGTATATTTCTGGCTATGTCATTTACTGTTGTAGCTTCTCGATCTCTCATGATCAGCTGAATGTTTTGATGAGGATAGTCCCTCAAAATACGGGGTTCTCCACAGGCCCAACATTTCAGGGGTTCTCTTATTTTCACTGTGCCATTTTTCTTATTGTCTCCATCTATTTGTTTTGAGGCCACTTGGGACTGAGCAGTTTGACTTTCTTTGGGTTTATTAAACTTTTTCCGCTGATGATCTCTGCCAAAATTCTTCCAATAGGCAGGTTTCTGTTTCTTCCCTTTGAATTCACTCTTATTTACCCAGCCTTTCCCATATTCAGTTTTGCTTTTGAACTGTTGGTAGCATAGTCTAGCTTTTCTAACAGCTTCGTCCATTGTTTTTGGGTTATCAAACTCGATCTTCTGTTTGTATACAGTAGGAAAACAATTCAGAAACCTTTGTACCTTTGCCTTTTCTTCCCTTATGTAGGGTACATATCTCAGAAAATTTGTAAACTTAGTAAAAAACTCATCAATAGTGAGTTGTCCCAGTCTAAGTGCATGGAATTCCTTTGCTTTATCATCATAGTAACGCTCATTCAAGTAGCGATTTTTGAACTTAACCTGGAAATCTTCCCAGGTGACCGTCTTTTCATCAATGTCATGAACCATTTTTGTCTCCTCCCACCACAAGGTGGCCTTACCTTGTAGCTGGTAAACAGCTAATCTTGCCTTCAGATTTCTTTCATAGTCATAGACCTGGAAATACTTAATCATATTCAGCAACCAGGCTTCAGCATCTTCCTCCTTCTCCCCATCATAGGAGGGAGGTTTGATTTTTCGGAATTCCCCTTGTAATTCCTTTTTCTGCTTGTATTGATGCCTAACAACATCATCATCCTCAGACTCATCAGTCTTCCTCTTTCTGGAACCTTCGCCTTCTTGGCTGTTCCGCAAAGTTAATTCTCTGATGAGCTTTTCCTGCTCCTCACTGGCTAATGACAATCTGTCATTCTGGCTTTTTATCTCAGCCAACTCTTGTTGCAACTCTCACAACATAGCCATCATGGGCGCATTGGGATCTAGTGCATTATCCTCATCACGCAGATCAACATAAATTTCGTCACCTTCTGCCATTCCAGCACCACTGTACACTACACAACACAGATCAATGGAAATAAAAATATAAATTTTTTTTTTTTCCACAAAAATCAATTTATACAGTGAACACACAGCAACAGTGAGCACAATGTCACCAGCCCAGTTTTATAACTTGGGCTCCGATACCATTTGTCACACCTCCCATTTTACTTCCCCAAAAAAAAAATTCATTCATCTTTTCAAGTTAAATTATAGCAAGGTATGATGCTTTTACTTTGCAGATTTGATCCGATCAGAATTGTTTCCCCAATTTCGATTTATTTCCATGTATCCATTATATCCCACTACATGGGAATGAATTTGATTTGTAACCCATATGGAAATTAAATAAATTTGTAATACCCATAAACCTAATGATCATAACAATTAATGGGTTTATATATCTATATCCATCCATGTTATGTCCCACCTTTGTTTGTACATTTTTTTTTCATATTCGTATACTTAATGGTCATAGGTGGAAATCGATTTGATTTCACATGTTACCCACATTCATATTTGTCCATGGATCTATATGAAATCACTTAGATTCCTAGGTTTATTACTCCGCGTCTTCACTCGTGGATGGCATATAAATCATAGTGGAATTGAATTGATCTATGTTTATATCTCTGCGTACATAGTACTCATGTCGATTTATTGCCCTCTCGTCCTCATTTATATCACGAATTGAATTCATTTGTGTTGGCCTCCACGTAATACATGTTGGTGAATTGGTTCATCGTAGATGGGAATGGAGACGGGAAGTCGGATACCACGTAAGCTCACATATGATCTTTGGTTCCATCGCATAGGTTGTAACGGGTGTCTGTCCAGTTGTGGTCACGTGGGCTTGTTCCACATCGTTCTGGATTCCTCCCATAACCCTACCTTGTTGCCAAAGCAAATTATATGGCACGGCCAGCCCTGTTTGACATTTAATTGCATTACTCATTATATTAACTATTGAATGAAGGATGTACCTTGCTCATTAATACCTCGATCCGTGGCTTCTTCCATAAGATCTTGCCAGTTGGACGGCGCTGATTCATTCTTGGCGTTAGGGTTTTGTTGATTCAAACTGGATATAAATTTACCATGTTCATTTGTTCGGGGGTTCTTTTTCCTTTCTACGTGTCTGGTTTGTTGCTTGAAAGGGAAATTCGATGCCATAGCCACTGAGCGGAACTCAGCCCAGTCCTTGGCATATCTCTACACTAAAATGGACAATTCAGGTTGAAATTGTCGTCGGTTTGTAATTTCCCACTCGGTTATTACTGTTTAACATGGCTTCCCTTTTTTTTGGTTGAAATTACGCTCCTTTCTTCGAGCCCTTGCTGCGATTATTGGACTTAGATGGATCATATTCCATCATTGAGTTCCAGGTTGAGTGGCATCTACCAACTTGTCAAGATTTCGTTGCGTCTCACATTTTACTATATTGTTTTGCAGAGAGTTGGTTGTTTCACTTTCTAGGTATTCGATGGTGCATGGGTTGAATTCATGTTATTGGAAATTTCTTCCGCGAATTCTCAAGAGCTCGATCTGACTAACTTCTCTTGTGTTCTCAGAGGTTATCCTCTACCTTACACTCATCGAAGGTTTCTCTGGGTTTATTCCTCTGGCGCTAGAGGGATTCTACCCCTCTCGACGTACTGGTTCGTTTTTCTCCTTGACCTGTGTATGGCGAAACTCCTACTGTTCGTTCACCAGACTACTAACTTCATTATTCGATTTTGAACGCCAACCTCCAATTGGTATTTGTTGATGACACTTTCCTATTTATATGTAACAGGCTATGGATGGGTTAGAGGTTCTCCATCACCAGGTACTATTGTTTTCTCAGTCATCGTTTTATCCTTGCTCCCATTACTCTTCCTCAAAACGTTTTGCGTTGTATTTATTTTGGGGTTTTTGACTCTTATAGGTAACATAAGACTTACGTCCTACTCTCTTATCTTGATACTGAGAGTCGTAGCTGCCTTTGACATTAACATTGGCTCTGTTTCCCACTTGCAGGTCGGTATTCACTGAACACTGGGTAGAGGGAATCCGTCTGGTTCTATAATTCTTTATAGACAGCTTAAAAATTGTATTGATGAAGTTGTATAAGTTTTGACAATTATAACTGTTAAGTCTCAACACTGAATACTTATTTATATCTGCTCCAGTAGCATTATGAGATGGTCCTCAGGCCACAGTGGCTTGCAATCATTTAGATTTTTTTTTGTATATATTTATCTCTGTTGTTTCGCGCCTTCCATAACACCCATTTTAATCTCGTGGATTTCTTACTCTTTTTGACTTGAATCTATCTAAATACGTACTTATGGTAGTTTAATTTTTGTGTATCCCACATTATATGTATTTTATTGCCTTGCAGCTTCCAGGTCATGCCTTCGTTACACTATAATTATGCACATCGTAGTATTTTAATGGATAATGTACTGTTTTTCTCTATATTGAAGTTCATTTTCCTGTATTCTTATATCTCCCCATTGTTATTATGGTGTTCAGTAATTGTTCTGTCTATATCATTCTTTTATTTGGAAGGCTTTCTTGTCCCATGCCTGTGTATGTAGTTCTCATACCACCCTAGTTTGCAGTTTTGATAGTAATAGTATCCAAGTCTCTTCTTCTATTTTGGAATTAGTACAGAATATTACTAGCTCTATTCTATACCTTTGTTTATTAATTTGTCAAAATTATTTAGAGGTGATGTATGAATACCTATCTCCATACCTGTGTCTAAAAGACCTTAGAATTTATAATAGGCCACTATACACCTTTTCATTTGATAGATTAGAATACATATAGCCGTTGTAAAATCTGCATGTTGTTTATTAACTTCCTTTCATCTACTAGTCCTATCCTCTAATGTAGGAATGGTTCCATTATATACTAATAAGCAGTTTCATGCTAATGGATACTTTTTTCCTTCTAGTGTATAATAAATTTATTATCTGCAGCAATAACTTGCTGTTGGGCTTCTGTTTTCTTATGAATGATGTGCTGACCCTAAAGTCAGTCTATAAAATCTTTTCTTTCTCATTCAATGCCCAGTTGTTGAATTTATTATAAATCTCTGCTCTTTACTTAGTACCTAGCTAAATAATTACTTCGGCACTCTATACATTCACTTTCTCACCGTTCCATTTCTTCCAGAAACAGATTAAAGTTACAATTTGGTGAAATAGGAGGTACTAAAGTTCTCCAGCATTTAACTTAAGTATTAATTTAGAGAATTTGGAGAATTTCTCCTCAATTTAACTAATCATGCTCATAGTTGTATACTAATAGATCAAAAATATTTTACAGCTGAATCATCTGTGAAGGAATATGTATCCTCAGATTTAAACCAACCTTGGTTTAGAGTTTCTGTGGGATTATACTCTACAGATTTTCTTTTCTACAACTATACAGAATTATGAAGGTGGATTCCTGATGATTAATTCTGTTAAATGTAGCTTTAATAATTCTAACATATAATGAGACAATTATATGTAGCCAATTCATACCACAGGAAGTAGAAACACCAATATCAATTTAAATACATACCACTCATGCAGTCGACCAACCTCCCAACCTTAGAGTCCTTTTGTCACCCAGAACTCACCCCCGAGCTGAGATCACCTCCTAGAACAGACTAACCTCTAATCTGTGTAGGAGCAGCTTATTTAAGCTATTGTTCCCCAAAGCATGTTTCTAATTATGCATCCAGAATATCAGGATGCTTTTCTTCCTGTTTGCCTAGGCTTCCCATTTTAGGGATTATTTAAAGATGTTTTATGCTTTTCCTCAGCTTTTCCAGCTTTTTACCTCTTCCCAACTTTTTTCCTCATCATTGGGGAAATTTAGATTCTTCCTCAAGAATCTAAATTAGAATTAATTTCTTTCAAGGATTTTTGAAAGATTGTGGGGAAATAGTTGCCTTATCCATCCTCATGGATTTAGCAAGTGATCTCATACATCTCATTTTGGTCAATCTGCACAAAATCATTTTATTCATTTCCTCAATTTAAATATTTAATTACATTCACAAAATTCTTGTCCTTTGGGGTCCACTCCCCTTAGGATTAAAGTTCAAATGTCTAGCTTTGAAATTCAAACACATAAATTGGGGGTGTTACACTAAATCGATATGTTCCAAAAATCTCTGACAAGAATTTGTATTTAACTCAACCTTTAAAAAATTTCATTTGCTTTAAAACCATTCGAATCATTTTTTATAAAGGAGTAGTGTATTAAATTTTTAATATCATATTAAAATATTTTGAATTAATATATATGAATTAATATATAAATTATTTTAATTTATCATTTATTTTAATTAATTAGATTAATACTAATTATTAATTAGTCTCTTAAATAATTAATTGATTTTTTAATTATAATTAAATTAATATTAGTTAAATAATTAAAATTTAATTTAGTATTAAAATTTAATTAATTTCTTTTGATATTTTAGTCTAAACAACAGAAATTTTAGCCCTCTGACAATTTTAACTCATCATTTTTGGAAGCTTATAAATGGAGTTTTAGTAGGTCAAATGAGGCTCAAGATAAAATCGAGGAGAACATTTCTGGGGAGGTTTCATTAATATATTTTATCATTTATTAGGTCTAAAATTCAGCAGAAGATCATGTTCTGAATTTTTAACAAAATAAATTTTCTGAGTTTTATTTTCTGCATTTTAATTTTCCCACAACTTCTTCTAAATGCAAATCCATTAATCAATGATATCCTTGGCCAATTATATCAGCACAAAAATCAAAATAAAGCTTATATTTCTTTTTTTTTCAATTACTTATTTAATTAAGTTTTGATTGGATTTATTTTAATTTATTTTTGCATTTTTATTTTATTTTTACATTTTAATTTTGTTTTGATTTATTTTTGCAGAAAAACAGTTGAGGATATGAGAAGAAGAAGTTCTCAATCAATGAGAAGGCTCCAACAATTGAAGAATATGATTTTAAACTAATGAAAATTGATGGAGCAAAACCACTCTTCAACAAACTTCCTTATGAAGAAATCATTTTGTAAATGTTATAAATAGCAGAGTGCAAAATGTAATAGGGGCTTATCTCCTCTGCAATTCTAGAATTATTGATGGCACTATTGTCTATAGGATCTAGAGGTGTAGGGTGAGAGGAGAGGAATCTCAGATCTGGCGATTATTGAGGTTTTTCTTTTACATTCTGAGTTATGTATAATGAACAGAGTCTTGCACTACTGTAGCTCTGATTTTGAAAGCATAAGTTCATACATTGTAAAAGACTGTCAGAGACTTGAGCTGGAGAAAAGGACTTAATAAATTAGTATTTATAATACTATTATTTGAAACGTTGGTTTCATTTTATGATAACATAAATGTGTGAATTTATTCGCATACTTGTGCACTTCTGTTGGTATCAGTAGTTTTCTTCAATTTATGTTATTATTTTTCTCTACTCTTATGGGTTGAATTCTTATTTCTGAGTAACTATTTACTCAGACATCTGTCTTATAAAACCGATTTATTGAATAGTGATATCTTGTGAGCTATTTCTGCATGTTATTGTTTAATTTTTCAAGTTACTGTTGAAATGATCAATATCATTTTGATAACCACTTCTTGAGTGTTGTTGATTGACTATTTCAGTTAAGAGGTCTCTAAATAGAATGTGTTTGGTATTCACAATATCAGTTAATTGAACTACTTCATTAGCTTGATATTCATTTAAAAAACACATATTTAAATCTCAATTATTTAAAATATCTTGCTCTCAATTGGGATATATCTATATCTACCTAATTGAGATAGGATTAAAATAGTTTATTTTGATTGCATATTAGAATAATATTGCATTTAGATTAAATTCTACATCCCAAAAAATTCCTCTTCCCAAAGAGGCAAAACTTTAAATTTTGGCTTGTCTAAGCTCAAATTAGCTTAAGGGTCACTTTCTTTTCCGATCCGCATGAGAAATGATCTAATGTCTCTTTCCTGTTGATAGATAAAGTCATATTTTAAACCAATGGAGATTGAGAGAAGGTAACTAGACCTAGTTAAACCAATCAGAGAAACCATTCCAAATGGAAAAGGAACTTCTTTAAGGTCCGGACCGAGTGGTCATCCCCCATGTTGTTGTAGCGAATTTCAAGACCTCAACATTTTGGCACTAGAAAGAGGGCATGAGTCTTGTTTTCCTTTGGAGTCTTTATATTCTAATAACTTATTTTACAATGGCTCCTTTAAAACTTCCAATTGTGAGTTGTATTTATGGACGAGCATCTTCCAATACTCCACTAGAAATAATAAGACACTTGTCTCAGGTAAAGTTTAAAGGTAAGAGGAATACTTCCACATTAAATCATGCTTTACAATTCATTCAAAAATTTTCAAATTCTGCTTTTCATGAAATTGATAAAGGTATTTTACGCAGGATTGTTACTCTTACACTTTTGGAAAAAGCTAGAAAGAGGTGTAAATCACTTCTAGTTGCCTCAATCCATAATTGGGAACAATTTATTACAATATTCCTTTGTAAATTTGATGGATATATCTACAAATAGGTATGTGACGATTTTGAAGATCTACGAAGGTTTGAAGGTGAGTATTTAATTCAGTTTACCATTACGTTTCATTTAAATTGTTTAAAATTTAAAATTGAAAATAAACTTTCGAAAGACGAATTATTAGATTGGTTTGAACATATTTTCTCTCTTCCTTCCATTCGTAATCAATGTGAAATTATTTCAAAATTTGATCAATATCCTTCTAATTTCATTGACATAAGTAAGAATTCCAAAATGGAGGTGCAAACAAATGATGATGAAATGGCCTCTATTTTGTATAATCAATTTCTTAATTTCTGCATATTTCTTACAGTATTGAAAAAGATCAAGGTGCACCTTCACATGTCCATGAATCTCAGTCACGAAGTTTGCAAAATTTCACTGATCAATTGCAAGGAAATATTAGCAGCAGTATTGAAGAAGATACCATTTTGAAATTTGAAAATTAGTATGCATTAGAATCGGAAAATCAGATCATAATCCAGCAAGTACTGGCAGTGATTAAAGTTTCCAATAATATACAATTTGCTATACAAATTTCTGAATTATTTCATGATGAGAAAATTCCAAATTCAAATCAACAAAGAAAAATTCTTGAAGAAAACATAACTAGCCAAGTAAATGATCTTAAATATGAAATTTGCAATGAAGAAAATGCACAATAGTTTTCAAATAGAGACATTTTCAAATACATTATTTCAGATTTGTATTTTTCCCTTTATCCTAATAATTTTTCTAATAACAATTTATCCTCTCTCCACGTTAAAGATATTTCATAAAAAAGAGAGGATGATCTAAATGAATTGTCCACTAGTTTTTATTAGGATAGAGAATTAATTAATGATCATTTTTCTGGCATTAATAAACATGAGTTTAATAATCCTTCTTATTTTTATACATTGAATAAGATAGAACAGAATTCTAATGAATGTCTTGAAGTCATTTATGAAAGCTACTTTGACATTGAAGAAATTGATTTGTCTTCTTTTCAATTGAATCCTCATGATCTAAGTCTAATCACATGTGAAAATGAAGAACAATCTAATTTAGAAATTGTTCCAAATAGTTCTCATTTTCAAACAAATAATCATACTTATGATTTCATCATTCAAGAAACCATTTCAATCTATGATTTATATGATGATCAAGCTCGCATTCCTATTCAGAGTCATATCATTCTCTCTAATTCACAAGTGGGTATCAACAATCATTCGAATTGCATTATTCTACTCAATTCTTGTGAAGAGGAAATTTCTTTCAGTCAATCTCAATTGTGTTGTAACAATAATTGTAACACTAGTGTAATCTATGATTCAATTTTGTTATTATTTCAGCATTTATTTTTAACTTCAGATTTATTTTTGTTTTTAGTCCTAGATTTTTATATACTTTTTGTTGGCATATTGAGCAGCTCAATATTGAACACTCAATTAATGCATTACTTCAAGGGAAAAATAAATATTCAAATTAGAAATGTGAACATCGAAAGTTATTAAATTTCCAATTTTAATTGATGTTTATTCCTTATCAATTACTTCTTACTTCTCAAGAGCAGTGCTAAAAAGAGAGTGTATTTTCACTTTATGATCAATAATCTAATTCAATTAATAATCTTCTGTTGGATTTATCAGACTTCCATTCATTTTTCATTAATCAATTTGAAAGACATTTGGAAAGGTTTCCTTCACAGAAGATCATTAATAATTTAGCACTTAATCATAGCACTAACAAAATTACACAAACTATTATCTCTGAAAGATCATTTCTACAACCTGGCCTATCATCTTCTTTTTTAAACCTCTCCCACTCAGTAATGGAAATACATCCATATGTCTATGATCCAATTGAAATTCAGTTGGAAATGACATTTCAAGAGAAGGTAACGATGAATAATCTACTAACAATTAAAATACATTCTTCTTTTAGATTTAGTTTTTGTAGTTTAGTTATATTTTCATTTTTACTAATGTTTGACATGTACATACATGCAGGAATTGAAATTCTTACATGGTTGCATTGGAAGTATGACTATACCTAGTCGTATTTCATTCATTAAGTTAGAAATAGAAATAGATTAATTTTCTTTTTTGTTTGCATTTATTTCATTATTTCATATTTTCAATAAAATAAGTAATGAATCCAATTTCTTTTGGGCATCCCATTTCAATTGTAGAAAAGAAGCCGAAAGAATTTTATAAGCTTTTAAATTATCAGATCATACTTATTTTTCAAACTTTTAATTTTCTTGGTTTTAAAATTCCTAACATTGATCATACATGAAGAAATTCCAAGAATTTTCTACCACTTGACGATTTTTTATTCACTGGTAATTCTAAGAACCCATTTTTATCACTTTTGTCTTCTGATGTAATTTTGGAAAAGATGCAATTTGAAAAAAGTTCATTACTTAGAATTTTACATTAAAATAAAAAGGTGATGTTGAACTTATATAAATTTTGAAAAAATTTAGGAGAACTCAAAGATTCATGAGGTAAACTTACAATCAAAATTCTTCGAGGTATGTGTTTACTGGTTTATCATCATTTATTATTCATTTTTCTTTCAAAGGTTGTTTCTTATTTCTATTTTGTTTTGTGTGCAGATCTTCATTAACTTGATTATGCATATCTGAGATAAGCAGGCAGCCAACCCTTGTTTCCAAAATCTGTAACATGTTCAGAGAAGTATTTATTATTTTGTCTGAAATTTGACGGGTATTTAATTTTTCTTATATTCATTGAAATCCTTATAAGACTTAATAAATTGTCGGAGGAATCATAACGGATCATTTTATTTCACAACTGTCCTTATAAGAAAGTTCTGATAAAATTAATTTCCAATAAAAAAAATTGACATTAAATTAAATTATTAAATGGTTATTTATTATAAAGAAAATTTAAATCACTCACTTTATTTTTTGGATTAAATACTTTAAAGAAATCATCGAACCTGCATATGGCTCGTTGTATATCACAAATCACATATTAGAGACTCTAAAATGAGCATACACCAAATATATCCAATGATATTTCTGTATGATATCGCATCATTCATATCACAACTATTTGTATCAAAATATTCCATCGGAAGCGAATCTCAGCATTTAATCATAAAAATTTCTAATATAATACCTTTTATGTTCTTTTTCACTCATTCTCTCACATATCGCATTTCGCATTTCATATATCCTATAATTGATTTCTACAAATATTGCGATGACCACACCATTCTGGACCCGATATAAAATTTAAATCAAGTTCATAAAAATATCTCATCCATTCAATCTCAATAATGGTAGGGGAATAGGTTTAAAAAGTCCCGATGTTCTGGACTCGAAATGAGATTAAATCCATATAATAAAAATATCGGGTCCATTCTCAATTGGCATATCAACACACAATAAGTTATTGGAATTGTGATACGAAGCATAAAAGTAAGGGAGCAATGAGGACTGTTAGATCTGAGTGAGATCAACGGTGGAGGTTAAATCGCACCCATCAAGGTTTCGCATATCGAAAATTTTAATGGTTATTGTTAATACATCGCCCGATAAATTATATTAGTTGCGATGCAATAAAAGATAAGGTAAGGATATTCCATTGCGATGCGATGATACACATATCACATATCGCACGAGATAAGTAATATGTTAAACGATAAAACTTGCAACGAGCGATGTGGAGTTATCTGTGAATTGCAAAATCACAAAATCGCAAAATTGAAAAAGAGTTAAGTTTTGAAATCTGCGGGAAGTTAAGATTTAAAAGATGCGAAGTGAAACCGTGCATGATTGGTCACCGTTTGTTTGGGCTGTAAAACCAAAGTTTCGCACATATATTTTGATATTTGTAGTCACATTGCATCAATCATTTACCACATTTTCATTATCGAAACAATTGTATCAGCGTTTTAGTTCATTCACAAAATTTAATCTTCCGATATGACTATTCTCTGATATCACATACATACCTTTGCAGTTTTCCATCGCACATACTCATTTCCCGACATTGCCATCACGGTAATAATATCGCATTACTAAACTCAAATGAAGCTTTTTCTTCAAGATCTTTTGATGTGATAAACTTTGATATTTGAATTTTCATCATTTTATTTTAAATTATTATGGAAAAAGCTCAATCGTGTATTGGAAAAAGTGGAAGTCACATATTTTAAGTTATGAATGACAAAGAACCTCGCGATGCGAAAATATTCAGCATGGTAATGTGCCGATGATCAATTCATATTTTTAATTTTCTGAATTTCTCTCCATACTTATCACATAGAGATTCAAATCCTCTTTATATTCTGTTACATTATTCAAGATTTTGAATCAGGTTTAATACTTTCGAGTTGATATAAATTCAGAATGGAAGAAGCAAAAATAATATTCATCGTTTCAATTCATAACGAAGTACATATTCACCCTCATTTTTAATGGATCCGATTTATTTCTGATTCCTTAAACATGAAACATTGCTTTCTTTTAGTTTACTGCTTATTTTACTTTAGATTTAATAAATAATGATTTTGGGTCAATAAAACTTATTCATGCTTTTAATTCTAATTTAAGAAAGAAGTTAACTTGCATTGAAGAAAATCATCTTTCTCAAGTAGGATTAAATGCAGTTCTTCAATGGTAAGTTTCATGTGCCCACTTTCATTTATTTCCATTTCTTCATTTTTGTTTTATTTTAGCTGATATTGAACTATGTTTCTACCGGTCTTCATAAACCTTTCACACTTCTACCAGATCAGTTTTCGAAGTTCATTTTTTTTTACTCTGTGAGTTTCTTGAAATATAAGCAGTAATGAGCCTCATCAAATCAACTAGACTAGGGAATTTCTGAACTTTTAGTCTGTTTATTTAAGCATCAATTTTATTAGAAAATAGTTAAGAACCTTTTATGTAGGTTTTGTCTTGAAGAAGAGAATTTGTCACAAACAAAAGCTTATCATTCAACATATTCTCTATCATAACTGCTATTCACCTTCTACATTTTGAGAGTCTTATTTTTATATAACTCTGCAAGATAAAAATTTAAAATCTCAACATAGGAATGAATGTACATGTGCTTATTTTCTTTTATAAATCTTTGTTGAGAAATTTATATAAGAGATCTTGTTAGAATTTAGCTTTTAAATTTTATTTTTATTTCAATTTTTTCTTTCTTCATTTTTATTTTGTTGATTTCTTTTCTTATTTTAGTTTAGGAATTATTTTCCTTTTGTTTTTCGGTTTTGATTTGATTCTTTTGACTTTTTCATGACTTATGTAAAAGTATTTTTTCTTACTTTACAATTGTTGACATACATGTGAAATATTTTACTCTATCCATTTAAGTGAATTTCATTTATAATTAAAGACATATTTTTATGGAACCATAAAACCATCTTTTTTTAATATATTTTTCATGGAGGAACACACATCTTTTATTGAGTTTATTTTTTCAAGGAAAGAACTGATTTGAGTTTAATTCAATGAATCCCTCCCACCCCTCCACCTAAAAATCCTTTGATTGATAGTTGCAGGGAAGGAATTTGGAGAAAACATTATGAAAGTACTATGTCTATTAAACATAAAATCCCTATTACGATCCCACCTCTTTCACTCAAATACATCATAAATAAAATCTTGCAAATTCGATTATCAAATGAGTGATAAAAAAAGGAAGCATGGGAAATACAAGTAAACCCGTCAAGGTTACGGATGCTCGTTGGCAGTGGGACTAGGCTTGTATGGCATAAAAGACAACTTCATTGGAGTATTGTTTAGGCTCACTAGCAACGAAGCGATGTCAGAGACAATCACAAAATGGATATATGCTTTATAAAGACTCCTATCTCTACCCTCTTATATTTTTTACATGAGGAAAATTAAAAAAAAAAAAAGATTTCCCCAAATTTGGATTCATCACTTTTACTTAAGTCTATTTTAAGTACTTATTTTTACAAACTCATATTGATTAATCTATTTTATATGGAACCTATGGAAATGTTTTGCTGTTAGACGATTTCATGATTTCCATTATTTTTTACCTTTGGGTAAATTCAAGTTCATTATCTTTAATCAGAGATAATTGGTTCTTCTCCCGTATGTCGCCATTGCTGTGGTAAAACACAACCCCCCCATTTTTTACTTATGCACTTCAAATAATGGAAACCCTTTCTACAATTTTTTTTGGCTAAACAACTTTTAGAATATCCATTAAGTTAATTATCCTACATTTTTGTCATTTTTTATCTTCCTCAAAATTTTGTTTTGATTATTTTATTGAATCTGTTTTTTCATAAGCTTTCCAACGATATTTGTTTCACTTCATTTGGTAAAACGGTTTACAAATGGCACTCATTTGAAGTTTGTTCATTTTCTCGCTTGGGTTAAAAATGTATATATGTACAAAATTTCAATTTTTGTTATTATTTAATTCAATAATACATTTATTGTAAATATTAACTCTTAGTCTTTTATTACCAACATCTTTCATTTTTCACGAATAACTGAAAACATTTAAAAATCACGCTTTTCGAAATTTTGATAATTTATCATATTTTCTTTTTTTTTAAAAACAAAACACCACAATTAAAATTTTCATAGTGGAAAAATAATTTTAGTTTAGAATTATAAAATCTCATTATAAATAGTACACACTTTATTTTAATTTTTAAACTTCACTAAATTTAAAAAAATATATATTTCTAAACCCCAATTAAAAAATATATAAAAAATATAAAAACATATCGCGTCCATAACAAATTGCATTATCGCAAATATACTAAATCGATATATTCCAAAAACCTCCGATAAGAATTTCTATGCTAAATGGGGTTTTTTGTTTTTAACTCAACCTTTTAAAAATTTAGTTTTCTTTAAAACCATTCGAATCATTTTTTATGATGGAGTAGTGTATTAACTTTTTAATATCAGATTAAAATATTTTGAATTAATATATAAACTTTTTTAATTTATCATATATTTTAATTAATTAGATTAATGCTAATTATTAATTAGTTTCATAAATAATTAATTTAGTTTTTAATTATAATTAAATTAATATTAGTTAAATAATCAAAATTTAATTAAAAAATTTTGATATTTTAGTCCAAATAATGGAAATTCCAGCGTTCTTGCAATTTTAACTCATTATCTTTGGAAGCTTATAAAAGGAGTTTTACTTTGTCAAATGAGGTCCATGACAGCTCATTGGATAGATAAAATCGAGGAGAACATTTTTGAAGAGCTTTCATTAATAAATTTGACTATTTATGGAGTCTAAAATTCAGCAGAAGATCATGCTCCGATTTTTTAACAAAATAAATTTTCTGAGTTTTATTTTCTGCATTTTAATTTATCAACAACTTCTTCTAAATGCATATCCATTCATCAATGATATCCTTGGCGAATTATGTCAGCGCAGAAATCAAAAGAAAACTTATATTTTCTTTTTTTCAAGTATTTATTTAATTAAGATTTGATTGGATTTATTTTAATTTTTTTTTTCATTTTTATTTTCTTTTTACATTTTAATTTTGTTTTGATTTATTTTTGCAGAAAAACAGTTGAAGAGATGAGACGAAAAAACTCTCAATCAATGAGAAAGCTCCAACAATTGAAGAATATGATTTTAAACTAATGGAAATTGATGGAGCAAAACCACTCTTCAACAAACTTTCTTATGAAGAAATCATTTTGTAAATGTTATAAATAGCAGATTACAAAATGTAATAGGGGTTTCTCTCCTCTACAATTCTAGAATTCTTGATGGCACTATTGTCTAGAGGATTCAGAGGTGTAGGGTGAGAGGAGAGGAATCTCAGATCTGAAGATTATTGAGGTTTTTCTTTTACATTCTGAATTATGTATAATGAACAGAGTCTTGCACTATTGTAGCTCTGATTTTGAAAGCAGAAGTTCAGGAATTGTAAAAGAGTGTTAGAGACCGGAGCTGGAGAAACAGACTTAATAAATGGGTATTTATAATACTATTATTTTAAATGCTCGTTTCATTTTATGATAACATAAATGTGTCAATTTATTCGCATACTTGTGAACTTATGTCAGTATGAGTAGATTGCTTCAATTTATGTTATTATATGGCTCTACTTTTATGGGTTGAATTATGATTTCTGAGTAGCTATTTACTCAGAAATCTGTCTTATAAAACTGATTTATTGAATAGTGATACGTTGTGAACTATTTCTACATGCTATTGTTTAATTATTCAAGTTACTGATTAAATGATCAATATCATTTTTAGAACTACTTCTTGAGTGTTTTTGATTGACTATTTCAGTTAAGAGGTCTCTAGATTGAATATGTTTGGTATTCACAGTATCAATTAATTGAACTACTTCATTAGCTTGATATTAATTTAAAACAAACATATTTAAATCTCAATTATTTAAAATATCTTGCTCTTAGTTGGGATATATCTATATCTTCCTAATTGAGATAGTATTAAAATAATTTATTTTGATTGCATATTAGAATAATATTACATTTACATTAAATTCTATATCCCAAAAAATTCCTCTTCCCAAAGAGGCAAAACTTTAAATTGTGGCTTGGCTAAGCCCAAAATAGCTGAAGGATCACTTGTTCAATCGGCATGAGAAATGATCTGATGTTTCTTTCTCGTTGATAGATAAAAGTCATATTTTAAACCAATAGAGATTGAGAAAAAGTAACTAGACCTAGTTAAACCAGTTAGAGCCACCATTCCAAACGGAAAAGGAACTGCTTTAAGGTCCGGACCGAGTGGTCATCCCCCATGTTGTTGTAGCGAATTTCAAGGCCTCAACAGTTAGTTAGGATATGACCGATATTCCTTCCTTGGGCCTCTTGTTCCTACAAAAGAGGAACTTCCCAAAGAGATAAGCCATTTTCCCATCATAAGTGGATCCATGTCCCCTCCCCCATCTTTGTAAATTCACCATCCTCCAATGCCTCTTCTAAGTAGAACATAATAGAATAGCATAACGAAGAGATGTTTGAATACTTTCATAAGCTTTGAAGGAGAAAGTTGAGCCATTAGCCTTCACATACTGAGTTGAAAACAAGTGTTTTGGATACATGCCCAGATTCGAACGCACTGAAGGAGAGCTTCGACATCAAGGCATAGGTTGTAACTCCTCTTCTATTAATAATATTATAAAACTGATATTTTTTTTCCTTTCTTATTCATGTTTATGATTAAAAATTCTACCATTCCTTAATCAGTTAGATAGGTTATATTTTTTAATGCATGTTTCACTTGTATGCTTCTTGTTGTTTCTTGGTCACTTGTGTAGGTAATTGAACGATGGTAGTATCAGAGATCAAGTTTTGGAAAAGTGAAGGATCAAGGAGCTTCGACGAAGAGAAACATTGCAGCATCAGATCGAGGTAGGCCATCTCCTTCAATCTATGTTTCATTTATAATCTAGGAAAATAGGTATTAGCTTATTTCCCTTGTTGCTAGAACAACCCTATAGCTAGAGGGATCATCTCTATCCGTAGAGAGGATTTACCTGGAAAACGGCCATCAAGGAAAAATATTACCCCTTGGGGAGATATGCAGAAAAGTACATCCAATGGAACACGTTGTGGCAACAAAGGGATAAAGATGTGCACGAGCTGACGAATTTGTTCCATACCTTGCTCATAAAGTTGGGTATTAAAGATTGAGAGAAAAATTTGGTGCTCAAGAACTAAAGCACTTTGCATTGATATATTCAAGAGGAAATGGACTTTCTTGACATTACCTCGCTTGACACGACATATCGATATACCGCCACCATCGAGAAGAAATTTAAGAAGATGAAGTGAGACTTTGGATTTGCGAATCTGAAGCTAGGGAAAGGTGCCCTCAAACTATAGAAAAAGGGTCAAAGCCAAAGCAGGGAGACTAAAAACAACACCAAAAAGACAAATAAGGACACAATTGGTGTGAATTTGATAACATCTCCACTCACAACATAAGCAGGCGTCGGGCCAAACAATCGCTGGTGGACAAACTGAAGGCATCCGAATTACATGCATGTTCTGATTCAGAGTCATACTTGGACAAGGGGAATGAAAAAGGGAAGCATATCATTGATTCAGAATCTAGTACCACTGTTGCCACCACAAGCCTCCAAAGGGAGGAGCTCGAGGATCTATAGGAGGCGGAGCGCCTCTTCCATTCCCAGATGTGGGTGAAGGGTTCTCCACTACAATTCCTTATCGATAGTGGAAGCCAAAAGAACGTCTTTTCAACAGAGGTTGTGAAGCAACTCGACGTACTGACCATAGCACACTTGCAACCATATACCATCGGTTGGCTTCACCAAGGAAGAGATCTCTGAGTTAGCCAATAGTGCCACCTTATGTACACCACCAAGCCCTTCGCAAATGAGGTACTCTGTGATGTTGCTCATCTTGACGTGTCTGATGTATCATTAGGCCAACGATACTTGTGGAAGAGACATGTTGTGTATGAGTCTAGGCCTCGTTCTATTATTATTACTTTAGGAAATAAGTTGTACATGATACAAGAGGTAGTATCGCCTTCCACCATCTCTTTCAGTACTACAAATCAATGTAGTAAGATTATTTCCCAAACTAGGAAATATTTTTTCATTATGATTAGCCCATATGAAAAGAATAATATTGTGGTCATAGCCTCTAAACAAGGGCCCCCTACGTGGAAATAACAGATGGAAAAAGTCATCAGGTAATACAAGGAAATTTTCTCCTCACCCATATGGCTTCCTCTACACTGTCAGTTCAAACACTCCATTCATCTAACCCTAGGCATGCCACTGCCTAATGGGTCGATCTATCAACGTTCTGTTCTAGAGAATGATGAATCCAAGAGGCATATACAACAGTTATTGCAGAAAGGGAACATCAGGTCGAGCTCCTCACAATACTATCTGAGGCTCATAAAGAAACTAGATTTATTAAACACATCTAGTAGGTCTGCCAGTAGGTCCACAAAATATTGGATAAATCCATGGCCAGGTACAAGCAACGACATCATCAAAATTGGGGGTCACACAAGTTCTAGGTGGGTGAAAAAATTTGGTTTCATTTGCAGAAATAACGTCTAACCAGAGCTCATAGGAAGCTCATACCACTCTGATATGGGCCTTACACCATTATCAAGGCTATGGGACACAATTCATTTGAGCTCAACATTCCCCAATTAATTAACTGACACCCAGTGTTCAATGTGGATCATCTTCGACCATACTTTCCACCATTACTCGACAAATTTAACATTGAAGAACAACTCATATCAACAGAGTTAAACCTAGACTGCATGGAACAAGATAAAACTGATTACATCATGGAAACACAGAGCAAGAACCCCCGACAACAAAGGATACCACTATATCAAGTTGACAAGTTCAACAAAAGTTTACTTGTCTCATCCAGGAACTCAATGCAATGGAGACCATTGCTTCCTAATGAGAGAGGGATGAACTATGTGGATATTGGTGGCCACCCACATATTCCACCTAGAGCCTCACCATTGTTTCTTTCATTTTTCGAGTTTCCTTAATTGTAGCACAAGTTACTATTTTTGGTAGTTTTTTGTGTCCTGAACTTCCGGAGCTATTTTGAGGCCCTAAACGACATTTTTTTTTTGGAAAATCAGTATTGGATAGATATTTGTAACAGGTTATTGTGTGCGTTAAACAAAGATCAGATAGATCTTCTAACGAGGTATCATGTGCATTAAACGAAGATTGTATGTCAAAATTATGACCCCGCAAAATTGATGTACCAATTTAGACCATTGGGGCCCATATTTTGGTGGTTCATCTCCTAGGGTTAGGTTTTTGGATGTTTATGGTTTTCCATTGTTTCTCAATAATAAATAGGTCTTTGAGCCTCATTGTAACACATTTTAGAGGCATGTAGCCACCACATTTCTTCTCAGAGATAAGCTACCGTCGCCCTAGCTAGTTTATGTCCATTCCATTTGTAAGCATATTTCAATTATTTGATGTTAATGAAATGAATTTTTGTTTATGTGGCATCTATGTGATTATGTTTATTTCTCTATTTTATTCTATTCCTACATAAATCCAGATCAATACCACCCTATAACCACCCTCCCGTCACATTACCGAAGTTAATCGGTCCGCTTGGGTAAACATGTAACACAAGGACACTATGATGTGATTCAAATCCCCAAGTATAATCAAGGAAGTGGATCCAATGAAACAAGAACAATCTAACCTTTCTTAGGAGCTATATACCCTTTAGGAGTAAACCAACCTTTCTAGGTTCTTAACCCCAGAGATAACTTGAAATTTTACTAATTTGGACCCTCAACCCCTCCCATGACAAGCCATGCATAAGACTGAGGCCTTCCAATCACTCCCACAATAAGGCATTCCAATGACTCTGGAATTTTTCAGGTACTTTTGTGTAAACGACGCCATATTCTAAGCCACTTTTTCAGGGCTATGTCCTAGGCCTCTACCTAGAACATCCTCAAACTTATAGAAGTGAGTAATAACAATGGAACAAACCTACTAATGCAATCATTGATAAAAGTAATTGATCTTACCTCTACTAGCCATGATATGAATTTTTTCAAACATATCATAAACATGTAATCCACAACTCATAACAACAGATCTAAGCATATGGATCTCATATTGATCTAAGAATCATTAGGGAGGACAAATATCTCCTCCCAATAGATGAACTTTTATAGATTAGGTCATTCAATAATTAATATTTCACATACTAACCAAACCATGATCAGATCCATAACACAATTTTTTCATAAATGATGCTTATAACTGACATATAACCAACATAATAAGAATAATAAAACAACCGTCAAGATCACATACTCAGAAAAATAATTTACCCATCAAATATAAGAGGAAAAATTATCTTATTAATATATTGAAAATGCAACCAGGTATGGGACTTCAAGATACCACCCAGCCATAGATTAGGCTAAGCCAAATATTTCTTTCAAAAACTCACCGTGGTGCCATATTTCAAGCATGAATGTGGTATATCATGTAGTAAACCAAGAAAAAATAGACGAGGGAATCCAGAGGCCAAGCCACCGCAACCCTCAACTATTGATTCCACCTCATGGTCAGACATCACTAACCATCACCAGATCAATCTCTACCCAGGTTGTCGAGGGCTCTATAGTGTTTGTTTCAAAGTAGTTTATGGGATTAGTAACTCAACCCATATTTGTTGTTAGGCTTCCAAAGAAATTTTCCAACCAAGGCTTCGAGGACCAGTAACTCAACCCACAACTATTGCTGGGCTTCCAGAGCATTTTTCCAACCAAGGCTTCCAGGACTAGTAACTCAACCCACCAAAAGCTTACATATTTTTTTAACAACCAAGGCTTCAAGGATGAGTAACTCAGCCCAAGCTGTTACAGGGCTTCTACAACGTTTCTCCAACCAAGGCTTCTAGCAGTAGTAACTCAACCCATGCTATTACATGTATTTCAAAGATTTTTTCAAACTAAGGCTCCAGAAACTAATAACTCAACCCATGATCATAGAGAACATGAGCATCAACCAAAAAACAAAGGTATACCCACAACACCATGTCTATCCAAGAAATGGCACTAGGAAAAACCACTATCAATCCAGGTAATCCTGAATGCCAATGATATATCATAACCAAGGAAGCATATGCATGTGCCACACATGCCAGAACTAGCAAGGAAATCATACATGCAACTCGGTTTCTAGAAGCAAAACCCATTGTATTTGTTGATCCTGATGTCCTCTTATGATTTCCTATTTTTCCTTTTCCTTCTTTCTCGAAATCCAAAGTATGCCACACTCCTCTAAGAATGCTCCAAGAAAAATATAGGTTTCCAAGAGTATGAGAGAGAGAGAGAATAGAGAAAGCTCCAAGCTATCACTTTTAAAAGGTAAGAAAAAATCCATGAGCTTATCCTTAGAAGCCTTTTTATTAATGAGACCTCTATTTTCTTCACTTTACATTGTTTTCTTTCAATTTCCTCCTCACATGCAATCTATGACCTTTCACCTTCCTTCTCTCCTATTTTCCACTATTTTCATAAATAAAATGCCAATTAATGCCTCTTGCTTTTCCAAAGCCTTTTCCATTTCCTTTGCCAATTTCCCTTAGCCATATTAAACCAAATGAACACCCATAGTAGGAATATTGTTTTCCCAATATTCATCTTGGAATACGTGGCCCATGACCTTGATATTATCTATTTTAGATGTTTTTTTGATGCGTGGTTGTTAAAATCATTGTATGAATTATTTTACCAAAGATCAATAAAGAATTGAAAATAATACTAGAATTAGAAATAATCCTTAAAACAAGGTTAAGAAACTACAAATAAATTAATTACAAATTGCATGATGAAAACTAAGAACCAATGAGTGGAGGAGGTATCATGATAAAATTTATTAATGCATAAACAGGCTCACTTAGTCAAGTGGTGAGGAAAACACATGTTTGAAGTGGAGGGGCATGTCAAGGGAAAAATTGCTTGTCAACCCCTATATATTAAGTTATTTCATTTATAGTATTACATTAAATGGTTAACCTTTCATTATATCTTTTCATTATGATTCTACCGTCTCTCTCTCTATCTCACACACACACACACACACACACATATAGCGTGGACACCTAGTCCTACAATTACATGATCTTGTCTTATAGATTGGGTTGATTGTAAAATGAGATTCCTCCTTGTTGTAATCAAATTTTAAATATTTAAAAAGAAAAGGAAAAAATATTATGATTATCTTAAATTATAGTGGATTAAAATTTTTAGAAGCCTTAATTATTAATATGAGAGAGAGAGTGTGAGCACACACTTATTTAAAAACTTGAATAACCTTGGATAAAACTATAAAACTATAGGCTTAATCTACCTTTTTAAATCATAAGAATGAATTGCATGAAAAAAGGGTGGTTTAATGATCAAATAGATTTGGTTTCTGAGGATCTACAACTACTAATTCTTTTAGAATAATAAGTGATCAATAATTAACTACTAACTTGTATAATTGGTCTGCCCAAAATTGGAAACATGTTGATCGATTATGATTCCATGGTGCAAATCAAACATCGATCAACAATAAATATTCTCCTCAATTATTTGAAATGTAATCATATTAATGGGAATAAATTTATTGAATAGTGGAAACCACTTTGAGGAAATGTCTGTTGGCTTGGTCACTCATACCAATTCATACATTTATGAACCTCCCTCAAAAAAACCAAAAACCATTTCTAGTTTTGGGTCACACTACAAATTATGATTGAAATTGTAGTTCGTAGGGCTAATTAGTACATGATAAAATGATGGTTGTAAATGAGTAAAAGGTTTATAGTGGTTAATATTTATTTTTCCAAAGAAAAAAAATCCTAACATCCTACCAACTTGCCATAGGTTTTGCTAAGAATTTTGTGAGACAAAATAATTTCAAATTTCTTAGTTTCATTATCATAGGGGAATATACCATTATTTTGTACATAAAATTAAGCATTATCAATAAATTATAAAACCCAAACACAGCGTTAAGATGGTAAATAGGACAACATATATAATGCAATGAAAATATGGCTCTTAGCAAGAAAACCAAGCCCATCAAAGAACCCAATGATAACAAATCCTATATGGAATATTTTTGTTGATAAATATAGGGATATTTTCAAGCCTTTATTCAAAACAAAATCTTCTGAGGCTTTTCATAATGCGTTGCTACCATAACTTAATGAAAACCTAGAGGAATTTCCTTTATGGACAAGTGAGTTTCCTCAATCTATTGTTCCTTGGACTTGACTAATTCATGAAAATTTAATCATTGAATTCTTAATATTTCTTACCAGTACTAAAATATAGAAGTCCCTTCCACTTATGAATTACAATATCTACATTGAGCTAGACATTTTAGTAATAAGAAAGCGAGAGTATAATATCTTAGAAGAAACCTTGTGGTATATGATCATGAGGATTAGGAGTAAACGATAATTTTTAGTTGTATCTCAGAGTGTAGGACCTTCGTTGACGGTTGTATTTATGATAATGACCATTAAATAAATCATGTTAGCATTCAGGGTTGCTATGTCAGTGTCAATTTATCAATTAGGTACATGAAGACATTATCAAAGACAACCAGAAAATAAATATTTGTACGTTGACCATTAATAACAACCTTAACTAATTAGTGATTGTATCTACTTTGGAGATGCAATCGTAACATACAAAAAAGGAAGGAATTATGTATCTCTTTTGGATGGAATAATGGACATTCCTTCACTTTCTTAAATATGAGCAATTGCCACTAGAAATGATTTCATTATCTGTTGGAGGCTTCATCCACTATTGCATTTTTTTCTTATGTTTAAAACACGTCGAACTTTGATATTTAAAATGTTTTCAAGGACTTGTTCTTGTGGAAACCTAAGTTCGTAAATATTCAAATATTTATTATTTTTAAGTGCTTTTTTCTACATGGAATTTAGTATGTATTTTCTCTTGTTGGAAATCACCATGGTAGTTTTTAATATTATATTTATGCTATAAATAATGACTATTGATACCATTGTCTATGTTTCAAGTGATATCTTAAGTTTAATCGATCTATTTTCTATTTTCTCTCTATACATTTGCGATGAAGTCTACACCTTAAGAATGATAATAAGTCAATCAATACAATCAACTTCAGGGAAAGAGCCTCCTTTTAAAATGACTATAATAGAAGGAATTATATGATGATTATAACACTAGGTCTTCCTAACACATATATAGCAGAAAAATAGTACCATTATAGTGAAAGAGTATAATGAAATTTTATGGCCTACATCAAAATAACTCAATATGCAAGGTTTATAAACGGTTTTAGGATTTACATGAGGGTCCTTGTATAAATATAAAAATGCCACTCCCATTCCAACAAGTTTTTTCCTCAAATATTGACCAAATATAGGTGCTTCTACACCTTCCTAGATCCATCTTAACCTCAGATATATCAAGCATTGAGAGGGATCAAACATATCAACGTGAAATCCTATTTCTTAAGTGAAAAACTTGAGGAAAGGTTGGCGCCTCAATATATTTGATCCCTCTCAGCACTTGATAGATGTCAATTTAAGATGGATCTAGGATAGTTATATAATATATATAATTGTATCCATATGTCTCTTTATTATTCCATGTCTCTATCTCACCCCCCAAACATACACTCTCTCTCCCCCTCTCTCTTCCTCTCCCTCTCTCTATCTTCCCCTTCTCCACCACTCTCTCTCCCCTCTCTCTTCCCTCCCGCTCTCTTATCTCCCTCATTCTCTCTCCATATCTCCGTTGTCACTCCATCTCTCTATCCACCATTCTCCCCTTATTTCTTTTCTCTTTCCTTCCTGTATCTCCCCCTTTCTCTTCCACCTCCCTTCATCTCTATGTAACAACCCTGGTAAAAAAATCATGTAAATAAAGTTAATAAAGGAAAAATAATAACAATGGTCATGGGACACGTATTGCAAGATTAATGTTGGGAAAAAAATCCAAGTGTGGGTGTTAATTTTGTTTATTATGACTATGAAAATTGGAAAAGGAAATGACAAAGTATTTGGAAAGGAAAAGTGGTATTTATTGACATTTATTTATGAAAATAATGGAAACTAAGAGAAAATGAAGGTGAAAGATCACAAGTTGCATGTGAGGAGGAAAGTGAAGGAAAATAATGGAAAATTGAAGAAAATAGAGGCGTGAGTAATAGAAAGTATTCCAAGGATTAGTTGGTACCTTTTGTTAGTTCAGTTTTGGATCTCTCTCTATTCTCTCTCTTACACTCTTGGACACTTAAGTTTTTCATGGAGCACTCTAGCTTTGGATCAAGGAAAGCAAAAAAAGTAATAAGAAATAAAATGAAAGCAAATATCAAGTAAGGAATAGCGTAATCAAGCGGCTACAATGGGTTTAATTGCATGTATCAATTTTCATGTGTGATTTCCTTGCTAGATTTTTCATGCATGTGTGTATTTGGTTCTCTTTTTTGTTGGGTATGTGTTATATTCTTTCCATGATTAGTCACACGTGCGGGTGGGTCACAGGGGGGGCGATATCCCCCCATACATTGAAGCGGATATAGTAGGGGGGTGGAAAACCCCCTTGTTCAGGGTCTAATGCAGCGCCCCAAGAAAATTTTTTTGGACCCTATTTTTCAGTGGACAGACCCACCCATGGTTTTGTGAATGTGTTTGCACATCGGTTTGGGGCATGATGGTTTTTGGCCATTGCTATTTTTTAGATCCAGTCAAGGGAACTACGATTATGTTATAATCTAGGGTTAATGGATTGGGGTTTATGAATGCTTCAGGATGTATATATATGTGTTGTAACACTAAAAGGAATATAATGAAAAATCAAGCTGGTAGTCCCGATTTGGGATTCAAGGGAAAATCTTTGTGTATACCTATTTTATGTTTTATTCTCTCTCTATTATTTATTTTCTTTTTTTAAGATTCCTTTGCAGATAATTTTTGTATAGGGTTAAAACCTACATTTGGTATCGGGGTTGTTTCGGCTTCAAGGGGAAACCTTTTTTACTGAGGGGTTCTTTTCTCGGGCTTGTGGTAGACTCTGGTCAGTGGGAGATCTGCGGGATCGATTCTTGCAGTGAAAGAAGATGGCGAGAAGTGGAAAGATAGAGATCGAGAAATTTAATGGCAAGATTTTTGTGTTGTGGAAGCTCAAGATGGAGGATCTGTTGGTGGATAAAGATCAGTGGATCGTGGTAGATCAGGGCACTAAACCAACGAAAATGTTAGATCAAGACTAGAAGAAGTTGGATCAAAATGTAAAGAGCACAATACGATTGTGTGTCTTAGATTCAGTATTGTTGAATATATCTGGGGAAGCTATGACAAAGACTTTTTCGGACAAGCTAGGGACCTTGTACCAATCTAAGTCTCTGGTGAATAAATTGTTCCATCGAAAGAAGCTATTTAACCTAAGGATTAAGGATAAAGACTCGGTGACAGAGCATTTGAATGGCTTCAATAATGTGGTAAGTAAGATTTTATTTATTGATATTAAAATCTCAAATGAAGATAAGTGCATCAGTTTTTTGTGTTCTCTACCTGAGTCGTGGGACAGTATGGTTATTACAATAGGTAGCAATACAACTACCTTGAATTTTGATGACATAGTCTCAGGCTTGTTTTCGTCGGAAATGAGATTGAGAAATATGGAGGGCCAGAATTGAGATGCCTTATATGTACGAGGACGGTCCCAGAACACAAATAAGAATAAGGTTTTTAGTGGGAGATATAAATCTAGAGGTAGATCTAAATCTCCAAGAAAGCTTGTAAAGGTGTGCTGGAAATTCAGAAAGGGCGGGCACTGCAAAAATGACTGCAGATCTAAAGCTCCTAAAAAAGGAAAGGGATGTGATGATTCTCCTTCTGCACAGGCAAAAACCACCTCGGATGAAGGTGGGGTTGTTTATTTGGCGTCTTCTTCAAATACACATGTAGATCATGAGGCATAGTTGATTGACTCAGGTGCATCCTTTCACTTCACTCCCCATAGGGAGTGGTTTTGCGAGTATGATAAGTATGATGGTGGTGATGTCTTCTTAGGGGATTATAGGAAGGAAAAAAATTCTAGACGTGGAAAATTTAAGCTGAAGCTGCAAGGTGGAAGGATTAGAACACTTCGTGGTGTTCTGCATATTCCTACATTGGCCAAAAATATGATTTCTATAAGCAATATGGATGATGCAAGTGTAAAAACAGTGTTTGAGAAATATACCTGAAAGATTATTAGGGGATCACTGATATTAATGCAGGGATTTTGGATTGGAACTATGTACAAGCTTCAGGGTAGCATTTTTATTTATGGGTGGAACAATTCTGTGGTTCCTAAAAGTGGAGCGAAAATCCTAGTGGTCTCTGGAGAAAATACCGTGCTTTTGCATCAAAGGATTGGAAATATTTGAGAAAAGGGCCTTCAGATACTACATGGAAATGGTATGGTACAAGGTATGTCTAATTTCTCTCTGGATTTCGATTTCTGTGAACATTGTGTATATGGGAACCATAATCAGGTTAGATTTCCTTTTGGTGCTAAGAGGGAAATCAAGATATTAGAGCCTGTGCAGAGTGATGTGTTTGGACCTATGTCGGTTCCATCACTCGAAAAATATGTGTACTATGTATCATTCATATATTACTTCTCAAGAAATACATGGATATATTTTTGGAGGAAGAAATCTAAATTTTTTGACAGATTTAAAGAATTTAAGGCTCTGGTGGAAAACCAAACAGAGAAGAAGATAAAGGTGCTGAGGATAGGTAATGGTGGAGAGTTTTGCAAGAAGGAATTTGAAGTATTCTCTAAGAAGTGTGGTATGTAACGGTAGAAGACTAATCCATACACACCTCAGCAAAACAGAGCTGTAGAAAGAATGAAGAGAACACCGATGGAAAGGGAAAGAAGCATGTCCAATGGTACTAGGTTAGGACAAGAATTCTAGGCAGAAGCAGTGGAGACTACATGTTACTTCGTTAACAGTTCACCTTCATCAACGTTGGACGATAAGACTCCACATGAGGTATGGACTAGTAAGAAACCCTCTCTTTCACATATAAGGGTATTTGGATGTGATGCATATGTACATGTTCCAAAGGAGAAAAGGACCAAGTTAGATAATAAATTTGAAAGGTGCATCTTTATTAGGTATAAGGATGGTTTAAAAGGTTACAAGATTTGGAACCTATAAACAAGGAAGGTAGTGTACAGCCAAGATGTGGTGTTTAGAGAAGTGAAATATGTTTTTAAACATGAATTCCTACCAAGGGAAGTTGAGAAGATAGAGTCTAAGCTAATTGTGAGAAGATCAATTCGGGAGAGAAGGCGACCAGAAAGGTATAGTCCATCTACTTTCTATTCAAATTTTTCTTCAACTATAAATGATGATGATTCCACAACTATCAAGGAGGCAGTAGACTCAGAGGATGGAAAACTCTGGAAGGAGGCCATGGTTGATGAAATGGCATCCTTGCACAAAAATGAGGCATGGGATCTGGTGGAGTTTCCGGTTGGAAGGAAACCCATCAAGAGCAAATGGGTGTTTAAGAAGAAAATGAATGTAGAAGGAAAGGTGGAGAAATATAAAGCTTGATTGGTAGCAAAAGATCTTTCCCAGGAGCCCGGAATTGATTTTGGTGATATTTTTTCTCCCATTGCCAAGGTTACTTCTATTAGATTACTTTTATCTGTTGTTGTTGCCTTTGATTTTGAGATGGAACAGATGGATGTGAAGACAACATTTCTTCATGGGGATTAGGAAGAGGAGGTCTACATGAAGCAACCTGAAGGCTTTGTAGTGGAGGGTAAGAAATAACTAGTGTGAAGATTAAAAAAGTCTCTCTACGGGTTAAAACAATCACCAAGGATGTGGTATTAGAAATTTGATACCTATATATGGGGACTTGGTTTCCCCAGAAGAAAAGAGGATCACTATGTATATTTTAAATTAATTGGTGACTGTGTTATTTATTTGCTCTTGTATTTGGATGATATGTTGTTTATTGGAAATGACAAAGAAATTATCCAGGATTTAAAGACCCAATTGTTCTCCAAATTTGACATGAAGGATCTTGGTGCTGCAAACTATATTTTGGGCATGGAAATTAACAGAGATCAGGAAAAGAGGAAGCTCGGGTTAAACCAGAGGAAGTATGTCGAGACAATATTGCAGAGGTTCAATATGCAAGATAGTAAACCAGTGAAGGTTCCTATCCTTGTAGGTGTAAATCTATCTGATAACACTGTCCCAAGACACAAGAGTAAGAGGATGATATGTCCCATGTTATATATGCAAGTGCAGTGGGTAGCCTAATGTATGAAATGGTCTGTACTATACCAGACATTGCACATGCAGTGGGAGTATTGAGCAGGTTTATGTCAAAACCAGGGAAGGAGCATTGGATAGTAGTGAAGCAGTTTTCCAGATATTTTCATGGAACTAGTGATTATAGTTTGTTCTACTGGGGAAGACTAGGATTGGACAATTTTAGGCATCTGTGGTTTTGTTGATGTAGACTGGGCTAGATATCTGAATGAAGAAGATATATAAGTGGGTATGTGTTTAGCCTATTTGGAGGTGCAATCATTTTGATGAGTAAAAGACAGTCTTTATTGGATCTTTCAACTACAGAGGAAGAATACATGGCGGCCACTCATGCAAGAAAGGAAGCAGTTTGGTTGCAGAGATTGTGTCCAAGTATGGGGTTGGTGCAATGAGCTATAAGGATAGACTATGATAGCCAAAGTGCAATTTTCTTGGCTAAGAACCCTGCTTATCATTCAAAGACAAAGAACATTGATGTTTAGTACCACTTTGTGAGAGATATGGTGGAGGATAAAAGGGTGTTTCTAGTAAAGGTGGACACTTTGAAGAATGTTTTATATGCATTGAAAAATTATGTGAGCACTCGGATGTTCTCTTGGTGTAGAGAAACAATGGGTGTTGCAGAACTAGACTAATGACTAAGATCTCTTGTGGCCCCTGGTAGAAACAAAACAGCAAGTGGGAGAATTATGGGTATCTGTTATATTCTTTCCATGATTATTCACATGCATGGGGTGGTCATAGGGGGCGCAATAGCCCCCCTGTACATTGCGGCGAGTGCAGTATGGGGGTGACAGGGGGCGCAGAAACCCCTCCTGTTTGGGGTCTAGGGAAGCACCTTTGGAAAATGAAATTGGACCTTATTTTTAGAAGGGTGGACCCGCCCATGGTTTCGTGCATGGGTTTTCACATGTTTTTGGGGCATGATGGTTTTTGGCCCTTGCTATTTTGTAGATCTGGTCAAGGGAACTACGTTTGTGTTCTAATTTAGGGTTAATTGTGTTAGTTTCAGCCTTTGCAGCCTTCCTCCAGTGATCAAACATGCTTTTACAAGGTTATTTTAAGGTGTCAAGGTCAAATTTTGTCATTTCAATGAGTCTTCAAGTAAAATTTGGTCACTAAGTATTAGGTCTAGGATTTGCTTTCACTCCTTTCAAAGTTGCCCAAATGTCGGTCCATGTCACCATTCAGCTGAGTGTATCATCATTCATAGGGTTTTCATCATCATGTCATGTTCCAATGGATCATTTTACACCTTGTTCATGCTTCAGTTGTGCCTAGGTAAGGTTCATTTCCCTCTCCTAGGGTTTTGGAGGTAATTTCTCTTGGATGGTCAAATCATTAGAAAAACTTGTATCCTGATGTTCATACACCTTCCCCTATCATTAATGTACCTTATTAAACACTTCCCATCACCGAGATCCCCCAAATTCCTCATTTTTGCACAAACCCTAGTTTCTTGCCACAACTTGGCAATTTTCTAGGCTAGGCCTGTGTTTTTCCCTTTTGGACCCCTTCCCCTCACTCAATCTCTGAGATTCCACTTTCCCCTACTTCCTAACATCCCTCCCTACTTCCCAAAATTTCCCCAAGAATTTATAAGCCCCTTATCCCCTTCATTTCGCTTCATTTCGACAAAATCCCTTGTTCCACACATCGGGATCGGTTTCACTCAAAAGATGTTTCAGAGCAATCAAAGATGAATTTTGGAAAACTGAGAGAGGTTTTTGTCCACAACATCCCAAGGAAGAAAAAAATCCTTCACTTTTTACACAGGTATCATGGTTTTTGAGAAATGTCAAAAATACCGTTGCCTCAGGAGAATTGAATGCACCTCTGAAGTGACCTTGGGAAAATCAAGATTTCTCCTAGCATGGTTGGCCAAATGACTTGCATGATGAGTCAAATGATAACTAGACAAAAATATATTTCCAATGAGCTATCATGAGCTCAATTTGGAGTTGAGGAAGACCTTCAAAAGTTGACTGCAACAGCACTCTGCCTTGAGGCAGCCTCATTCTTCTCATTTTGACCAGTCTTGGGAGATTTGATTTTTGACAGGGTAAATGAACTCCAAATTGAAAAATTAAACTTGGGTTGGAAATTAGACTCAAATATATTTCCAACGAGCTATCACACGCCCAATTTGGACATCGGGAAGGCCTCCAAAATCCTCCTGCAAAATGGCGCGGCACATAGAAAAGTGGGCGCGGCGCATTGGGTTGGGGCGCGGCGCATTGGGCAGCCTGCGCGGTGCATAGGCCTGAGACTGGAATTTTTTGCCCTTCTTCTCCAAAAACGCATTTTTTGGGTTGCTCCGTGCTCAAGTAAGTTTGTATGATTGCTAGCTGGTGTTTGGAGTTGTTTGAAGATTAATTTGGAGAATTTGTAATATCAAAGACACAAACCCTATATGCATATCAGAATCTGCTCTTTAGGGTTTCAAATGGTGTTTTAAAAATTCATTGTCATGCTGAATACTCACTGTCATATTATCATGTCTCAACTATGATTCCTTTCCCCTCACTGTCACATCATTAACAGTCCCTTTCTTGTTCCCTTACATTCCAACAACACTTAGATCACTTATTTTCATTTTCCCATTTTCCCTATTTCCTAAACCCTACTATTCCCCATAACCATTACTCTCCCATATCATTTGAAAATATTCCTAGATTCCCCAAATCCCTCAACACAGTCAAGTGACTGTTAACACATTTCAAAACTCACTTGACAAACTCCACAATCCACTTTTCCCATTGTTCCATGTTTCCCACAGTCCTTCATTTGACTTTGGCACATATTTTGGCAATTGGGGACAAAAAAAACCAAGTTCTCATTTCTCATTTTCAACAAGCTAAACATACACTTGGCATACATTTCCAACATTATGGAGACGAACACCGACGCATCATACAACCGAGACAGTGATTCCGCCACTGAACTGCATGCACCAGGAGGACACTGAGGAGGCGTAAAAGGCCTGATCCACTTCAAATCTTGGCCAAATATTCTTTGGCTGAGCATGAAACTTGATGGGGGACCTTCACTCCAAATTTCACCAATTTTGGGGAAATTTTTTTCATTTTTGAAATTTTGGTTGCAAAACAGGTTTTTCTGCCTGACGTGTCGCGCCACTTGGCACGTGCTTATGATTGGGACATCTTCTGGAGGAAAAATTGATATTTTTTGGGTTTTTTATGATAAACTATGCATTCTCAGGAATGGATGAGAGATTTCATCAAGTTCTGGGTGGTATAAAGGATCAAAAACACCTTGAAAATGGCCTTTCTGCCACCTAATGCATACACAATAACCAATTTTGGGAGATTGAAGTTTTGGAGGGGAAAATGACACCCAAATCCAGAAATTCCACTTGGCTTGGATAGTAGACAGATAGGGTTTTCCAACGAGCTATCATGAGCTCAATTTGGACTTCAGAAAGTGCCTCACAAATAGGCTCAAAGTGGCGTGACGCATTGAGTTTTTGGGCGCGGCACATAGAGGACTTTTGCCTATTTTTCACCCTTCAGCTCAGAAATTCGCCCAGTTTTGACTAATTTTACTTTCTGATGTAACTATTGATATATCTTGATGTAATTTAATTTTCATGATGTAATTTGGGCATATTTTTACTTGTTATAGAAGATTCACTCACTAAAGGGTGAAATGTGAGTGAATGGATCAGTTTCCTAGCATATAGAGGCAAGTTGTTTGATTGCCTAGATTTTAGTTCCTAGTTTAGAATTGGTTGAAACAGCCCCTACAAGGATGAGCTCGACCCCTAGAGGCATGGGAAGGGGTTAGGATGGTCTATATATTGTATTTTCTGAGACATTTTCAGGGGTTGGATTCTTGGGAATAGTTTGGCACTCTATTGTACATCACTTCTGCATTTTTGGCAAGGAAAGACCAGGGTTTTGCAGCACTTGCTGGGATCCTTGTGGCTCTGTGTTTAGATGGTGTTTTTCTCCATGTATTTGTAAGTTCATTAATGTTTATGTATGCCATTTCCCTTCTCTTTGCTTCTGAAATTAAACAAATGAGTGACTAAGGTAGAATTCATTAATTTGCTGGTGCTCTACCTTAAACTTTTGTTTAGTGTTATATGTTTTCTTCAGTTTTAAGAGGATCCTCGATACCATCTTGCCCTCTTCAGCTTCTTAGAAATCCTTTATATCCATTCATTCAATTTAAGGCATTGAAACCTTTGCTTATCCTGCCCCAACTTGAACTCTGCAAGAATTTGGCCTCATCCCCAAGCCCAAAATTGTTTTTCCCTTTTGCCAACAAAAACCCCTAAAAATCAAAAGCAAACCCTCCTATTTGTTTATCTAGCGTAAGATCAGTTGTTGTTTTAGTCATCTCAAGCCCCTTTGAATATTTTCATTGAGATTGACCCGGAGATAGCCCCCTCCTGTCCTCGTAGGGCTAGCTACGAGGCTGAGCGTGGTTTGGTGTTACCCTGGATCCCGCCTTCCTTTAGCCTAAGGTGGATTTGGGCAATAACATTGTGGTGACCATACTAGGGAAACTAAATTGGTTTTCTTGTTGGTGTTATTTATTTTTATAAACTACAAATGGAGCCTGAAGTTAGCCAGGTAGCCTTCGAAACGCTCTTGCTTTGCATTGGCGGAAGTAGATACACACTGCTTCAGTCAACCTCCGGTCTAGCTTGTGATCGTGACACTTGACTTGTAAATTTCCCCAGTACATGTATCAAGTTCAGCTCTGATGGTTGATGGTGGACAACGATCAGACATATGAAGGCTGAAATCATTCACCTGGTGACTCCAACTCAATGTAGAGACTCCACTGGAGGACTAACTCTTTCTCTGAGAAAATGGAAGGATCTTACAGAAAGTTCAGGTATCCAAAGTGGAATGGTATTCAGGATCTAGTCTGCTTTCTTGTAAATTACTTCTTTGCTGTTATTGAAGCTATCCTGAAAGTTTTTCGGAATTTGTTGTATGAGAAAGGTGATCAAAATTTTCACTCGACCTATTCAAAAAGTGTAAATATTGAGTTTCCCTTTGATCCTGGCCTCCTTACTTTTCCCACATCTTATGATGACTCTCTTCAGAGTGATGAGCCTAAAGAAAACAAGACTAATCCCGTAGCTCTTGCATATACCCCTACACCTTTTATAGTCCCGGATAGGTATAAACCTCTTGTTTTACCTTCTGTTCTTCATGCTTTCCCTAAAAATTATGACCTATATCTACCAAGATTTGATGGTGAATGTAACAATGTCAACGTTGAGCAACATGTGCAGAATGTCGAGAATTTTCTAGACCTTTTTGAAGTTGATGACGAAGATGTTAGTATTAGGATTTTTTCTCTTTCTTTGCAAGCCAAAGTCAAGAGTTGGTTCAAATCCCTGCCTGATGCGAGCATCTCAGATTTCCAGTAGTTTGTCAAAGTTTTCCTTGACAGGTGGATGATCGGACAGAATCCTTTCCTTATTATAGAAGAGTATAACCAGCTGAAAAGACTGCTAGGGGAGTCAGTACAACAATTTTCTGCCAGATTTAACCAAGTATATTTTTCGATGCCAACTGATATAAGACCTTCTCCTAGATTTTCTCTCTTGCACTACCCGGGTGCCTTTGATCTGGAAATGGAATTTTAGTTGAGAGAAAGGAATCTTGCAACACTTCAAGAGATGCAGAATAGTGCAGTAAATGTAGAGGCTCATTTTCTGATCCGAAGGGCAAGGTTGAAGGAAGAAGAGATGAAAAACATGGATCCGGAGAAATTGATATCTCTAGAGGTAAAACTTGACATGTTGGTAGGTGCATTAGAAGAGATTATGCAAAAGAAAACCACAAGGAATGAGTATAATGTTGAAGCCCATGGCTCGATGATTGAAGAAAAACAAGTTGTTGATCCAAAACATTTTGTTTCTTATTCCAGTGGTCATAGTGATTGCTTTATAGATCATCTTGAAGAAAAGAGAGTTGTTGATATGATGTGTTGTATACTAATGATTTGCCTCAGTTTGATCAGTATGATGATGATTATTTTCTCCAAAAAGAAACTAATCTTGCAGACGAATCAGCAGCTAGTTTGTGGAAGGAGGAAGTTCACTTTCTGCAGCTCGAGTACAGTGATCAACTGATGCATATTAGCTATGACAATGATGAGGAAAGTGCAGCAAATTTTGAAGTAAGTGAAGGATCTTTGCCTTTTTGTTTTGATTCATTTCAGTTCATCAGAGACAACTTCCATGCTATCAAAAATCAACTGCCAACAAGTCTTGATTTGGACCATCTTGAGGGCAATAAAAACCTTGTTCAAGATTTATCATATTCATATTTGCAATCCCCGAAAGCCATTGATTGTCAAGTTGCAGATGAGGACATGGAAGCTGGCACATATGATAAAATGCTACAAGGTGACTCTGTACAATTTTGTTTTGAATCATTCTAGTTTTTGAAGGGTAAATTGCATAGTAAATCTTCAAATTAGCAGCCTGTAGGAAATCGACAATCTCTGAGTGTTAATGTTGAGGATGAGACAGATAGCGAGATTTTTGAGCAAGTTGTTAATGAGAAATATTCCCCTGAAACAACTGATGAAATCGATTTGGATACAAAACTCTCCCTAGCACTAGATTTGCAGCCACCAAACGAAATTGAAGCTCAGATTACAGATGAAGTCGTGGAAGATGAAATACATGATTTAATGATGTAAGAGGATTCTGTACCCTTTTGTTTCGAAGCATTTCAATTCATAAAGCAGAATCTTCGTAATATCTCTAAAGAAAAATATGAACAGCCTGTAGGATGTCATACAGTTTCAATGGATACATTGCAGTAGTCTGCTCAAGTTTTTGATGATCCTATTGCTCGTGTGTTGGATGATGTTTGCTGTAAAAGTTCTTCTCCATTGGCTAACCATGTGCTAGAAAATAATGTTGATAATAATCTTATTCAAAAGTCGCCTTCATTATCTCGTCTAACATATTTTTCATTACAAAGCTCATTTCAAGGTTTGCAGTCATATGAGGAGATTGATGAAGGAGACTTTTGTTCTGTTTCGAATCAGCAACAGAGTTTGGTTATTCACGAAATTCAGGTTCCTTTTGACAGTTTGTTGCTGTCGCCAAAGAAAGATAGCACAGATGTGAGAAAAATCTTAATATCCGGCTATGAAGATTACTTGGACCAGAGCAGTAATGTGTTAATGTAAATCAATAGCTATGTTTATGAAGATCCTTTCGCAGTATTCTTGAAGTCATCCAATCAATTCATGCTTTGCAAGTTTATCAGCAGTCAACTTGATTCCAAGTTTCCATGGAAGTTGCCTTTCGATTCTTCCCTTTTCCTGCGTATCAGAAAGAATTTGGGAAGAAATCAAATAGCAGCCAGGATGCTTACATGGTTGCATTGGCTGTTCCATTTCACTTGATCAGGTGATGAATGGAACAAATTAGAGTAGGTTGTACTGAATAAGCTCTACTTTGAGCATCTTTTCCAGTTTTTCAGTTGTGTTTAAGTATCAAGTAAATTTTTAGTTGAGTGAGAGTCAATTTGTGTCGTCAAGTCATTAGTTTTCAGTCATGCATTTCAGTTTGAGTTTTTGATTCCATTGCCCAATGGATGAAGGCATTGTCTGCTTTCCAAAGATCTGTAGTTCTTGGCACCTCCAAGGAGCTACCATCCCCATTGGATCCAATGTTAGTGTCAGCCTTTGCAGCCTTCCTCCAGTGATCAAACATGCTCTTACAAGGTGATTTTAAGGTGTCAAGGTCAAATTTTGTCATTTCAATGAGTCTTGATAAATTTGGTCACCTTAGTATTTGACTGGGGTTTCCTTTCCTCCTTTCAGGATTGCTCTAGATGGTCATGTCACCATTCCATTTGCAGTGTCATCATTCCAGAGGGTTTTCATCTGTCATGTTAGTTCCCAAATGGTTCATTTACCACACCTTGTCCTTCTTAGGTTGTGCCTAGAGTAGGTTCATTTCCCTCTCTGAGGTTTTGGATATTCTCTTGGATGGTCAAATCATTAGAAAAACTTGTATCCTGATATTCATACACCTTCCCATATCTTTAATATACCTTATTAAACACTTCCCATCACTTAGATCCCCCAAATTCCTCATTTTTGCACAAACCCTAGTTTCTTGCTACAACTTGGCAATTTTCTATGCTAGGCCTGTGTTTTTCCCTTTTGGACCCCTTCCCCTCACTAAATATCTAAACTTCCACTTTCCCCTACTTCCTAACATCCCTTAATACTTCCCAAAATTTTCTCAAGAATTTATAAGCCCCTTATCCCCTTCATTTTGCTTCATTTCGACAAATCCCTTGTTCCACACATCGGGATAAGTTTCCTTCAAATGATGTTTCTAAGCAATAAAAGATGAATTTTGGAAAAATGAGAGAGGTTTTTTTCCAAAACTGGTGAAGGAAGAACAACCTCCTTCACTTTTTACACAGGTGTTATTTGTTTAGATAAATGTCAAAAATACCATTACCTCAGGAGAATTGAATGCACCTCTGAAGTTAACTTGGGAAAATCAAGCTTTCTCCTAGCTTGGTTGGCCAAATGACTTGCTTGATGAGTCAAATTATAACTAGACACAAATATATTTCCAATGAGCTATCATGAGCTCAATTTGGAGTTGAGGAAGACTTTCAAAAGTTGACTGCAACAACACTATTCCTTGAGGCAGCTTCATTCTGCTCATTTTGACCAGTCTTGGGAGATTTGATTTTGGATAGGGTAAATGAACTCCAAATTGAAAAATTAGACTTGTGTTGGAAAGTAGAATAAAGGATATTTCCAACGAGCTATCACACGCCCAATTTGGACATCAGGAAGGCCTCCAAAATCTTCCTTCAAAATGGCGCAGCGCATATAAAAGTGGGCGCGACACATTGGGTTGGTGTGCGGCGCATTGGGCAGCCTGCGCGGTGCATAGGCCTGAGACTAGAATTTTTTTCCCTTATTCTAAAAAAATGAATTTTTTGGGTTGCTCTGTGCTCAAGTAAGTTTTTATGATTGCTAGCTGGTGTTTGGAGTTGTTTGAAGATTAATTTGGAGAATTTGTAATATCAAAGACACAAACCCTATATGCATATCAGAATTTGCTCTTTAGGGTTTCAAATGGTGTTTTAAAAATTCATTGTCATGTTGAATAATCACTGTCATATTATCATGTCTCAACTGTGATTCCTTTCCCCTCACTGTCACATCATTAACAGTCCTTTTCCTGTTCCCTTACATTCCAACAACACTTAGATCACTTATTTTCATTTTCCCATTTTCCCTATTTCCTAAACCCTACTATTCCCCATAACCATTACTCTCCCATATCATTTGAAAATATTCCTAGATTCCCCAAATCCCTCAACACATTCAAGTGACTATTAACACATTTCAAAACTCACTTGACTAACTCCACAATCCACTTTTCCCATTGTTCCATGTTTCCCACAGTCCCTCATTTGACTTTGGCACATATTTTGGCAATTGGGGACAAAAACAACCAAGTTCTCATTTCTCATTTTCAACAATCCAAACATACACTTGGCATACATTTTCAACATTATGGAGACGCACACTGACGCATCATACAACCGAGACAGTGATTCCGCCACTAAACTGCATGCACCAGGAGGACACTGAGGAGGCGTAAAAGGCCTGATCCACTTGAAATCTTGGCCAAAGCTTCTTTGGCTGAGCATGAAACTTGATGGGGGACCTTCACTCCAAATTTCAGCAAGTTTGGGGAAAATTTTGTCATTTTTGAACTTTTGGTTGCAAAACAGGTTTTTCTGCCCGACGCGTCGCGCCACTTGGCACACGCTTATGATTGGGACATCTTCTGGAGGAAAACTTGATATTTTTGGGGTTTTTATGATAAATTATGCATGCTTAGGAATGGAAGAGAGATTGCATCAAGTTCTGGGTGGTATAAAGGGTGAAAAACACCTTGAAAATGGCCTTTCTGCCACCTTTTACACACACAGGAACCAGTTTTTGCGAGATTGAAGTTTTGGAGGGACAAATGACATCCAAATCCAAAAATTCCACTTGGGTTGGATATTAGATAGATAGGGATTTCCAACGAGCTATCATGAGCTCAATTTGGACTTCAGGAAGTGCCTCAAAAATATGCTCAAAGTGGCGTGACGCATTGAGTTTTTGGGCACGACGCATAGAGGAATTTTGCCTATTTTTCACCCTTCAGCTCAGAAATTCGCCCGGTTTTGACTAGTTTTACTTTCTGATGTAACTATTGATCTATCTTGATGTAATTTAATGTTAATGATGTAATTTGGGCATAGTTTTACTTGTTATAGAAGATTCATTCACTAAAGGGTGAAATGTGAGTGAATGGATCAGTTTCCTAGCATATAGAGGCAAGTTGTTTGATTGCCTAGATTCCAGTTCCTAGTTTAGAATTGGTTGAAACGGCCCCTAGAAGGATGAGCTAGACCCCTAGAGGCATGGGAAGGGGTTATAATGGTCTATATATTGTATTTTCTAAGACATTTTCAGGGGTTGGATTCTTGGGAATAGTTTGGCACTCTATTGTACATCACTTCTGCATTTTTGACAAAGAAAGACCAGGGTTTTGCAGCACTTGTTGGGATCCTTGTGGCTCTATGTTTAGATGGTGTTTTTCTCCATGTATTTGTAATTTCATTAATGTTTATGTATTCCATTTCCCTTCTCTTTGCTTCTGAAATTAAACAAATGAGTGACTAAGGTAGAATTCATTAATTTGCTGGTGCTCTACCTTAAACTTTTGTTTAGTGTTATATGTTTTCTTTAGTTTGAAGAGGATCCTTGATACCATCTTGCCCTCTTCAGCTTCTCAGCAGTCCTTTCTATCCATTCATTCAATTTAAGGCATTGAAACCTTTGCTTGTCCTGCCCCAACTTGAACTCTGCAAGAATTTGGCCTCATCCCCAATCCCAAAATTGTTTTTCCCTTTTTCCAACAAAAACCCCTAAAAATCAAAATCAAACCCTCCTATTTGTTTATCTACCCTAAGATCAGTTGTTTTTTTAGTCATATCAAGCCCCTTTGAATATTTTCAATGAGATTGACCCAGAGAGAGCCCTCTCCTGTCCTCGTAGGGCTAGCTACGAGGCTGAGCGTGGTTTGGTGTTACCCTGAATCCCGCCTTCCTTCAGCCTAAGGTGGATTTGGGAAATAAAAAATTGAGTAGAGTTTATGAATGCTTCGACATGTATATATATGTGTTGTAGCACTAAAAGGAATATAATGAAAAATCAAGATAGTAGTCCCAATTTGGGATCGAGGGAAAAATCTCTGTGTATATTTGTTTTATGTTTTATTCTCTCACTATTGTTTATTTTATGTTTTTAAGATTAATTTGTAGATAAGTTCTGTACAGGGTTAAAACCTACATTATTGTCATTGGAATAATATTTTTCAGGTGTGACAGTGTTCTTCATCCTAGCCTTGCCATTTCCGAAAAGCCATGGTGTGATGGGTTCCGTTTTATTTTGTTAAGATGTATTTCCCAGTGGTTTTGAAACTGAGTGAGGTGATCTCTGAAAGAAATAGCACATGGCCTAGGTATCCCTCAACCAGACTGCGATTGTGGTAAAGCCAAAAATTTTGTGCCTCGGTAGGCCTAGGAATCCTTAACCTGTGAATGGAGGGATTTTTGGTAGATCCCAGAGGTGTGTGACCTCGATCAAGCCTAGGAATCCTCGACCAGTGTATGGTTTAATATATGGTAAATAATGGAGGGTGGAGTCTCGAATTAGGCCTAGGAATACTTGACCGATGAATGGCAGGATATATGGTAAATCCTAGAGACTAGGAGGTAGAAAAATTCCTCACGTTGTAGGTGGAGAAATCCAATGGCATCCATGCCTGGTTAGGGTGTACTGATTCCTTGGAGATTATGGTAAAGCTTGAAGAAGCCTAATTTGGTTTGGTTTTGGGTCCCACATTCATGTTTGGAATATGCCATGGGGGCAATCAGCTAAAAGAAAGATTTGGTTCAGCCAATATATGGTCAAGTGGTTCATGGAAGTTATTAGTATTTTTATAGGGTGTAGTTTAATTCAATTATCTACTTGATAATTACTTGTGAACTCTTTTATCTTACTTATATCCTCTCTTCATTAGCTTATTAGGTCTTTCATCAAGTCAATTATAAAAAAACAAACAACACAATATTTTGGATCTTCTAGCTAGGGCTAAAACCTCTCCCTCTTGGAGAGGAAAACCCATAATTAATTCTTCTTATAGACTTCAATTGACAAGTACCATTACAATGGTACAAACCTTGACCAATTTATTCCTCCAAGACCTTTTCACTACTTCCTTTTGATTCCTAGTGTATCTTCCTTCTTTTTTCTGCATTGCTCTACATTGTTCTGCACCAGTCTTAGAAAGATAGATTCCTAGTCCTTAAATGATGTGATTCCTTTTCTCTTCTGTCGATCTAGCCTTGGTCTCCTAGATATTTTTTCATGGTTTTCTTTCTGCACCCTCTAATCCTAAGGCCAAGGTCCTTTTATATTGTAGTAACACTCCTTTGTACTGCAATTACCTTCAACTTCTTTGCTAGATATGTGTCGACACAAACTAAAATATATATGACTGTTCTTTAGATCAAAAGTAAAGCGTTTATATGTTTTGGTTACCCTGGTTCTCACTGAGATATGCGAGGTATAGATGCATCCCTTCAATACCGAATTGTGTATACTTTATTACCACATAGACTTTCCTTATTTCTTTGTTGTATCTCTCTTATCCTTATGCACTGAGATATGCATTGTATTTCATATTGAATTTCATACTTGATCTGAATTGGTGAGTTCATAATGAGGACACAGTTCCTTTATTTATCTTGATTGTTTCCAACCACTATGAAGAAATTATATTTGTAGGCAGGCTGACTTCATCAAGGAGGATATTTCCAACACATTTGGATATGACTTCATGGAGCAAGGTGACAAGGTCTTTGGAGCATAAATTTATCCTTTAGAAAAGTGTAACATGAATTCTCATACATGACTCTATTTTATACATTTATGACAAGATGACAAATCCCTAAAAGAAATCAAGAAGAAGTATTTGACCTATAACAAAAATTAATTTCTCATGAAACCCATCAGTCAAGCTTTACAAAATACATTTTATTATTTTTGTTTTATTGATTACATAAATTCATTATTACATAGTCATTATGAAGACCGATCCTAGTTACACTTTTCAACACTCCCTCTCAACTAGGGAGGTATTCATAATGGTACATGATCACTCTCAATTTTAAGAATCTTATAAGAAGAATTTTATTGGTAATATATCTTTTATAGCATCATATTATCCAGCATTGTTACATATCAAGGCCTTGACTAATATATCCATCTCTCCACGAGATCTTTGAGCTACAATGCTAGTGATACCAATGATGATAGATGCCATCGAATTGTCTCTAAGGTACATACTGCACCCAGGTGTTCACTAAGTATGACCTCATAGGACTATTCTTAGTTCTCAAAGCATATATATCCTTTCAAGACTACTATTTTCATTGGATGCCTTAATACATCTCAATAAATTATCAAATGCCAGATAGCTATCCAATCCCACAATACTCCATTCTTTCTTCTAATTGAAAATAATAATGTGTGTCTATCTCTCCCTCTCAGCTATGGCGGATCCATTAATCACGTGTCTACATTATTATTCACGATATTCACTAAGACTTATGGTTGTCAGTCTTGTTATAGTGCATGACCCATGAGATAGAAAACAAAATTGTGATTCCCTCTTAACCAGGGACCTACAACATCAATGATGAAAAAAATCCAGCTTCTCATGAAGTACTCGTTTCGTTGGTGTCATGATTTGAGGAGCCTTCACATATCATCCATCACTTTCATCCAAGAACCATGTCTTTTATCAAAAAGTGATCCATCAATCTTCTCATCTAGTTTAGCTTCATGTTATGCTACTTTCTTTCGAACCATATATCCTCCAAGGATATTTCATCCTTCCATATGGTTATCAATTTGTGGAAGTCATCTATTTCCATTTGGAAGCCCTGCATAAGCTCATTATATATTATTTGATTATAATTATGAATACTTTAAATAATATTTACCTTAGTGATTATATTTCACCATGACATATTCTTGTAGGAATAGACATCCTTTGTATTGTTGACACATCTCAAAATATATGTATTTCCAAAATTATTAATTCTTTCTGGAATAATTATCAGAATCTACATATATTTCCAGGAGAATTTCTAGTCACGTCTTCTTGGCTTCCTTTGATGTTGACTGCATCTTTTCATGATTTCTCCTTTTCGTGATCTCTTTATTTCTCTTCGACAAAATTTTATTTCATTTCGAGGAACTTCCAAGGCTTAGTTCATTGATAGTAAATAATCACCTCATATTCCATATGGGGATATTTCATCTGGTGTGGAATATGTCTATTAACAAAATGTGCATTATAAGAGTTATTTCTTTCTTTGATCATACTTCTTCTACCTGCCTTATGACTTGTCTACATAGCATCTAGTGTCTGGATGAATATCTGTCTATCTATCTATCTATCTCTCTCTCTCTCTCTCTCTCTCTCTCTATATATATATATATATATATATATATATATATATATATATCTGTGTGTGCCTGTGTGTGTGTGTGTAAATGATTTGTTTTCCTTGAATCATATTGCAAAAAATTTCCTTGAAGTGAAGAGTTGAATTCCCTTGACCTGCTTCATCAATATGTCATTGTACCCTAATCAAAGAATTATTAGAATTCTCGATGAACCCTTTCTCTTAATTTCTAACCATTAAATCCCAAGGGATTTAATTATAAAATTTTTGCACTTGTTTCCACTTTAATGAAAAATGGTGACCTTTGATCTTGATGATTGCATTTTATAAATGTTTATTTTTTTTCAGTGAGGTTTCCAGGAGCCTTTTATAGCATAGATGTTACATATACATCTTCCTACAACAAGTTATCCTTCTTCAATGCTTCCATCTTGATGCCAATCCCAACGAGACGGATATACCTAAAATGTAATGCTTTCTATCATTATATTTTACAACCAACATAAACCTCTTAAATATGAATATGACCTCATTTGTGTAGGGGTTCTTTTACTTATTATTTCTTATTTCTTTGTCTCATGTTCTTCCTTTTCTCTGGCAACATAGGCTTATTCCTTCTTTCTCTTGTTTTTGATATGAGAGGGAAAATTCCTTTTAGAGTGCCCAATTTCATTACATCCATAACATCTCATATTCTTGTTCTTTCCTTTATCAGGGCCAAACTTTCCAAAATTTTCTCTTCTAGATTCATTGGCTTGATTTGGTTTAGTTTCTTTTGTCTTACATAAATACCATATATGCTAAAATGTTATTTCTTCTTTATTCTCAGAGGTTCTTGATGTGAATCTTCCCCATTCTTTAGGCAGATAATTTAGTACCGTGGTTAGTATTATCCATCAAACACTACTCCTAATTTCTGCAGTTGATCTCGAATTGAGGAAATCTTCATAAAATTTGAGGTTATTCCTTCCTCTCTTGACATCTTCAACTTGAATAATTATTGTCTTAAAGTTAGTATTTCTCTTGCAAGACTTACTAATAATAATTCAACTAATTTATCATATATCTCTTTTGATGATTCTATATTTGACACATAGGAAATGATAGAGTCCTTTACGGATTCTATAAGGATTATTCTGGCTCTTTTTTCTCCCTTTATTTATTTCGTATAGCCTTTAATATTTTATTTTGATGGTTCAACTCGAGAGCCTTTGACATAATGTTACATGTCATTTTGTCACCATGACATTTAAATGTTCATATCGGTCTATCACCATCCATATCATGTTCTCTTAGAAGTTAAACACACTCATGTTCCTGAATCAAGCGTTGGAAATTGGAGAAAATCTTTGTAAAACCCTTAAACTATTACCCGCGCATTTTTTATAGCCTTTTCCTCTGCATGCATTGATGCTCATTCCATTAGCCGCGAATATCGTTGCTCTATTCACCACTAAACCATGCGCACACTTGTGAAAAGCAAGTAAAACTAAAAAGTAACTTCTAGAAGCCTATTTTCTTGAATATTCTCCCAAGTGGAAGCCTCTAGAGTCATGCCAATTTGAGCATTATCCCTCTCCTCATGGAGATTATCCATTAGTCCAAGGAAGTCAAATCCCTTCATCAGAGAAATCCATCCATCTCTTAATGGATATAAAATTACCTCAATCTCTCGAAATTGAGCTCAAGTTTCAGGTTTAAGGGTACATACCTAGATACCAATCTGAATAGATACTGATTTGTATATTTTCTAGCCTAGATAGAGTTCATAGAGTTCATAGTTCTAAGCTATTTAGTTTTTGTTGATAGATTGAAGATCACATATTTATGCCCATGACTTCATGTTGGTCATTCTAGAGAGAAAGTCTTACAAGACTGAAGGAAAATGATTTCTCAGACACACAGGAGAAATCTGTACAACATAAAGGCATTCGATTGTAAGGGTTCTCTTTATAATTTATGATAATACATATGGATCTCTTTTTATCATTGTCTTGTTTTTGAATTCATGGAAATGATGTCAATACTTATATTCCTTGATCACTAAGTTGGATTAGTATTTATGATTATTATCTATTGCAGGTGCTTTGATCATTTGTCTTGTCTGTGATTGGAGGTTCTTCTCATCATTGAAGAACTATTTTGGAGTAAAAGGCAAAGGACTACATCAAACATCTTGGTTTAAAGGTAGAAGCATGTCATTGTTATTTCATGGTTGTAATAATCTAAAATAGAAATAATCTAGAGAAAGAGATATTTAATGGATATTTGTTTCTAGTTACTCGTTGGAGTACTAGGGAGATTGATCTTCTCTACAAGAGGGATTAATCCTGGTAACAAATTGGTGACCATACTGAGGAAGAAAAGTTTAGTTTTATTTGGTTATGCTCAATTTGAAATTCTAGGTTTCTGGTTTTGACTTCTTTGAGTGTGGTTGGGTAGATGAATTTTTAGAATCTTTGAGAAAGAAAGCCTAAAATCTAATTTTTCCCAAATTTTTCTCGGCCTGTGCATTTTTCTATGGAAAATAGAGCAACCACCTATGCGACTTGTCAGTTTAATCCACTGTGCATGCGCACGGTTGTTAACTGAGAAACTATGCATCCCATGGGAAATTTTGAAAATTTTTAAATTATCTTTTTTTCGACTCAAATAAAAAAAAATATTAAATTTCAACCTGATTTACTGTAGTTGTCAAAACCTGTGTGAGAACTCCTCTTCAACAATTTAGAGTCATATGTGATTAATCATCCTTTTTGCATTTTACAAGTTAAGGTTTGCCCTGGTTTAGTGTTGTTCTTTATGGAAGATACATTCGTTTACCTCAGATCACTGGTTTTATGATTTTGTCTCTTTGAGCGATTAGTATTATATCTAAACTTACCTTTTGTGAATATTTGTTTGTTATTCGATTGTAAAAAAGAAAAGCTCCTAGATCATTGAAGCCTGATTTGTCACAAGGTACTCTTTCATGATTTCATTTCTGCTGGGATAATTGGAAACATTATTAGTATGATTAAAACTAAGAGAAATCATTTAAAAAACATGTATATGTATATCAGTTAGGATTAATAATTAGAACTTTCATTTGATTTGAAATTTTTATACTTTTTAGGGTTTTTTAGAAACTGCCTTTTTTTTAAAGATTTGTTTGTTAAAATTGTAGTTTATGACTTTGTAATCAATGGAATTTTATTTGCAAGAGAAATTGATCATGTTTGGAAATTATGTTCTTAATGAAATTATTTTCTCGTTAGAATGGAATTTTATTTAAACTGTGAAGAACTTTGTGCTTTTGAACTCAAAACATCTCTCAACTTTATCCTAAATAGAATTCTTCGAAATGAAAGAGTTGGATTTTTCATATTGATGCATTTAGAGTATTTTGAGTGAGGTCACAAAATAATAAAAGTTTCAAGTCCAAACCCTTTGCATTAAATAATAGCCAAATCAATCCAATGCTTCATAAAATAAATCTAGAATTTTTTACATTTTCTAGGGATCATTCCACCAATTTTACTTAGGCTAGTATTTTAGAATAGGTTGCAATAAACAATCCAAAGAACTACAAAAAAAGTAGTATATTGCAGTAGGGAAATCCAATTGTTGCATTTGTACTCTAGGAATATTTTGTTAAAAGAGTCAAGCACGAGGTCATGTTGGACCCAGTGAAGTAATCGTAGCTACTTCATTGGTGAGGATATAATACATGCACGTAATACAAATGATAAACCTCAGATCAACCAATATTGAGGAGCCTGGGGTCAGTTGTTAGCAAAACTCAGATTTACCATGTCGAGGATCTTTCAAGGGGATTGAGCTTGATACTCTGCCCTGGCATGTATATTGGATCATAGACTATTCCCCCAGGTGAATTTGTCTCAGTTACTGACCTTAGTGGCAATAATATTTAAGATGTTTCCCAAGGTGATGGTGGAGGGAAGGTCCCACTATACCTGGAAATTTTTTTGGCTAGACTCACTTGGAATTTCTAGAGGGTACTCTTTACTTCGAGATGGCATAGTGGAGGTACTTGCACATGACTGTTTCATTAAGCGGATTGTCAAGGTAATTGTTCCAACCACCAGTTTTCCACATTAACTTCTACAATGTTGTATTTCATCACAAAATAATGTTTTTATTGTGGAAACTTACTCATTGTGTGTGGTTTTTTTCTTATATTTTGTAGATTCATGTTCATTTTCTTTATTTCTTAGTGAAGTTAGGTGTATTCTGTTGAAATTATTTTTTATTTTGTGTGTTAAAAATTGACAGTGGTTGAATTACCGAGACACTCACGTAGAATGCAGAGGAAACCCCTGAATATACACCCAGTCAATTGGAAAAGATTAATTCTGAAAGATTTATAAAATCAGGAACTAGGTCTACTAAACAAGGAGAAACATATATAGTCATACATCGTGATTTGGAAGTTAATCAACCTCATATAATTGAAATAAATCATGAACAACCAAAAATTTCCGAAGTAATTACAATTGAATCTGTTACCGTTGAATTGTCAAATACTCAATTCACTGAGCCTAAAATATCTGAACTTGAATATGATTCTACTTTGTCTGAGTCACCTTGGAATTTCATAGCTCGGACTCCTGGTCGTCCTCAAGTGAAACTTCTTATTACTGACAATATTTCCCTTGGCCTAATTAGTATTGAAGAGATTACTAACAAAGAAGAAGAGATCACAATTCATTCGTGTCAAGAATATTTAGATCTAAGGTATAGTGACCTGATTTACTCTTATGTTCCTTTTAGACCGGATCCTTCGTATCAACAAATTACCGATTTTATGCATAACTCTAGTTACAATTATTCACCACGCCGCATCCCTTTTTACTCTATACCAAGAGGTAATTACATGGCTTCATCAAGCATGTCTACTGAGTCATCTATGTTTTCTTCATCACCAGAAAAAATTTTGTATCTTGTTCCATCAGTTCCTGTGTGGTACTAGTTGCTCTCTGGCACTTTCTGAGGAGCATCTCCATCTTCCAAATTTTTTACAGAATCAACTGGTCTTTATGAATCCACCTCTGAATCTTTGACAATGGAACATGTCTATATATTTTATGGAAATATTCCTCAAGCTAGCTCTCAAAGTGGCTATATAGCGCTTGGGGGGCAGCAACCTTCTTAAGGAAAGTAATTTCTCCAAGGGCAGGACCCTATTCAAGGGCAGCAACCTCTTCCAGGAAGTAAACCTCTTCAAGGGTAGATACCTCTTCAAGGGTAGAAATTTTATGAAGATAAACTATCCTTTCAAGCAGGACAACCTTTTACTAGAACTTATATTGGTAATTATCAAAATTATGTTCCAATACCTCAAACTAGTTATGGTCAACATTATGTATTGCAACATTTGATGGGAGATCCTTAACCAAGCGTTAATACTCTGTGAAATTCATTGTTGAATGAACAATATTTGCAACCTACTTTACAAGTACCTTATAATAAACCTTCTCAGCTAATTGGACAATTTGGTTCTACCCAAGTCCAACAGCTTGTTCAGAGTACACTTTAAATTACCCCTTAGGTATCTTTGCCTAATAGTCAGAAATTTGGTATGATTACCCTAAGTACTCCTACCCAATATTCTTCGCAAAATTTTGTTCAAAAACCTATTACACATATCCCAAGATTTCCTCAAACCCTTGTTGTTACAACCCTTCAAACAACTACGTAAAATATTACACAAGCAATCCCTCAGGTTACTACTCATCAAACTAGACCTATAGTGCAATATACTATTCAAACCTTTGTAGGACAACCTGGTGCAAGTACAGTTCAAACAAGCCAACCTTGTACAGTTTAGTTTGTTTAGATTCAACCATTTCAAGGGTAATTTCAATATGGAGAAATGGGACAAAATCAAGCTTACCAGAATCAACCATACCCTGGCTATACATATCAAATACCAACTCAACCTCAGTTTGGTATGGCTAAACCTGAATACCATGGAGGTATTAAAATCCCATCTACTCAGGCTATCCCAGGTTATCTTGGAGATCCTCCTCCGAGTACTGGTATTGTTCCTCAAGGTTATCAATTTGGACAACAAGACCCTAACTGTCAATTACCATTCATTGCTACTTTATACTTACTAGACTTGTCTCAGCTGACGAATGATCTAATTTCTTGTCTTCCATTTTGGCTGGAAATGCCAACTAAGTTTTCTAGTGATATACCATATTTTGAAGGAAAATCAGGAGAATACCCCTTAAATCATGTGATGAATTATCATCTTTGGTGTGCATCCACTCCTTAATCGATGATTCCATTCGATTGAGACTTCTTTAGAGAACATTGATTGGTTTAACTGCGAAGTGGTACATCAAGTTAGCACATGGCTCTTTCAATAATTTCAATTCCTTAGAAACAACCATCCTAACTAATTTCAAGTTGCTCGTCGGTTATGACAATGGCACATAAATTTTAACTTCATTAAAACAAGGTATGTCTACATACATTTTAGATCACATACATGAATGACAACGCAAACGGCTTTTAGTGAAAGTTTTTATTCCAGACCAAATTTTAGCAGAATGGTTTATTAAATCATTACTTCCAAAGATTATTGAATATTTAGCTAAGGGAGGTGTTGTAACAGAAGAACAGGTCATATCCCAAGTGGAGTACTTAGACCTCGTATACACACAGTCTGGTACTATATATGAAAAAAATCCTAATTTACCATGCCTAGGTCAACTTACTAAAGCTCCTTCCGGTTCTCATTCTGCAGATGGTGTAATTGGTACAGTTAATACTACCAAGAGTAAGAAGAAATCATCTAAATATACTTCTCCAACCATAACTTTACCAGATTCACCTAAAGGAGACCCTTCCCTCGAAAATTCTGCGGAAATTAACATTGTAGACTCATGTACGACTAAAGCTAAATCCAAAAATAAGAATAAAGGGAAGGGTAAAAATAAAAAAAAACCCTTATCCCAAAGAGAAAGCTGAAAAAACTGAACCATCAGATGAAAAACGTAAACCTCGTTATCCTTATCTTATCTATTATGAAGATCACTACACCAATTATTTTCCACATTGGGCTGAGGTATCCAAAATTGTCTAAGGTTCATCCACACTTGTTGTCTTAAAAGATCCTTTTCCATCTCAAGATAGCAAAATGATCAGATCTTCTTCCAATTCATCAGTAGATATTTTGATGTTGTCTCAAATCATGGTTGTGACACGATCTCAAAACTATGGATCTAAGGGTCCTGCAACTCTTAAAGAAACTGAATCATCAAGTCAACCACCACTATCAAATCCTTCAATTTTTGAACCACTGAAAATTGATAAAACTAACCCTGATTTAGTGATTAAACTACCTACAAAAGTTGTACTTTGAAAATCGACATTCAATCCACATGAGAGAGCCACTCAGAATTAAAACATTGTTGAAGATTTGGCCATATCCCCTTCAGCAATGTCGGCCCTTGAAGTGCTACAACCATTTCCAGCTCAGAGGAAATTACTATTATTAGCTATAGGAGCTATTGATCCTCAAGACTCGAATGCAATTGTCTTTGATCTCGAAAATTATGTACCTAGACTCCCACATCAAATGGATTTTCAAAGTCCAGTATTAGTCAAATGGAGGCGATTTTTTTGAACTCTAATTGATGAGGGAGTATCTATGTGTGTTACACCATTTTTTCGTCATCTAACCTATTATCATTAGATGGACCCAAGTACGCCATGTAAGACCAATTTTACCCTAAGTAAAATTGCTTTCACTATGTAAAATAACTTAATAAAACACGTTTATTAGGTTGTTTATGGTCTAAAAAGGAAACCCCAAAGAGAAATATTAAACAAATCTATATTTTTTTAATTTTCCTCATGGAATAATTAATTAAACAATAATTTAATTGTTATTCCTGGTCAGATTTAACTCAAAACAAGGAAATTAATTAGATAAATCCTTATTTATCTTATTATTTTCTAGGAATAAATATTTAAATCTTATTTAGATAATATTCCTTGTTAAACATGACTAAATCATTTATAAATAATTAAATAAATCATTATTTATTTTGGTTTTCAAATTCCTGTGGTTATTGTTTACTGGAGAGTTTTTCGGATTATCCACAGTCTCACGAAACACTTGTCATTATCATTCAACCACTTTCTTAAAATAATAAATAAATAATTTATTTATTTATTATTTACAAATAAAGGGATTTGACGCAAGTCAAATTCCTTTTCCCCTCCAACAAATACAATAAAATATTCCATAAAAGGTGGATCTAGATTTGGTTAATATTATTTTAATCATGCACCAAGATCTAGAATGACCCAATATTTTGTTATAAATACGAGGGTTTTTCCTACCATTCTTCACATATATATTAGTCATCTGGATCTATGCTCTTAGTCGACTTTGAGCATTATCATTGTAAATTCTATTTCTTTGTGGAATCCCTTTGGGTTCTATGTTTATAGGGTTTACTACACCAGCAAAGAGAAAATGCACTAGAATCCCCATAACTTAAAGGGACTTTCAGATTTGCTCCCATTGAAATTACAAATACTTTATTTTTTTCCTCTCAGGTGCCCTTAATATAAAATTCTTTCAAAAATATTGTTCTTGTATTCTCTAATGGATGTATGGAGCAAAACCTTCTTTTTACTGCTTAATGTCTTTTTATGCATAGAACTGGATTTTTGCAGCATTTGTCTTAATCAACTAAATGCAGATCTAAAGATATTGGTAGACATATTTGATGTTAGGGCTATAAGTTATGCGTGGCTAAAGTGGTATTTTTTCATACACTAGTTATGGGACTAGTTAAGGGTTCCACTCTCATGGGAATTTTTTCTATGCCTTATCCCAACGTGCCATGAAATATTGTGAATATTAATATGATCACATCAAGCACAATGCCATTTGAGGACACATGGAATGTGCCTTTAGAATCAGAATTGGACTCCTATGGTGACGAGATGTCTTTAAGTCCTTTTGAATTGGAATATGTATAAATACAATCCTGTTCTAACACTACATAAAATTCTACTGATTAAATGAATGTGGTCAGTGTAGAGTCATCTTCTATATCCAACTCAACTTTGACATCATTTCTGGATCCTTTTCAACACGTATTTGCAACTGATGAAAATGTTTGAGAAATTTTGTCATCAGACGAATTGCTATGGGACAATCTACATCATCGATCTTATTTCTTGCTCGGCCTTGATAAAATTGAAAATGATTTTTCATCCATATTTATAGTTTATTATGTCAAGTAACCTCAGAATCCCACATAAATTATACATTTATATTCTAATAAAAATTTGGAAAATAATTGTACAACAATTCCTATTGACATATAGATTAAACCTAGAATAATTGAGAACATTCATATAGGTTCTTCTTATTCGATTGAAGAGATCAAAAATTATAAATCCCTATTTCAAGAATTCTGAGATGTTTTTTCCTGAACTTATGAAGAAATTCTAGGTATTGATCGTAAGATTGTTATTCATGAGATTAAGAAAAACCAGGATTCTAAGCCTATTAGATAGAGATTACATCTAATACATCCATAGAAAGCTGATGCAATCAAAGTTGAAGTTGAATAATTACTACGAGACGGATTCATTTATCCTATTCCTTTGATGGATTGGGTATCTAATATGGTTCCCATAATGAAGAAATAATGGACTATCAGAATATGTGTCAATTATCGGGATATTGACAAGGCTTGTCCCAAAGACAATTATCCTACCCCATATATCGATCAAATTGTTGATGATTGTGCCGGAAACCAAATATTCTCGTTTATGGATGGTTTTTCTGGGCACTATTAAATCAACACACTCCTTGTTGATCAACCTAAAAAAATGTTTATATGTGCTTGGGGCACGTTTGCATATTGTAAATTACCTTTTGGACTAAAAAATGTTGGCGCAACGTTTCAAAGAGCTATTTCTTATGCATTTCAAGATATCAAACATATTGTATAGCCTTACCTGGATGACTTACCTGCACATTCTTTACGCAGACAAGACCATCCTATGCACTTACGTGATATCTTCATGAGATTTAGGCATTACAACATTGATTTGAATCCACAAAAATGTGTTTTTTGTGTAAAATCGGGACATTTGGTTGGGTTTGTTGTTTTAAAAGAGGGCATTCGTGTCGATCCATCGAAGTTTGAGGCTATCATTAATCTACCTCTTCCTTCCACTCTTTGCCAACTCCAAATATTGCAGGGAAAGGAAATTTTTATGTCATTTTATCCTGAACTATGCAGAGTTAACGAAAGGTTTTACCCGTTTATTGAAACAAGATGTTCCATTCATTTGGGATGATATTTCCAATAAATCTTTTTATACACTTAAAAATGTGTTCACCCATGCACCGTTATTGCATCCACCCAATTACCACGAGGATTACTTTTTGTATTTGGTTGCATCTGATTCCATGATTGGAATGGTTTTAGTTCAAGAGGATGATTCTAACAATGCACATGTGATTTATTACCTAAGTCAGAATCTTAGCTTGACAAAAATCAAGTATTCACATATGGAGAAATTGGCCTTGGTAGCCGTTCAAGCTATCTAACATTTTCGTCATCACATATTGTTATGAAAAAACACAATGATATCTAATTTCAACCCAATGATGTATATTTTGATGAAGCAATTGCTTGGGGAAAAATTCTCGAAATGGATCATTATTCAACAAGCGTTTGATTTGGAGTTCGATAAATCCATGTCTAATAAATCACTGGTATTTTCCGAAATTATGTGTGATTTTCCCAATACTAAGTCTAAAACAGTGGCAGAAAATCCTCTCGCTGATGAATCTTTGTTTCTAATCAGTACTTTAGATCCTTGGTTTGGGGATATCATTATATATCTCCAGACCCAAACCTTTCGGCCAGAGATTTCACTATCAGATCAACAGAGAATTCGATACCAATCTCAACAATACAATATTGTTGGTGACACTCTATATCATTGTGGTGCCAATTCTATTTTTCGGCATTGTATAACTCATGAAGAGGCCGAAAGGGTTTTGAATGATCTCCATTCTAGAGCATGTGGTTGTCATATGTCTAGGTTTTCCCCAGCATAAAATATATTGCGAGCTGGATATTTCTAGTCATCTTTATTCAAAGATTTTATTCTCACGATTAAAAAGTGCCACAATTGCCAGATTTTTGGTCGAAATATGCATGCACCTCTGGCTCCTCTTCACCCAATCATTACTGTCAGTCCTTTCGCCAAATGGGGCATCGATTTCACCACATGTAACCCTCACTCAACCAGGGGGCATGGGTATATTATTATCGCCATATATTACTTTACCAAATGGGCTGAGGTGATGCCTACATTCACAACTAATGGAAAAATGCAACAATTTTCATATTCAATCACATGATTACTCGGTTCGGTGTCCCTCAAGATATCATTACGGACCATGGAAGCCATTTTTGAAATATTATGATGACCAAACTTTCTGATCAACTTGGCATATGCCATGATAATTCTACACCATATTTCCCACAGGCTAATGATCAAGTTGAGGTTGTCAACAAGGTTTTAACCATAATCATTAAACGTATTGTCGTAAATCATAAATCTAATTGGCATACCATGATTTTTTTGGCATTGTGGGCATACCGTACCCTTAAAAAAACTACCACAAGGTTCACTCCTTTTCAAATTTTTTATGGTTTAGAAGTTTAGCTACCCATTGAATGTGGAATACCATCACTCAAATTAGCCATTGAATTATTACCATCTATCTCTGAAGAGGAGAAACACTTTCTATACCTATCACAGTTAGATGAGACTCATCGCACCACTTCATTAGCTGTCAAACCTCATATAAAACGTGTGAAAGCTTAGTATGATCAAAGTGCTAACCCTTGCATATATATTTAGAAGGTGACCTAGTTTTAGTATACGATCAAGCTCACATCAAAATTAGCGCTGGTAAATTCAAATCAATGTGGCATGGTCCCTATAATGTTAAGCATGTGCTTGCAAAAGGAGCCTATGAATTAATTGATTATGATGGTTTCTCTTTAGATAAACCAAAAAATGGTCTTTATCTGAAGAGATATTATGCATTAATTTGCGTGTGAAGATCCTCCTTGTACAATAGTTATAGTTTTAGAACAATTTTCCTTAGATTAGAAAAGTGTGTCTTAGGATTAGTTATTTTTTTTTTACAAGTTTTTCTACTTTCGCTAATATTGATTACCCTTGATATTGCAGATGCCAATATTCCTTCTAACTTACATTGGTTTTTCTGACGGCGCCTGTAGTAGTACACGACACATCTCTTCTGCGGCTTGCGTTATCTATTCACCCACCAATGAGTTAGTCTCTATTCATGGGATATGCCTTGGTCAAACAACGAAAAATATTGGAGAATATAGCACATTTATTGAGCTATTACCTGAAGCCATAACATTTGGTATTCGACGTTTGATTGTTAGGTTAGATTCGCAACTCATTTTATTACATTTAAATGGTGTTTATGCTATCAGAAACCCAGCTTTGTTAAGAATTTTTTTTAGGGTTCGTCTCTTGGAAAGACAATTTGATTATATCGAATATCAACACATTTCAAGAAATTTAAACACATTGGCTGATGAATTAGCTAATAAAGTTTTAAATATACATCTACAAAATTAAAATTAAAACAAAACAATATTTAATCCATATTGAACATGATACTCAGAGAACAAAAGTAGTAATATCATTAGGTTAAATAGTTATGTGTCAAAAAATATTACATCGTCTATGATCATAGGTATAAAAGGCCTTATGATCTAAATGATACTGATACAAAGAAAAAAATTTCAATCCAGATCGACCATCACCTATCCATGATGATGATCATGATAGAAAACTATGGAACATGACACCCTGCACAGAAATCTTCTTAACGGGTCTGGGACACTAGTCACATGTCTCTAAAGCTTGAGAGGTATATCATCTATCCCTGTCTCCGGAACATAAATAGTAAATATCTATAAGTTTTTCTCCACCTCTGCAAGGATATTTTGTTGGAAATATTTTGATTTATGGCAAAGGAGAAGAAAGGAGCAGCACCTAAGCTATCACTAAAGCAAAAGAAAAAAGAAGAACCAGCAATAAGGAAAAGGAGACAGACAAGGATCAGAGGCAGCGAGGGCAGCAAAAAGAGGTAGCTTAGACACCAGGAAGAAGCAGAGGCAACAGAGAGAGCATTAGACAAGAAGCAGAGGCAATGGAGGAGAGAATAGCAAACATCACAATCGGTGTGTAGAGTAATGAAGAAGGGATGCGAATTTGTGATTGCCAATATTGTGATGCGATCGCATATCGCAATCGGCGAAACATAAAAGGAATTGGAAATTTTTTGTATTTGCGATGCGATGTGATGCAATGATATGAGTACATGGGTACAAGGCAAGTGTTTATTATAATGTTCTGAAGGTTGTCACATGGGTACAAAAAAGTTTTATTAAAGTGATGTATTTCCAAAACATTTCCAAAGGTATTAACGCTATACCTAAGGTCCAATCAAACAAACAAAGGTAATTAGAGTGGGGCTCCCAAGGAAATTGGTTTTGCAAAACCATACCACTGGTTTCGCGCAACTTTTGGGCCATGAGAGGTTTATTCAATTTGGAACATGATCGTATCATATTACGACACGTCACAATACTAAAACCGCATATATCACATAATTTTTTAGAATTAAAGGTTAGGGGTCGAAATAATGCGATAGCCGTCCAATTTGATGAGGAGAAGATCCAACGGTGATCACATGGGAAAAGTGCATGGACGTTTGGAAATGCTAAACAACGGGTATATTGTGAATGTGATATCCATCGGATCAAGATTGGTGAAGATATATCGGTGGTCGCATCACGCGAAAGGGAGAGTCTTAATGTTAAGGCTTAAAGCAAAAGTGTTGAAGATCGACGGCGGAGATCTTATCGAAGATAGAAGATCGATCGAGGAGATCTCATCGCATAGGTGATTTCTTATCGCATCGGTAAGAAGAATTTCTGAGGAGACGAGACATTGAGCATTGCAATTGCGATGGTGCGATTTAATCACAACCATCTGATCTCGATCAACTACAACCGTTAGATCATGAGTTGAGTACGGCCATCGGAGTTATCGCATCGGCGCAGCGGAAGAGAAAGGGAACAAGTCATTGAATGTTGCGATTGCGATGATACGATCCAATCACAAAAATTATATCATGATCGATTGCAACCATTGGATCGTAAAGTTAAGTTGGAGTGGGGTCTACATTGATCCATCACATCGGTGGAGATTCAGAAACGCCGAAGTGCGAAGTGCGATAAAGAGAATGGATGCGATGCAGATTCAAAGCAAAGGTCTATAGGATTTCAAATCCAAAAGTATAAGGTTCTAATTCATTAAATCGCATCGATGGGTAAAGGATAAAAATGTCGAGGCACTGCCTAGTGCGACCCTTCGCTCATCGCATCGGCAGAGATCAGTGGCCAAAGGCACAGCGGACCATTGAAGGTTGTGATTGCGATTGTGACAATGCGATGGAATGTCAACTGTCGGATTGGGAAAGTTAAATAAAGCAGAGTGCGATGACCCTTAGATTTGAAAGGTGGATGAGCATGTGGAAATGCAGAAAAGACTCAGGCATGTGACCCGACATAGGGTAGAAGGCAGAGAAAGCTGAACATCGTGGTAACAAGGAGATAGGTGCCATGGGTCGAGTCGAGCTATAGGCATTCTAGCAGAGAAGCTGAAATATATCAACAGAAACAATAGAAAATACCGTGACAGCAGGAGAAGTGTGAGTGAGCGCAGCCCAAAAGATTAAGAAAACGGAAGAAACAGGGAAGTTGTACATCAGAGCTAGAATAAAACAACAGAAATTGAAAAGATAGTGACAGTAGCAGAAAAGACAAATGCACAGTGAACCAAGAGCTGAAAGGGCTATGTGAATTGAAAAACTTATTGTAACTGGAAATGTAAATGATTTAATAATATTTATTGTATGTGATACAAAGGAAATTCTCGATAGGCATAGGAAAAACTCCATGAGTGTTATAATGGTTATCTCTCATGTAATAACTTGAACTGAAGAATGAGGAAACGAATGAGAAGGTGAAAGGAAAAGAGTCAGGACGGTTCACCTCGAATTCCCTGAGGAATGCAAATGATTGCGAAGAGAATACTATAAAGGATGTTACCATCATATGCATAATAAGGTTAGAGAATGGAGAAATGAGGCAGAGAGGGTAAGAAGAATGAGGAGCAGATAGAGAAGCTGTGAAGATTCAGAGATGATATAAGGCAGATATGAAGACTAGTGGACAACAGTGAAGAAGGAACAGAACAGAGCTTATATCCAGGTAAAACAGCATGTGTTTTTTTTTATGAAAGAGTGAGGAAGTTGGTGCTTCCATATCAAGTTGTAGCTTAATAGATGTCAGTTGTAGCTGGCTGAGGTAGGAGCCTCCTGTAGGTTGTAGCCTGCAGAAAACAGACGGGAGTTGGAGCTTCCGTGCAAATTGTAGCTTGCAGAATTGAGGTAGGAGCCTACATAAAATCAGTGGTGAGAGGGCGTTGGAGCTTTCCTTTGCATCACAACAATAATAAGATGTGGTTTTCTCCCTTATGGGTTTCCACTTATATCCGGTGCGTATGTGCATGATGATTATGTGTTGATACTCTGTATTTAATCTGCTTAATACCTGATGCTCGCTTATTAAGATTTTTGTTTCACTATACATTAGGTTGATTCATGAAATGAAGATGTAAATAAGTGTAAAATAAAGTCCTACAAAACCATGAATGCATTAGACTAATTTACCCCCCCCCCCCTCTTAGTTTAACTAAGGGTTCAACAATTGGTATCAGAGCAGGTTCCTTTTGTATCAGTCTAACAACTGGAAGGAGATCCTAGGTCCCCAGGATGGCTAGTATAGAACCATGCTCAACAAATAAAGCTCCTTTGCTCTCCTGTAAGAATTGTGCCTTCTGGAAAATAAGAATGAGGACGTACAAAATGTCTCTAGGAATAGAATTTTGGGCTCTTGTAGAGTTGGCATATGCCCCAAAGGATTCTGACACAGAGAAAGAAGTTAAACAAGATTTTATAGGTAATGCCAAAGCCATGAATGCTCTCTTAAGTGGTCTGTGTGAGGTAGAATTTATCAAAGTAATGCACAACAAGACTGCCAAAGAAATATGGGATACATTAGAAAGCATCCATGAGGGAGATAAAAAGGTGAAAATATCCAAACTACAAGTCTAAAGAGCTCAGTTTGAAAACATAAAAATGAATGATGAAGAAGACATTGCCAACTTCTTCTTAAGGTTTGCAAAAATTGTGAATAACATGAAAGCTCTAGGAGAAACCATAAAAGAATGTGTAATTATTCAAAAGATTCTAAGATCTTTACCATCCAGTTTTAACCCCAAGGTTTCTGCCATAGAAGAAACAACTGATTGGGAAACTCTTACCATGAACCAATTACTTGGAAACTTAATAGCCTATGAGATGAGACTGCCACAGAGGAAGTCAAATGTGAGGGAGGCAGCCTTTAAGACAGAGAAGAACAAAGAAGAAAAAGAAGATATATGCTCTTTCTTTGATGAAGAAGAAGCCAAATTTGTCAGAAAATTGGATAGAGGCTCAGGTAAGTATAAAGGTAAACCTCCATTTAAATTCTTTAATTGTGAAAGAGTTGGACACTACACATCTAAGTGTCCTCATAAGAAGAGAAAGAATCAGAATCAAGAGATAGAGAAAACCATATCAAAGAACTGGCATAAAGGGAATAGATACAGGATAAAATCATTTTATGCTCAGGAAGATAGTAGTGCATCTGAAAACTTAGATGAAACCTCAAATGAAGAAGGAACCTCTGAATTTGTATTGATGGCCAATGAAGAGATTGAAGGATTACTTCTAGAAGATGAGGAAGAAGGTGACGTTGATCTTGAGGGGGAGCTAAGAAGTGCCCTGGAGGAAATAGACAGACTTAAACTAAAGTGCAGAAAATAGAAAGACATTCTTCTCAAATATGTAAGAGAAGAACAAAATTCTAAAGACCTCATTCAGTTGAAAGTAGAGGTTGAAAAAGCTAAGAAGGTAGAAGACACTCTACTTAAGCAATTTGAGGATAAAATTCAGAAGCAAGAGAAATTGGAAGAATAAGTAGTATGCTTGAGGAAGAAATTAGAAAACACCTAAAGGAAATTGTCAATAAATGCTCCTGAAATGAAAAGCTTTGATAAGTTGAATAAAATACTAGATGCTCAAAGATCTCCTCTGATAAAAACTAGGATAGGCTATGAAGGAGAAACAAGTAAAGTTAAAGAAAAAGATAACAGGAATATCATTTTTGTAAAAGCTGTTAAGGATAATGAAGCAGCTCAGAAGGTTCCTACAGAAGTGGAAGCCTGCAATGAAGTAAACAAAAACAGGAAGGAACCTCAAATGACTAAGATCGAAATAAATAAACATTCAACTGTAAAAGGCTCATATACTCCTGAATATATAAAATTTGGAAGCTGTCAAAGGAGATTCTTCCCCTGTATGAAAAATGTCACTTGTTATGCCTGCCACAAACTGGGACATATTGTTGCATACTATCATAAAAGGAGAATTGATTCCAACCAGAAAAGGATGCAAAAAGTGAACAGACTACCTCAAACAAACAAAAGGAGAATACAACCCTTCATCAAGTATGATAATTGTTTTTATGGGTATTGTTTTTACTGTAAGGAGTTCATCCATAAAGCCAAGGAGTGCAGAACATATGGACAAAGACTGATGTCCAAAACTTCAAGGAGATTTATGAATTATGGAGAGTTCACTCATACTCATAATCCTGTTAAAAATATGATCAAATGCTGTGTATGCCATAAAATCGGACATATGTCTTCCCAATGTCCTCTTAAAGAATGTGGTCCATCTTCTCAGAAAATGTGCCAAACAAATAGCTTCCTGTAGTGGAAAAAGAAGTTGAATAAGTGTGACCTGACTCTAATAGCTCAAGATGAGAAAAAACAATGGTATTTGGACAGTGGATGCTCAAAGCACATGACTGGAGATCGAAGCAAGTTTTTGAACTTTGATGAAACGAAATCTGGGAATGTAACATTTGGCAATGATAAAGTAGGGAAAATCAAAGGAAGAGGAAAGGCCCAAGATGTACTATTTGTGGATGGGCTGAAAGAAAATCTGCTAAGTGTCAGTGAAATGTGTGATAAAGGCCGTGAAGTCATTTTTAGAGCCCAAGATTGTGAAGTAAGATCAAGCACCACTGGAAAGTCCTTGATATAAGGTGTTCGAATAGAAAGTAATGTCTATATAGTGAAATAAGAGGACGAAGCATGTCACCTAAGCAAACTTGATGAATCATGGTTATGGCATAGAAGATTGGGACACCTAAACTTTGACCACATCATAATTCTAAGCTAGAAGAATGCAGTCAGAGATATGCCAGTCATAAAGAAGCCTTCAAATACCATATGTAAATCCTACCAACTAGGAAAACAGACCCTCACATCTTTCAAGACCAAAGATGAATTATCTACAAGTAAGCCTCTTCAGCTTGTACACATGGACCTGTGTGGACCTTCAAGAACTAAAGCACCAAGTGGAGAATCTTGTTTCATGCTGATAATAGATGATTTTTATAGAATGACGTGGATAACATTTCTCAAGTATAAATCTGAAGCACTTGAGAAATTCAAGATATTCAAGGCATTGGCAGCAAATCAAACAGGATGTAAGCTAAAGTGCATGAGATCAGACAGAGGAGGTGAATTCACAGACTATGATTTTGCAGACCTATGAAATGAGCATGGGATAAAACAACAGTTTACAATTGCAGGTACACCTCAACATAATGGAGTGGAAGAGAGACAAAACAGGTTAGTACAATAGATTGCCAGAGCAATGATGCAAGAAAGTAACATTCCCCAAACCTTCTAGGCAGAACCAGTACACACATCTGTTCACATTCTTAATGAAGCTCATTTAAGACCAAAATGTGAAAAGACACCTTACGAAATATGGTATGGTAAACCAACATCAATAAAGCACTTTAGAGTCTTTGGAAGCAAGTGTTTCATAAAAAATAATGATGAAAATCTGGGAAATATTGATGCAAGGGCAGATGAAGGAATATTTTTAGGATATGCATCCAAGAGTAAGGGTTATAGGTGCTACAAGAAAACACTACACAAAATTGTGGAAAGAATTGATGTAAGATTTGATGAAGATATATGAAGCAGAACAAGAAGTACAAGGTGCAACAATCCTTCAGAAGATTATGAAGAAGAGAACCAAGATAATTATGAACTGAGCAAGACAACAGAAGATGTTGAATTAAACTCAAAAGGTCCCTCAATACACACTCAAAAGAAAAATCCAGAAGATCAAATCATTGGGGACAAAAGTTTGGGATTCGAGACTAGAAGACAACTAGCTGAACAGAAAGAAGAAGCATACCTAGCCATGTTATCTCAAATAGAGCCAAAGAAGTTCGAAGAAGCTAGAAAAGACAAATGGTAGGTAAACTCTATGAATGAAGAACTAGACCAGATTAAGAAGAATAATACTTGGGAGTTAATGCCAAGACCCACTGGGAAAAATTTCATTGGCACAAAATGGATATACAAGAATAAGATGAATGAACAAGGATGGGTAATAAGAAATAAAGCTAAATTGTATGCAAGGGGTACACTCAAATCAAAGGTCGTGATTATGATGAAACATTTTTCCCTGTAGCCAAAATGGAAGCAATGAGAATGTTTTTGGCAGTTGCATGCTACCATGATTTCAAGGTATATCAAATGGATGTGAAGTCTGCCTTCCTGAATGGAGATTTAGGGGAAGAATTCTACATGGAACAACCTAAAGGATTCTCATTAACAGATAAACATGACTATATGTGCAGATTAAAGAAAGCCTTATATGGGCTTAAACAAGCTCCTTGTGCATTGTATTCAAGGCTGGACAAACACTTGCAAAAACAAAGTTTTAGGAACGGACGAGTAGACAACAATTTGTACATAAAGGCTAATGAAAATGAAATCCTAATTGTATTAGTATATGTATATGACATCATGTTTGGTAGAAACAAAGAGAAGTTAATAAAATAATTTGATGAAGAAATGAAATCATAATTTGAGATGTCTATGATTGGAGAGCTCACCTTCTATTTAGTACTTCAAATTCAACAAAAGAACACAGGAACATTCATCTCACAACAAAAATACTTAAGAGAGATGTTGAAAAGGTTCCAAATGGAAGACTGCAACCCTGTGTCAACTCCCATGATCATTGGATGCAAGCTATGTGCTAATGATGGATCAACAGATGTAGATCAAAAACTTTATAGATCCATGATCGGAAGTCTGCTATACCTAACAGCTTCTAGACCAGACATTATGTTGGCAGTAGGACTTCTGGAAAGATATCAAGCAGCACCAAAACAAAATCACTTACTAGAAATCAATAGAATATTAAGATATCTACAAGGAACTACACATTATGGGCTATGGTATCCAAAAAGAAAAAGCTTCACTTTGACAGCATATACAGATGCATATCGGGCCAGCTATGTGGATGACAAGAAAATCACAAGTGGAGGTGCACTCTATTTGGGAAAAATTCAAGTGGCATGGCTAAGCAAGAAGCAAACTTATATCTCTCTATCTACAACAGAAGAAGAATACATAGCAGCAGCAGCATGTTGCACACAAGTAATGTGGATGAAACAAACTCTCCAAGACATGAAGGTAAGCATTGATGAACCTATTTCTATCAAATGTGACAATACAAGTGCAATAAGTATATCAAAAAATCTTGTACTTTATTCAAAAACAAAGCACATCCCAATTAAGTACCATTTCCTCATAGAACAAGTAGCACAGAAAGTAGTGAAGTTGGAATATGTACCAAAAAAGGAAAAAGCAGTAGACATATTCACAAAACCTCTTGCAAAAGAACCATTCGAATATCTAAGAGACAAAATAGGGGTATGTCTGCAGATGTTACTCTCTGACATGAAAAAAAAAGCATCATTCCAGGAGGAGATCAGAAAAGAAAGAATCATTCCAGGGGGAGATCAGTCAACAAATATTGTCAGAAAAGAGCCAGAGAAAGTGAGCAGTGCATGGAACAGGTCCTTAAGATCAGAGTATTATGGACAAGATTTGGAAACCACACTAGGGAATGTGCAATCTTTTGCCATTGATGTCAAATGGGGATAAAAATAAAGCAAAAGAAGACTATTAAAGTATTTCCATCAGTGCCAAAGGGGCAGAATATTGGAAATATTGACATTGATGGCAAAGGAGAAGAAAGGAGCAGCACTTGAACTATCACTAAGGACAAATAACAAAGAATAACCAGCAATAAGGCAAAGGAGACAGACAAGGAGTAGAGGCAGCAAGGGTAGAAAAAAGAGGCAACTTAGACACTAGGAAGAAGCAAAGGCAACAGAGAGAGAATTAGACAAGAAGCAGAGGCAGCGAATATAAGCAGAGGCAACAGAGGAGAGAATAGTGCACATCACAATCGGCGGGTAGAGTAATGAAGAAGCGATGCGAAGTTGCGATTACCGATATTCCAATGCGATCACATATCGCAATCGTCAAAACATTAAAGGAATTGGCAAGTGTTTGTATTTGCGATGCGATGATATGAGTACATGGGTACAAAAGAGTTTTATTAAAGTGATGTATTACAAAAACATTTCCAAAGGTATTAACACTATACCTAAGGCCCAGTCAAGAAAACAAAGGTAATTAGAGTGGGGCCAAGAAGGAAAGTGGGTTTGAAAAACCATAACACTAGTTTCGCGCAAATTTTGGGCCATGAGCGGCTTATTACATTTGGAATGCGATCGTATCATATTACGAGACATCACAATTCTAAAACCACCTTTATCATGTAATTTTTGAGAATTAAAGGTTAGGGGTCTAAATAATGCGATAGCCATCCGATATGACGTAGAGAAGATCCAACGTTGATCGCATGGAAAAATTGCATGGGCATTTGGAAATGTTAAACAACAGGTATATTGTGAATGCAATATCCATCAAATCAAGATTAGTGAAGATCTAACACTGGTCACATCACGGAAAAGGCAGAGTCTTAATGTTAAAGCTTAAAGCGTAAGTGTTGAAGATCGACGTTAGAGATCTTATCGAAGATAGAATATTGACGGTGGAGATCTCATCGCATCGGCGATCTCTTATCGCATCGGCAAGCAGAAGTGTTGAGGAGACGAGAGGTTGAGCATTGCGATTGCGATGGTGTGATTTAATCACAACCGTCCGATCTCGATCAACCACAACCGTTGGATCATGAGTTAATTAGGGCCATCAGAGTTATCGCATTGGTGATCTCTTATCGCATTGGCACAGTGGAAGAGTAAGGGAACGAGTTGTTGAATGTTGCGATTGTGATGATTTGATCCAATCGCAGCCATTAGATCACGGTCGATTGCAACCATTGGATCGTAAAGTTAAGTTGGACTGGGGTCTACATTGATCCATCGCATTGGCGAAGATTTAGAAATGCAGAAGTGAAAAGTGCGATGAAGAGAACAGATGCAATGTAGATTCAAAGCAAAGGTCTACAGGATTTCAAATCCAAAAGTATAAGGTTTTCATTCATTACATAGAATCAATGGGTAAAGGAGAAATATAACATCTAACATTGAAATGCTGAGGTACTACCTAGTGGGACCTTTCACTCATCGCATCGGCAGAGATCAGTGGCCAAAGGCACAGCGAACCACTAAATTTTGCGATTGCAATTGCGACAGTGCGATGGAATGTCAACTGTCGGATTGGGAAATTTAAATGAAGCAGAGTGCGATGACCATTAGATCTGAAAGGTGGATGAGCATGTGGATATGTAGAAAAGACTCGTGTATGTGACCCGACATAGGGTAGGAGGTAGAGAAAGCTAAACGTCATAGTAACAAGGAGATTGGCACCATGGGTCGAGTCGGGAAAAAGGCGTTCTGGAAGAGAAGCTGAAATATATCAACAAAAACAATAGAAAATCCCGTGACAGCAGGAGAAGTGTGAGTGAGCGTAGCCCAAAAGATTAGGAAAACGAAAGAAATAGGGCAGTTGTACAGTGGAGCTAGAATACAACAACAGAAACTGAAAAGACAGTGACAATGGAAGGAAAGGAAAATGCATAGCGAGCCAATAGCTGAAAGGGCTAAGTGAATTGAAATACTTATTGTAACTAAAAATGTAAATGATTTAATTATATTTATTGTATGTGATGCAAAGGCAAGTCTCTGTAGGGATAGGAAAAACTCCATGACTGTTATAATGATTATCTCTCATGTAATAACTTGAACTGAAGAATGAGGAAATGCATGAGAAGGTGAAATGCAAAGAGTCAGGCCGGTTTACTTCGAATTCCCTGAGGAATGCAAACAGTTGCAAAGAGAACAATATAAAGGATGTTACCGTCATATGCATAAAGAGATTAGAGAATGGAGAAATGAGGCAGAGGGGGTAAGAAAAAGGAGGAGCAGATAGAGAAGCTGTGAAGATTCAGATATGATATAAGGCAAATATGAAGGCTGGTGGACAACAGTGAAGAAGGAACAGAACATAGCTAATATCCAGGTAAATCAGCATGTGTTTTTTTTTATGAAAGAGTGAGGAAGTTGGTGCTTCCATATCAAGTTGTCGCTTGATAGATTTTAGTTGTAGCTGGCTAAGATAGGAGCCTCCTATATGTTGTAGCATGCAAAAAATAGATGGGAGTTGGAGCTTCCATGCAAGTTGTAGCTTGCAGAATTGAGGTAGGAGCCTTCTGTAGGTTGGAGCCTATAGAAAATCAGTGGTCAGAGGGAGTTGGAGCTTTCCTTTACATCACAACAATAATAATATGTGGTTTTATCCCTTATGGGTTTCCACTTATATCCGATGTCTATGTTCATGATGATTATGTGTTGATACTCTGTATTTAATCTGCTTAATATCTACTGCTCACTTATTAATATTGTTGTTTCACTATACATTAACTTGATCATGAAATGAAGCTATAAATAAGTGTAAAAGAAAGTCCTACAAAACCATGAGTGCATTAAACTGATTCACCCCCCCCCTCTCAGTTTAACTAAGGGTTCAACAATTGGTATCAGAGAAAGTTCCTTCTGTATCAATTTAACAGCTAGAAGGAGATCCTAGGTCCCCAGGATGGCTAGTCTAGAAGGATTCTCAACAAATAAAGCCCCTTTGTTCACCGGTAAAAATTATGCTTTCTGGAAAATAAGAATGAGGACGTACATAATGTCTCTAGGAATAGAATTTTGGGCTTATGTAGAGTTGGTATATGCCCCAAAGGATTCTGACATAGAGAAAGAAGCTAAACAAGATTTTATAGAAAATGCCAAAGCCATGAATGCTCTCTTAAGTGGTCTGTGTGAGGCAGAATTTATCAAACTAATTCACAACAAGACTTCCAAAGAAATATGGGATACATTAGAAAGCATCCATGAGGGAGATAAAAAGGTGAAAATAGCCAAACTACAAGTCTATAGAGCTCAGTTTGAAAACATAAAAATGAATTATGAAGAAGACATTGTCATCTTCTTCTTAAGGTTTGCAGAAATTTTGAATAACATGAAAGCTCTAGGAGAAACCATAAAAGAATGTGTAATTGTTAAAAAGATTCTAAGATCTTTACCATCCATCTTTAACCCCAAGGTTTCTACCATAGAAGAAACTACTGATTGGGAAACTCTGACCATGAACTAATTACTTGGAAACATAACAGCCTATGAGATGAGATTTCCATAGAGGAAGTAAAGTGTGAGGGAGGCAGCCTTTAAGACAGAGAAGAAAAAAGAAGAAAAAGAAGATATATTCTCTTGCTCTGATGAAGAAGAGGCCAAATTTGTCAGAAAATTGGATAGAGGCTCCGATAAGTATAAAGGTAAACTTCCATTTAAATTATTTAACTGTGGAAGAGTTGGACACTATGCATCTAAGGGTCCTCATAAGAAGACAAAGAATCAGACTCAAGAGACAGAGAAAACCGTATCAAAGAACTGGTAGAAAGGGAATAGATATAGGAGAAAATCATTTTATGCTCAGGAAGATAGCAGTGCATCTGAAAACTTAGATGAAACCTCAAATGAACATGGAACCTCTGAATTTGTATTGATGGCCAAGGAAGAGCTTGAAATATTCCTTCTAGAAGATGAGGAAGAAGGTGAAGTTGATCTTGAGGGGGAGCTCAGAAGTGCCTTGGAGGAAATAGACAGACTTAAACTAAAGTGCAGAAAACAGAAAGACATTTTCCTCAAATATGTAAGAGAAGAAAAAAATTCTGAAGACCTTGTTCAATTGAAAGTAGAGCTTGAAGAAGCCATGAAGGTAGAAGAAACTCTACTTAAGAAAATTGAGGATAAAATTTAGAAGCAAGAGAAATTGGAAGAAGAAGTAGTATGCTTGAGGAAGAAATTAGAAAACACCCAAAGGAAATTGTCAATAAACACTCCTCAAATGACAAGCTATGATCAGTTGAATAAAATACTAGATGCTCAAAGATATCCTCTGATAAAAACTAGGATAGGCTATGAAGGAGAAACAAGTAAAGTCAAAGAACAAGATAATAGGAATATCGTTTTTGTAAAAGTTGTTAAGGATAATGAAGTAGCTCAGAAGGTTCCTATAGAAGTAGAAGACTGCAATGAAGTAAACAAAAACAAGAATGAACCTAAAATGACTAAGAACGAAATAAATAAATAGTCAACTGAAAAAGACTCATATACTCCTAAATATATAAAATTTGGAAGCTATCAAACGAGATTCACCCCGCTATGAAAAATGTCACTTTATATTCCTGCCACAAACTGGGACATATTGCTGCATACTGTCCTAAAAGGAGAATCGATTCCAACCAACAAAGAATGGAAAAAGTGAAAAGACTACCTCAAACAAACAAAAGGATAAGACAACCCTTCATGAGGTACACTAATTGTTTTTATGGGTATTTTTTTTACTGTAAGGAGTTCGGCCATAAAGCCAAGGAGTGCAGAACATATGGAAAAATACTGATGTCCAAAACGTCAAGGAGATTTATGAATTATGGAGAGTTCACTGGTACTCATAATCCTATTAAAAATATGATCAAATGTTGTGTATGCCATAAAATTGGACATATGTCTTCTAAATGTCCTCTCAAATAATGTGGTCCATATTCTCAGAAAAGGTGCCAAACAAATAGCTTCCAGCAGTGGAAAAAAAAGTTGAATAAGTGTGACCTAGCTCTCATAGATCAAGATCAGAAAAACCAATCATACTTGGACAGTGGATGCTCAAAGCACATGACTGGAGATCGAAGCAAGTTGGTAACCTTTGATGAAAAGAAATCGGGAATGTAACATTCGGCAATGATAAAGCAGGAAAAATCAAAGGAAAAGGCTCAGTTAGTTTGGATAATGGAAGAGGAAAGGCCCAAGATGTACTATTTATGGATGGGATGAAAGCAAATATGCTAAGTGTCAGTGAAATGTGTGATAAAGGTTGTGAAGTCATTTTTAGAGCCCAAGATTGTGAAGTAAGATCAAGCACCACTGGAAAGTCCTTGATCAAAGGTGTTTGAACAGAAAGTATTATCTATATAGTGAAAGAAGAGGACGAAGGATGTCACCTAAGAAAACTTGATGAATCATGGTTATGGCATAGAAGATTGGGACACCTAAACATTGACCACATCATAAGTCTGAGCAAGAAGAATGCAGTCAAAGATATGCCAGTCATAAAGAAGCCTTAAAATACCATATGTAAATCCTACCAACTAGGTAAATATACCCACACATATTTCAAGACCAAAGATGAATTATCGACAAGTAAGCCTCTTCAGCTTGTACACATGGACCTGTGTGGACCTTCAAGAACTAAAGCACCAAGTGGAGAATCTTATTTGATGCTAATAATAGATGATTTTTATAGAATGACGTGGGTAGCATTTCTCAAGTATAAATCGGAACCACTTGAGAAATTCAAGATATTCAAGGCATTGGCAGAAAATCAAACAGGATGCAAGATAAAGTGCATCAGATCATACGGAGGAGGTGAATTCACAAACTATGATTTTGTAGACCTATGCAATGAGCATGGGATAAAACAATAGTTTACAATTGCAGGTACACCTCAACATAATGGAGTGGCAGAGAGACAAAATAGGTCAGTACAACAGATTGCCAGAGCAATGATGCAAGAAAGTAACATTCCCCAAACCTTCTAGACAGAAGCAGTACACACAGTTTTTCACATTCTTAACAAAGCTCATTTAAGACCAAACTGTGACAAGACTCCTTACAAATTATGGTATGGTAAACCAGCATCAATCAAGCACTTTAGAGTCTTTGGAAGCAAGTGTTTCATAAAAAATAATGATGAAAATCTGGGAAAGTTTGATGCAAGAGAAGATGAAGGAATATTTTTAGGATATGCATCCAAGAGTAAGGGTTACAAGTGCTACAAAAAAACACTACACAAAATTGTGGAAAGCATTGATGTAAGATTTGATGAAGATCTACCAAACGGAACAAGAAGTACAAGATGCAGCAATCCTCCATAAGATCATGAAGAATATCCCTAAGATAATGATGAAATGAGCAAGACAACAGAAGATACTGAATTAAACTCAAAAGGTCCCTCAGGACACACTCAAAAGAATCATCCAAAATATCAAATCATTGGGGACAAAAGTGTGGGAGTCCAGACTAGAAGACAACTAGCTGAAAAGAAAGAAGAAGCATACCTAGCCATGTTATCTCAAATAGAGCCAAAGAAGTTCGAAGAAGCCATCAAAGACAAATGGTGGGTAAAATCTATGAATGAAGAACTAGACCAGATTAAGAAGAATAATACTTTGGATTTAATGCCAAGACCCACTGGGAAAAATGTCATTGGCACAAAATGGATATATAAGAATAATATGAATGAAAAAGGACAGGTAATCAGAAATAAAGTCAGACTTGTATGTAAGGTGTACACTCAAATTGAAGGTCTTGATTATGATGAAACATTTTCCCCTGTAGCCAGAATGGAAGCAATGATAATGTTTTTGGCATTTGCATGCTACCATGATTTCAAGGTATATCAAATGTATGTGAAGTCTGCCTTCCTTAATGGAGATTTAGAGGAAGAAGTCTAAATGGAACAACCTGAAGGATTCTCATTAACAGATAAACATGAATATGTGTGCAGATTAAAGAAAGCATTATATTGGCTAAAAAAAGCTCATTGTGCATGGTATTCAAGGCTGGACAAATTATTGCAAAAACAAGGTTTCAAGAAAGGAGGAGTAGAAAGAAATTTGTACATAAAGGCTAATGAAAATGAACTCCTAATTGTAGTAATATATGTAGATGACATCATGTTTGGTAGCAACAAAGAGAAGTTAACGAAAGAATTTAGTGAAGAAATGAAATCAGAATTTGAGATGTCTATGGTTGGAGAGCTCACCTTCTATTTAGGACTTCAAATTCAACAAAAGAACAAAGGAACATTCATCTCACAAGAAAAATACTTAAGAGAGATGTTGAAAAGGTTCCAAATGGAATACTGCAAACCTGTGTCAACTCCCATGATCACTGGATGCAAGCTATGTGCGAATGATGGATCAACAGATGTAGATCAAAAACTTTAGAGATCCATGATAGGAAGTCTGCTATACCTAACAGCTTCTAGACCAGACATTATGTTGGAAGTAGGACTTGTGGCAAGATATCAAGCAGCACCAAAACAAAATCATTTACTAGCAATCAACAAAATATTCAGATAGCTACAAGGAACTCCACATTATGGGCTATGGTATCCAAAAAGAAAAAGCTTCACTTTGAAAGCATATACAGATGCATATTGGGCCAACTATGAGGATGATAGGAAAAACACAAGTGGAGGTGCATTCTATTTGGTAAAAATCCTGGTGGCATGGCTAAGCAAGAAGCAAACTTCTATCTCTCTATCTACAGCAGAAGCAGAATACATAGCAGCAGCAGTATGTTGCACACAAGTGATGTGGATGAAACAAACTCTCCAAGACATGAAGGTAAGCATTGATGAACCAATTTCTATTAAATGTGACAATACAAGTGCAATAAGTATACAAAAAAATCTTGTACTTCATTCAAAAACAAAGCACATCCCAATTAAGTACCATTTGCTCAGAGAACAAGTAGCACAAAAAGTACTGAATTTAGAATATGTACCAACAAAGGAAAAAACAACAGACATGTTCACAAAACCTCTTGCAAAAGAACCATTTGAATATATAAGAGACAAACTAGGGGTAGTGTCTGTAGATGTTACTCTCTAACATGAAAAGAAAGCATCATTCCAGGGGGAGATCAGTCAACAAATATTTTCACAAAAGAGCCAGAGCAAGTGAGCAGTGCATGGAACAGGTCCTCAAGATCAGAGTATTATGGACAAGATTTGGGAACCACACTAAGAAATGTGCAACCCTTTTCCATTGATGTCAAAGGAGGAGGAAAAGAAATCAAAAGAAGAGTATTAAAGTATTTCCATCAATTCCAAAGGGGGAGACTGTTGGAAATATTGTCATTGATGGCAAAGGACAAGAAAGGAGCAGCACCTAAATTATCACTAAGGAAAAAGAACAAAGAAGAACCAGTAATAAGGCAAAGGAGACAGATAAGAAGCAAAGGCAGTGAGGGCAGCAAGAAGAGGCAGCTCAGACACCAGGAAGAAGCAAAGGCAGCAGAGAGAGAATTAAACAAGAATTAGAGGTAGCGAATAGAAGCAGAGGCAGTGGAGGAGAGAAGAACACACATCACAATCGGTGGGTAGATTAATGAAGAAGCGATGTGAAGTTGCAACTGCCGATATTGCGATGCAATCACATATCGCAATCGGAAAAACATAAAAGGAATTGGCAAGTGTTTGTATTTGCAATGCGATGATATGAGTACATGGGTACGCGGCAAGTGTTTATTATAATGTTCTAAAGGTTGTCACATGGGTACAAAAGAGTTTTATTAAAGAGATGTATTTCCAAAACATTTCCAAAGGTATTAACACTATACCTAAGGTCCAGTCAAACAAACAAAGGTAATTAGAGTGGGGCCCACAAGGAAAGTGCTTTTGCAAAACCATACCACTGGTTTCACATAGCTTTTGGGCCATGAGCAATTTATTCCATTTGGAACGTGATCATATGATACTATGAGATGTCACAATACTAAAACTGCCTATATCGCGTAATTTTTGAGAATTAAGGGTGAGGGGTCGAAATAACACGATAGCTGTCCAATTTGATGTGGAGAAGATCCAATGGTGATCGCATGGAAAAAGTGCATGGACGTTTGGAAATGTTAAATAGTAGGTATATTGTGAATGTGATATCCATCGGATCAAGATCGGTGAAGATCTAATGGTGGTCACATCACGCAAAAGGTGGAGTCTTAATGTTAAGGCTTAAAGCGTCATTGTTGAAGATTGACAGTAGAGATCTTATCGAAGATAGAAGATCGATGGTGGAGATCTCATCGCATCAGCGATCTCTTATCGCATCGGCAAGAAGAAGTGTTGAGGAGACAAGACATTGAGCATTGCGATTGTGATGGTGCAATTTAATCGCAACCGTCCGATCCCAATCAACCGCAATCGTTGGATCGTGAGTTGAGTAGGGCCATCGGAGTTATCGCATCGGCGTAGCGGAAGAGCAAGGGAACGAGTTTTCGAATGTTGCGATTGCGTTGATGCAATCCAATCGCAATCGTTAGATCACAGTCAATTGCAACCATTGGATCATAAATTTATGTTGGAGTGGGGTGTACATTGATCGATTACATCGGCGTAGATTCAGAAACACTGAAGTGAAAAGTGCAATGAAGAGAACGGATGTGATGTAGATTCAAAGCAAAGGTCTACAGGATTTCAAATCTGAGAGTATAAGGTTTCCCTTCGTTAAATCGCATCGATGGGTAAATGAGAAATATAACATATAATGTTTAAATTCCGAGGTACTGCCTGGCGGGACCCTCTTCTCATCGCATCGGCAGAGATCAGTGGCCAAAGGAACAATGGACCACTGAAGGTTGTGATTGCGATTGCAACAGTGTGATGGAATGTCAACCGTTGGATCGCGAAAGTTAAATGAAGCAGAGTGTGATGATCGTTAGATATAAAAGGTGGATGAGCACGTGGATATGTAAAAAAGACTCGGGTATGTGACCCGACACAGGGTAGAAGGCAGAGAAAGCTAAACATCATGGTAACAAGGAGATCAGCGTCATGGGTCGAGTCGGGCAAAAGGCGTTCTGGCAGAGCAACTGAAATATATCAACATAAATAACAGAAAATATTGTGATAGCAGGAGAAGTGTGAGTGATTGTAGCCCAAAATATTAAGAAAATAGAAGAAACAGGGCAGCTGTACAGTGGAGCTAGAATACAACAGTAGAAAATGAAAAGACAGTGACAACAACAAAAAAGACAAGCGTACAGCGAGCCAAGAGCTGAAAGGGCTAAGTGAATTGAAATACTTATTGTAACTGAAAATGTAAATGATTTAATTATATTTATTGTATGTGATGCGAAGGCAAATCTTCGTAGGCATAGGAAAAAATCCATGAGTGTTATAATGATTATCTCTCATGTAATAACTTGAACTGAAGAATGAGGAAACGAATGAGAAGGTGAAAGGCAAAGAGTCAAGCTGGTTCACTTCTAATTCCCTGAGGAATGCAAACAGTTGTGAAGAGAACACTATAAAGTATGTTACCATCATATGCATAAAGAGGTTAGAGAATGGAGAAATGAGGCAGAGAGGGTAAGAAGAAGGGGGCACAGATAGAGAATCTGTGAAGATACAGAGGATATATAAGGTAGATATGAAGGCTAGTGGACAACAGTGAAGAAGGAATAGAACAGAGCTGATATCCAGGTAAATCAACTTGTGTTTTTTCTATTATGAAAGAGTGAGGAAGTTGGTTCTTCCAGATCAAGTTGTAGCTTGATAGATGTCAGTTGTAGCGGGCTGAGGCAGGAGCCTCATGTAGGTTGTAACTTATAGAAAATAGATGGGATTTGGAGCTTCCGTGCAAGTTGTAGCTTGCAGAATTGAGGTAGGACCTTCCTGTAGGTTGGAGCCTACATAAAATTTGTGGTGAGAAGGAGTTGGAGCTTGCCTTTGCATCACAACAATAATAAGATGTGGTTTTCTCCCTTATGGGTTTCCACTTATATCCGGTGTCTATGTGCATGATGATTATGTGTTGATACTCTGTATTTAATCTACTTAATACCCGCTGCTCACTTATTAAGATTGTTATTTCACTATAAATTAAGTTGATCATGAAATGAAGATGTAAATAAGTGTCAAAGAAAGTCCTACAAAACCATGAATGCATTAAACTGATTCACCCCCTCCCCTCTCAGTTTAACTAAGGGTTCAACATATTTGTCACATCATTATGTGGTGGGCCTGCTATAGGTTATGCCTCTCTCCTATCAAAGAGATGAAGCGCTGCTGGTCGTGTTGGACTAAGATCTGCATTTAAAATTTAATCAGTATTGTACGATAGAAAATCAAATAAAAATTAGATAATATAAAAAATTCAAAATTATTTACTTACCTGTAGCATCTCACTGTGACCCTAGTGGAAGTGATGTATCAAGATCACCTCTAAAATCCATCCTTGCATAAGGAAATATTTTATCATGAATATTTGGTTCCTAAGCCATATAAAAAACTGAGTAAAACGAACCACTGCACCACCATCGCCACCATGGCGAGCCATAAATGCCACCCAATGTAACACGCGTGGTTCTCAAGGTCCTGTGGGATCCACCAGAGACTATTGACTATGATGTGTGGGATCCTCTCTAAAGCAAAAGATACAAGAATGTCCCATTACCGAAGTTTTTAAACTTTCCATTCTTATCTCTCGTGAGTTGGCCCTTCATGTTAGCCAAAAATCATTCAATCGAGTTGAAAATTATTCCCCCAGAAAATTCCTTTGGAGTCTGTATTTGTAATTTTTTAGAAACATGCAGAGCTACACTCCCACACAACGGGGTAATAGTGAATGCAATGATCTTGAGGTCAAGTCGAACAATAGTTCTGATAAAAACATGATTGTCCTTCAATTATGAATATGGGCTATAGTATTGAGCCATGTAAGAAGCAGTGGGAAGACCACCTAGTCTTTCCCAAATAAGGAAATGTCCCTCCCTCTAAGAGGTAATCCAGTGAGAAAATATATATCTTCTCGCTTGATCAGAAGACCATGGTTTCCAATAATGAAACATTGATCTCGAACATCCCATGCATTCTATAGCCAGGTCATTAGCTCAACCCGTGCTTTCATCCCTTGAATCGACCATAATTTATACAAGCCACAATTTTTTAATGAGAGGATTGTTGCCGAATCATCCATGGCTTCATTGCCTATAAGTGTATACTCTATTTCATGCTATTCCAACATGATTGTCAACCTACCCAACATCAATTTAATCATAGAAATCAGTTGGGAGATTTTTAAGCCATTTTTGTGGAGAGGAACATGTTTTTCAAAACCTCACAACACTTTTGTAGGTTATGTGTGTACACAATGCATTTTTTCTCACACGTTATACATAAAATCTATGGCAGCCCGATGATTTTTCTATTAAAAAATCATTTGGGTGCGCGGTTTTCTCCACGAAAACCCGCCCACCCCCGAGGGTAGATTTTAAAACATATCTTACCTCTAAAAAATACCCTAAAATCTTAAAATCAAGAATTAAATGGACGAAAACAAACATAATGATGATGTGGAATACCTGGAGTGAGCAGTTCTTGAAATGGTTGGTCGGTTCTCCTAATATAATCTCCGAAAGATTTTGGGAAAAAACTCTTTATGCTTTGCTATGAAAACTGAAAGGTGAAAATGACTTGTTTAAACTTCTTTTGTAGTTTTAAATGAATAAAATAATATTATTTTATTTATTTTTACTTTAGAAGTCAAATTAAAATATTTTTCCCTTTTTGAGAGTAGATGTTCGTGATTTTTTTGAGTTTTTGTGCAGGAAACAAGATATTTTGTGGAAACAATAATTTTGACATTGAGTAGAATTTTATCACTTTTTTAGGCTCTATAAAAATATGAAAGAGAAAAACCCTAGAGTAATCTTTTAAGCCCTTTTCAGACTCTTTAAACATGAAAATATCGTCGAGTACTTGACTATTCAAACTTGTTAAAGTTAAATGAACATTTGTCCATTCAGTATAAGTTTACGCCTTTTTCGGACTGAACTGGACTATTTATGAAAAAGGTATATGTTTACTAAGCATGGACAATAGAGTTCTCCCCTACATTATTTTATCCATTTTGGGGCTTGAGGGACTAAATTTTCGAAAAATAACACCATGGAGTTTACTTATGTTTTTATTCTGACTCCCTAAAACTGAAAAACGCTGAGCTAATCCTAAGTTGGACTCATTAAAATTAAACATTATAGGACCTGTCAATCACAATAGGACTGAACCACTCCTTGTTAGGGTTCGTTTTTAATAATAAGATGGACTCATCCAAAGGACGAGCTTACAAAAAAATAAAATTTTATCCTCCTGAAGATTGACAAAAATAAAGAGGTACTTGTGAGTAATGGTGGGGGGAAAGTGACAAAAATAATCCATTAATTATCCTTGTTTTGGAAAGTAGCATGTCTCTCTTAAACACGGCACTTTGTCACACTTGTACCTATATTGGGAAATCCTTTCTCTTATAGTTAATCAAACCACATTGAAAGTCTTCAGCCGGTTTCTGGGTATTATCTTTAGGTAAAATACTGTGAAGCCATTTATAGTGTTGTTATGTGTTCAAGAGACAGTTCAATTTACCATTCATTGCAAACATTTGTCTCCATTCACATTGACGATCCCTTAGTCAATCCTTGCAAAACATTTCTTCAGAACTTTTGTAGGAATTTACAGGGTAAGTTCTGTAGATCAAGAACCAAAGGTCATCGCTCACAAGCAGATCACAAATCAGTAGACTATTATAATCACGTGGTTAAAACCCTCAAAGAGGGAAACAGTCCATGCCTTGAGCCAATGCAGCCACTTCAAGAAATTTATTAATATAAAATAAAAGTTACATATGTTTCTCTCATAAACGGTTACTGGACAAATGACCCTGCATGATCTTTAAATAGAGATCATGGACCAATCGGGTGTTAAGCCACGGATCAAGTGCCATTAATACCGAGGTGAGAGATAACCGTCGGATCACTACAAATCGTGACCGTCAGATTATAAGTTACAAATGTACATGGTAAAGAAACACACTTTACCTAATTCTACACTAGACTAAGTTATTCATAACTATTTCCTATGTGTAGGATATCCTAACATCCCCCCTTAAGAAAAACTTGGGATAGGATTGAAGGATTTACAAAGGTGACAGAAAAGGAGCCTATTTCCTATGTGTCTAAATATCCTAACATCTCCCCTTAAGAACAAATTGGGATAGGATTGAAGGATTTAAAATAGTGACACAATATGAGAAGGAAGGAGGCATTAGAGGCTATCCCCCCTTAATGAAAACTTTCCTGAACTCCAAGCATGGATCGAATTTTGGTAAACTTCGCTTCTGTGAGAGCCTTCGTAAAGATATCGGCTACTTGATCATTGGTCGGACAATACTGCACTTCAAGAAAATAATGATGAATGATATTTCTGATGAAGTGTATGTGGAGTTCAATGTGTTTCATACGCTGATGTTGAACTGGATCTTTAGATAGCTAAATGGCACTCTGATTATCACACCAAAGTGTAGTTTGATGCTGCTAATGAAGACCAAATTCAGACAGGATCTGACAAAGCCACATGCCTTCCTTACTGGCTTCAACTACACCACGATACTCTGCTTCTACTGAAGAAAGGGATATGGCACTTTATTTCTTACAAGACCAAGTAATAGGTCTTGAACCAAGAGTGAATACATATCCTGCAGTGGACTTCCGATCATCAGGGTCACCAGCCCAATCAAAATCAGTGAAACCAATCAACAAGGGATATGCTCCTACACTGTAATGAATCCCGAACTAAACTATACCTCGAATATATCAAAGTATTATTTTAGCTTCTTTCCATTGACTTTCATGAGGTTGGTGCATAAACTGAGTGAAAAGACCAATGACAAAGGAAAGGTCAGGACGAGTATGGGTTAGATACAAAATTTTACCAACAAGTTGACGGTATAAGGTAGCACCAACTTCAGGCGTAGTACAGTTGACTAAAATCTTGACTCCAGACAGAAAGGGAGAAGGGGTAGGCTTACATTCTTCCATGTGAAAGTGGCGTAGAAGATCACAGGTATACTTGGACTGAGAGAGGGTAATGCCTTCCTTGGATTGCAAGACTTAAAAACCAAGGAAATAATGCAAGTGTCCTAAGTCTGTCATTTAAAACTTCTTTTTGAGGCTAGACTTCACATTGTTTACATGGTTTGGATCACTACCAGTAAGGATAAGATCATCAAAAAAAATAACAAGGATGGTGAAGGAATTACCCACTTTCTTGGTGTAGACAGTGTTGTCAGAATGACACCTAGAAAAGCCATTATCTAAGAGAAATCTATTCATTTTGGCATACCAAGGCTGAGGAGCTTGTTTGAGACCATAGAGAGACTTCCTAAGGCGACAAACAAGGCTGGAGTCTTTTTGGATAAATCTAGGGGGTTGTTCCATGTAGATTTCTTCATGCAAATCTCCATGTAATAAGGTGGATTTAACATCCATCTGATGGACTTCCCATTTCAAGGAGGCAGCAAGGGAAAGAACAAGGAGGATAGAATTAATTTTGGCAATAGGGGAGAAGGTTTCAGTATAGTCAATGCCTTCAACTTGTGAAAAACCTTTAGCGACAAGACGAGCTTTATGTCTATCCACTTTTACATCTGGTCCAAAATTTGTTTTTTAAACCCATCTGCATCTGACAAGTTTTATTCCTTTTGGAAGAGGAACAAGATCCCAAGTATGGTTTTCCAATAAGGAACAATACTCTTCATTCATAGCTTCATCCCAATCTAGATGACCGAAGGCTTCTTCAAAGGTTTCTGGATCAGGCTTTTCTGGAACTTGAGCCAATAAGGAAGAGGCTCTTTCGAACTGAGAACGTGTACGTCGTCGATTATTAGGGTCACCTTCAAGAGAACCTGCTGCATCGCGAGTAGAGCGGACCCCTCTTGGAAGTGGTGGATTATAAGGAAAATTTCATGAGCTGGAGGAGGATTTTCATCCTCGTTGTCATCATCTAAACTAGAAGGAATGCTACTAAAAATAGAAGAGAGAGAGAGAGAGGTGGCACATATGTCGAATCAGGCTCACAGGCCAAAGGTGGCACACCCACCAAACTAGGCTCGCAGGCCGATATATTTTCATCAAACTTTACATCTCTTCTAATGATTATATTTTTGGATTTGGGTTAAGGAAGTCTATATCCTTTTACATCTTCAGAATATCCAACAAAAATACATTTTTCACTCTTAGGTTCTAAGGCTTTATGTTTCGCATCTGGAATATGGGCCCAAGCATCACTTCCAAAAACACAAAAGTGACTTACATCTGGTTTGATTGAGCTCCAAGCTTCTTCTAGAGTTATATTCTTTAAAACCTTAGTAGGAGTGCGATTTACTATGTAATTTGCACAGTTAATGGATTTTTCCCAAAAATTGAGACCAAGTCCTTTAGATTGAAGCACACAATTAGCCATTTCTTTTAAGGTGTGATTCTTCCTTTCAGCTACACCATTTTGTTGTGGAGTATATGGAATAATATGTTGCAATTGAATACCATGCTCAGTGCAAAAGTTGATAAATTTGTTTTTAACATATTCTCTGCCATTTTCTGATCTTAACTTAAGAATGTGATGTCCAAATTGTTTCTCAGCAAAGGCTTTAAAGGCCAAGAACATGTTAAAAACCTCACTCTTGAGTTTTAAGAAATATACCCAAGTGCATCTAGAAAAATCATCAATGAAAGTTAAGAAGTACTTGTAACTAGAGAAAGAACAAACAGGAAGTGGACCACATAAATCATTGTGCACAAGCTACAAAGGGGCTCAAGCGTGCCAAGAGGCACATTTGTCAAAACTATCCTGATAATTTTTTTCGAGTACAAATCTAGAGCAAACACCATCTTGGCAAGATACCATAGGAAGGCCCGTCACCATATTTTCCTTACATAGAGTTTGAAGAGAGCGATATTTTAAGTGACCAAGTCGCTCATGCCAAAGTTTGCTCACATCATCATTATGAGCAAAAAAAATAGAGGGAAGAGATGATGACCCAAAGTTTTCAAAATTATACAACCTTGTGGAGTCATTAGCAATGCCAGTAGCTAAAATATGTTTAGGATCTTTGAGGTCCTTGATTACAACATCATGAGGTGAGAATTTTACTATTTTCCCTTCACCTGAATGAGTTATCTGATAAACAGATAGAAGGTTGCATGACAAGGTAGGGACACATAGTACATCATTAAACTAACCATTATCTAAATGAATGGTTCCAGATCCTACAACACTAATAGATCTATCATCACCAACATAAATATGTTTGGTGTTACAATCATTTAAAGAAGAAAACATGGATTTTTTTTTATCCATGTGGTAAGAAGCTCCAGAATCAATGAGCCACTCATGAGAAGGAGAAGAAGAAGATATATTTCATGCATAACCAGATCTTGATGCTTGACAACCACAAGCAGAAAGTGTCATGCCTGAAGATGAAGGTGAAGAGTGCTTCAAATTGATGTTGTGCTTCTTTGTTGCTGCTTCTAAGGCTACCATCTTCTTAAAACATTTGGACTCTATATGAACATCCTGATTGCAAAAGTTGCAATGTCTATCTGTGTTCTTCCCTTTGTTTCAATTTGCCTTATTATTTTGGTGATTTGATTTTTCAGTTTGCGAATGAAATTTCTTAGGGCCCTTCTTTGGTTTAGGACCATATTTTTTAGGATATTGCTTCTTGGGATTCTTTTGATATCGTTGTTGTTGGGCTTCTAAGGCTTTCTTAGAAGCATTTCCAGCAGTGATAATACCAAGGTGTAAAAGGTTTTCTTGTTCTCTTATCAAAGAATCACAAAAGGCATCAAAAGAGGGATTCTTGTAGGTGGCTCCTAAAGAAATCATGGCTTCTCCAGTGGAATGGAAGGTGGAAACAAATACAGAGTATGCAGGGCCAAGCTTAGCAAGAATGCAATAGATGAGGCTACCATCGTCCTTTTTGATCTTACAACCTTCTAAAAGAATTCTGAGGGTCTTAAATTTGGACAAAAAATATTCAATGGAGGAGAAATTATTGGGGTCCAAAGTAAGAAACTCATTTTCAAGCTGGTGGACCTGGATTTGATTTTGAACACCAAAAATAGTTTTTAGCTTTTCCAGGGCCTCATCAGGGATGCCAATGTCAACGATATGAAATCGAAGATCTTGAGCAATGGACATTCCTATCAACCCTCATGCTTGATATTTTTTATTTTCACATTTAGCATATTTATCATCCTCGAAAGGTTTAGTTTCTTGTCATGTGGCTATTATATAAAGCCCTTTACTTCTATGTATATCTACAATGTGAGGTAGCCATTGGAAATAATTGGTGCTATTAAGAATAACTGGACATGCACTTTCCATTTTTTTTTAACTGAAGCTGAGAAAAGCTGAAACTAACTAATCCAATGGAAAGATCTTGAAAAATTAGGCCATTTAAAAAAAAACGGCTCGAAAAATGGCTTCCAAATGAAGAAGTTATGCCTTTTGAAAAATCTGAGTTGTAGATGTCGAATAGTTACGGGAACGGGATGAAGTGCGGTTTTTTTTTTTTAAATTCCTTCCCTTTGAACAATTTTTTTTACAAAAGAAGCTTGAGAATAAGACTTGAACCCAAGACCTCTATTATCATAAACTAAGCCCTCACCAAGTGAGATAGTAAAAGAATCACATTATTTTAGAAAGGAGGAACGATGTATTATTATTATTATTATTATTATTATTATTATTATTATTATTATTATTATTGGTGGTGGTGTGCGTGCCTTTTCCTGCACAAAAAACACAAAAACGAGAAAAAAAAAATGAAATGCAAAGCCTTACGGTAGAATGTTATATTCTCAGTTAGCCTTACCAACAACTATCACTTTTTTCACTATTTCTGATTTCCTGAGATCAGACAAAGACGTGAGGAAAGAGCATACGTAGCAAAAAAAATCCTTTTTTCCTATTTCTGATTTGCTGAGATTGCACAGAGCGCACAACAAAGAGCATACACAGAGAAGAGGGTATAGATCCAGCAAATAAATAAAACCTTAATACAAAAAATAAAAAAACAAAATGAAATAAGCAGAACTATTAACAAATATAACTGCAAAATAGATGCTTTATACCTCCAGATCTAAACTGACATAACTTGGGCAGCTGGAAACCTTTTCGCATGAAACGAAAGGCGTTCCTCAATGTAATAGATGCTCCAGACACAATTGAGTAGTTCTCGAAGCCCATAAATGTTCAGAAATAGTAGATCTACAAAAAGACATTCGCATGCAGTCAAACCAGAATTTTGATAAAAAACAGACGCGGCCCTCAAAACAGCTCTGATACCATGTAGGAATTTACAGGGTAAGTTGCGTAGATCAAGAACCAAAGGTCACCACTCACAAACAGATCACAAATCAGTACACCAGTATAATCACGTGGTCAAAACCCTCAAAGAGGAAAATAGTCCATGCCCTGAGCCAATGCGGCCACTTCAAGGAATTTATTAATATAAAATAAAAGCTACATATGTTTCTCTCATAAACGGTTACTGGAAAAATGACCCTCCATGCTCTTTAAATAGAGATCATGGACCAATCGGGTGTCAAGCCATGGATCAAGTGTCGTTAATACCGAGGTGAGAGATAACCATATGATCACTACAAATCCTAACTGTCGGATTATAAGTTACAAATGTACATGGTAAAGAAACACTTTACCTAACTCTACACTAGACTAAGTTATTATTAACTATTTCCTATGTGTCGAAATATCCTAACAACTTGATCTAATGGTTTCATGTCGTATGATTTCCTCCGATGGATTAATTTCTATCGACATCAACTAATTATCTAGAAATTTTATTTGGAATCCTATTAGTACCTTGGAATTTGCATGCCCTAATGACAGGTTTCTCTCCTTCAACGATACATTCTCAAAATTGACTTTCAATCGAATGATTCTATGAGTGTTCGACTACAAATCATTCATTCACACTTTATAGATTGTGCTAAAGTACTTTGAGAGCCATTGTCATTATTGGTGATTTCTCTCACACTTGTTAACGGTTCTCATCATTGACCGGTAATCAAGTGGTTTCTACCATGTTCAACTCCAACACAATCAATCGCATGGATATATTTGTACTAGTTCGAGAAGCAGAAATCAAGACCCTAGATCTAGTTTCTACCATCTAGGATAAAATGAGTTATATATTCATAATATAGTAGACTTCTTATGAGAGATGGTTGTGCCCATATTGTGTCTACTTTTGATGTAATACTAAAATCATATATGTACCAGAACACTTAGTTAGTTTTGCTTTCAGTATGGGAATTCATACATTAGTGATGATATATATTTGCATTGAATGTTTTTACAGGTTTTCTACCCGTGTCTCGAATCCAATCCTCGGGATGATAAAGCACTTCACTATTCAGAAAAAACTTTCTCAGGCTTTTCACTTTAGGGGCCAATCTGTTACATGTCATTTTGTCACCACGACATTTGATTGTTCATATGGTTCTATCGCCATCCATATCATGTTATCTTAGAATTAAAAGACACTCATGTTCCTCAATCAAGTCTTTGAAATTAGAGAGAATATCTGTAAAACCATTTAAAGATTACCTACGCAGTCTTTATAGCCTTTTCCTGTGCATGTGCTCATGCTTCTTCCATTAGCTACGACGATCGCTGCGCTGCTCACCACTAAAACCTGTGCACCCCCATGAAAAGAAAGTAAAAATAGAAAGTAACATCTAGAAGTCTAGTTGCTCAAATATTCTCCCAACTAAAAGCCTCTAGAGTCGCTCCAGTTCGAGCTTTATCCCTCTACTCATGGAACTTATCCCTTGGTCAAAGGAACTCAAATCCCTTCATGGGAGGAATCCATCCCTTTCTTAATGGATCTAAAACTACCTCAATCTCTCTATAAATTTAGCTCAAGTTTCATATGGAAGGGTAGATATGTAGAGCCAATATGAATAGAGACTGATTTGTATAGTTTCTAAGCTGGAGATAGTTCATAGAGTTCATAGTTATATGCTAGTGAGTTGTTGTTGACAAATTGAAGATCACATCTTTTTGCCCATGAATTCATGTTGGTCATTCTAGAGAGGAAGGCTTATCATGCTGAAGGAAAATGATTTCTCAGACACATGGGAGAAATCTATACAACATCAAGGCATCCGATTGTAAGATTTATCTTTCTAATTTATGATAATACATATGGATCTCTTTTTCTCATTGTCTTGTTTCAGAATTCATGGAAATGATGTCAATACTTAGATTTCTTTATCTAAGTATTTATTATTATTATATACTACAGGTGCTTTGATCACTTGTCTTGTATGTGATTGAAGTTTCTTTTCATCATTGAAGAACTACTTTGGAGTGAAAGGCAAAGGACTACATCAGACATCTTGGTTGAAAGGTAGGAGCATGTCCTACTTATTTCATGGTTGTAATAATCTAAAATACAAATAATATTGAGAAAGATATATTCAATGGATCTGTCTTTCTAATTACTCATTGGAGTACAAGGGAGATTTCTCTTGTCTACAAGAGGGACTAATCCTAGTAAAAATAGTCCATTACTTCACTTTCAATTAGGTTTAGGTTTGTCCTGATCTTCCATGCACGAAATTTTTTAGTTCCACACATTTTGTTACTTTCCTTGCAAGAAATCATTTTCATAGATATAGAATACTTAATTGGAAACATTCTTTCTACTTTTATCAAATTCCATGTTGATGATGCTGAAGATGATGGCATGATATGCCTCTTAGATTGATTTAAAAGTAGTGATAATAGATCCTTGAAAATCAAAAATTACTTTAGAATGCTGATGTCTTCAATAGTGTTGGGTGGTGCTTGATGATGTATCTTCCAAAAATGTCATCAATATTAAGAATATTTGATGTGAAATATTACCTCTAGATGTGTGCGATAAGGTTGAAGGTCTTCATGGGATGGATTTGAGGATTTCCTTGAAAACTGATTTGACTTTTCAAAGTACTATCTAACTTTGACATTGAAGCTTTCTATAGAAATTGATACTTACTCTTTGGTCTTTGAGTGTCTCCTTCTCACATAGCCCTTTTTCTTCGACACCTTAGCTCTGAAACCATGTTTAGAATTTGATAGGGCGTAGTTTAATTCAATTATCTACTTAATAATTACTTGTGATCGTGTTTCTCTTACTTATATATCCTCTTCATTATCTTATTATATCTTTCATCAAGTCAATTATGAAAACACAAATAACACAACATTTTGGCTCTTCTAGCCAGTGTCAAAACCTCTCCCTCTTAGATAGGAAAAACCACAAGTAATTCTTCTTATAGACTTCAATTGACAAGTACCATGACCATGATACAAACCTTGAATAATGTATGCCTCCAAGACCTTGTCATTGCTTCATTTTTATTTCTAGTGTAGCTTCCTTATTTTTTCCATACTTCTCTGCACTACTTTGCACCATTCTATACCAGTCTTAGAAAGCTCGGTTCCTAGTCCTTGAATGATGTGATTCCTTTGATATTCCTTAGAATATAGTCTTTGTCTCCTAAAGACTCTTTCATGATTTTATTTCTGCACCCTCTAAGCCCAAGGCCGAGATCCTTTTATGTTCTAGTAAGACTCCTTTGTACCATAATTACCTTCGACCTCTTTGCCAGATATGTGTTTACCCAAACTGAAATATATATGACTCTTATTTAGCTCAAAACTGAATTTTTGATATGCTGCGGTAACCCTATTTTTCACAGATATATGCAAGGCATAGATGTAGCTCTTGAAGACGGAATTGTGTAGACTTTATTACCACGTAGACTTGCCTTTTTTCTTCGTTTTATATCTATTATCCTTATGCACTAAGATCCACACTGTATTTCATACTGAAATTCATAATTTATCTGAATTGTTTTCTTCATAATGAGTCCAAATTTCCTTTATTTATAGTGACTGTTTCTAGATTCTTGGCCGTCATGTGCTTTTTAGGAAGGTCAACTTCATCAAGGAGGATATTTCCAACACATTTGGATCTGACTTTGGGGAGCATAGTGATAGGGTCTTTGTAGCATATATTAGTCCTTTACACAAGTGTAACATGACATCTCATACATGAATATATTTAATACATTTATGAAAAGATGAAAAATCCCTAAAGGATATCAAGAAGAAGACTTTGACCTATAATAAAAACTAATTTCTCATGAAACCCATGAGTCAAGCTTTAAAAGATACATTTTATTATTTTTGTCTTCTTCATTACATAAATTCATAATTACATAGTCATTATGCAGACCGATCCTAGTTATACTTTTCAATGTATTGATTGGATTTTTTATTCCTTAATAAGGGCTTCTTCTCCTTTGTATTTTATGTGTAAATGGATTGGTTTTTATGGTTGTTATATCCTTGTTATTTTGATGGGTTACATGTCACTGGTCATGAGTATGTTCTATGATAGAATTGATGTAAGGATCTGATCACATTTTGATTAGAAAATAAATATAAAATGTATATATGTCCTAATAGATGATAATGGAGATATTGTGATCAGGAAACAATGCTTCATTATTAATCTCAGATAAGTATGAGACCTATATTCTGAAATATGATTTTATAACCTGTATGTTACATATTTGTGACATGTTTGACGAAATTCATATCATGCTAGTAAGGGTTAGGTCAAGTATTTGTATCAATTTTTTCATTAGTATATTTTTTCCCATGTTATTTATCATTTCTAAATTTTTCATGAAGTTCTTGGCAATGGCCTGATTCCTAGCCCTAAAAAAGTGGCAGAAATCTGGGGTCACTCACACAAAACTATTTGGAAAATTCCATAGTCGTTGGCATGCCTTATTGTGGGAGCGACTAGAAGGCCTTAGTCAATTGCAGGGCTTATCACGAGAGAAAATCGGGGTCAAAGATAGTCAAAACTATGATTTGTCTCAGGGGATTACCGCTTGGAAGGGTTGGTTGGACCCTAAAGGTTTTGTACTATGTGTGCAAGTTCATATTTGTTGTGTTATATAGGTTCCACTTCCTTAAGGGGACCTAGGAGGTTGAATCACTTCATAGTAGCCTCTCGTCACATGTTTACCCTAATCTCTCCATCTATTTGTAGCCCTCTTTGTCTTCCCATATTTTCCCTCTTTCTCTCCTCTCCTCTTCTCTCTCTTCCCCCCTCCTCTCTCTCTCATTCTCTCCCCATCTCTCCATTGACACTCCTTCTCTCTCTCAACCTCTATATTTGTATGTATTTTTTATTTCCTCCCACTCTCTCCCCATCCAAATCCATATATCACCCTCTCCCTCTCTCCTTCTCTCTCCCCCCTCATCTCTCCCTTGCTTCCTCTCTCCCCCTCTCTCCTTCTCTCTCTCCCCTCCTCTCTCTAGTCCTTCCTCTCTTTCCCTCTCTCTCTCACCTCCCTATCTCTCCTCCCCACCACTCTCTCTCTCTCTTTCTCTCTCTCTCTCTCTCCACCCTCCAACTCTGTCACTATCTACTCCCCGCCCCCCCTTTCTCTCTAAAATTTTATCCAATTTTATTATGTTTAAGAAAATATCAAAATTAAAAAAATGTCAATTCATTTTAAAATATTAAACTTATATTTTGGATCAATTGGTTGTAAAATATTAAACTTATATTTTGGATCAATACAATAATGAAAAACTTAAAAACATATTACACTATCTTTCCTCTATTATTGTTAGTAACTTTTCTTGATGTAATTGCTTTGATCCTTAGTTAATATGGATCTACATTGGTTCTTCATAAGACTATTTATAATATATATATTTCACATCTTTATATATAAAAAGTATTCTCATTTTTCATTTTATTGAAACCTTGATTTAATTTATATGGGAATAGTTTTAGTAGTCATAAGGATAGAGGGTTTAGATATATCTCAAATGTAATTATAACCCTTTTCCTTTTAGATTTAATTAAAATAATGTTATTAAATTAAATCAAAATAAAGTATTTATAAAATATTTCTATTGTGAAATAAGTGATGTTTTTTTGGCATGCCGTATCGATAATCCATGGTATTGGCTCATGGTATTTTAACAAAGCCTATTTACAAGTGGTATTGTAAAAAATCCTATTTCCGAGTTAAGAATATCCATGGTAAAGTGGGGTAAATATCCATGGTAAAGAATCTTGTCATATTGTTATAAAAAATATTTTTATTGGGAATGTGGTATTGATAAACCATTGTATTCGTCCATGGTATTGTAACAAATCTTATTCAAAATTTCATAATAGTAATGGAAAAGTGTCATGAATATGCATGGTTAAGAATCTTGTCACGTTGTTATGAAATATTTTGATTGTGAAATAAGTAATCATTTGTAGGCATGTGGTATTAATAAGCCTAATTTTTTATGGTATCATAACAAACAAAATAAAAATATAACAAATTGAATTTCATTATTTTTTACTTTAAATTTTTATTATTGAAGGATTCTTATTTCAACTTAAGGTGGATGAGTATTTGTTCACTTTTTTTATTTCAACTCAAGGTGGATGAGGATCTCAAGGGAATATGCTCAACATATGCTTCCCCTTAATGCTTATCAATGAATGTAGTGTTGCATTGAGATTTGAGATTATTGCAATTCTAATAAGTTCCTCCATGATAAGTTCCTAATTATTATTTATAACATTCATTAGTATATAAGAAAATTTTATTTAGCAAAATGGTCCATTTTACAATAAGATGCATAATTCCTTCTTTTTATCTAGTTAAATTTGACCCATAACCTTTTTATACATGGTTAATCAAGTAAATGTGTGCATATGTAAGGTATTCTTCATGTGTTGCAATAGTTTTTAGTTCTTTTGGTTATGCTTATGAATCCTTCAGCTATATCATCCACATTAATATTTTTAATGTGTTTGTACTAGTTATTAATTGACCTAACATTTAAATGTTTACACACATCCTCTATACTAGGGTGTATATTACTTTTACTCTCGTCCCCCATATCAAATTTAAATTTAATTATTTTTTCACTGAGAAAACATTTAAAGGGGTTCTCTTATAGAGCACCTTTGGGTCCAATGAATAAATTTTTTTCCCATATTAAATACTCCACTCGTAGGTTCTTCCATTTGATGATGTACTTAATAATTGTTTAAATTCTCAAGTTCTTAATCCTTGTTTTATGGATTGTTTCTAGTTCTAGTATAATTTTCCATTCTTCAATAATCTCTAGTAAATTCATTTGGAATGAGATCTTATATCCAATTATCTTCTTTAAGAAAAAATCATAGAATACTAGACGTACACATAGAGATGGAGGAAGCTCCAATTTTTAAACCATACTTTAATAACACCTTTTAGGTCGGCAAAGCCTAGATGTTAATTTATTTGGACGAATACATGATGAAACAACATTTTTTATAACCATCATCATCAGTGAAAGGAAATAAATTTTCCTAGGCTAAAATATGCCAACCTCTATCATTTCTTGAATCTAATGCTCAATATTATTTTTTTATGCATATGGATACCTATAAGGCCTAATGTTAAGTGAAACACTTTTAAGTTGCAAATGAATAAAATTTTTATTATATTGAGTAGGTGGAAGATGATTAGGGATCTTTCCAAATACCTTTTAATCATTGTTTATAAGCTTTTGGAGATCCACCAAAGTAGAGGATATAATTGTTTGAAAATATTATTTGAAAACTTGTGCAATTATACCATGGTGTCCCTTTTTAGTTTTTTTGTCCAGTTATTAGAGAATATTACTTTATAGGGTACTCATGGATACCTATAAGCTTAATTTTCTTTCCTTATGATGAAAATATTCTAGAAATATCTTAAAAAGTAAGGTCCATTGTTGCCAATGATTTTAACAATTGGACATATAATACAACATTAAAACCACCCATTTTGGATTTCAATCATGGTAATATCAGATACATAACCCCTAATATTAAAGTTAATACTATGGCACTTCCATGAAAATTTTATAGTACCTCCATTTATAAACACTACCTGAAATTCACGCATTGGAAATACAAAGTAATTGATACGTTTACCCAATTTATATTTGATGAAGTTATGGGTATTACCATAAACAGTCAACATGATTACCTTTCTAATTTTGATGCACGCCTCTATATTTACTGTTTGTAGAGTATTGATGTTGTATAATTCATGAAAAAATATTGTTGCAATACTCTCTTCTAGTTATAGATCTTGTGACTGTTCCAATTCATGATATTCTTCCTGTTTACAATTTCTATACAACAATTTTTTCTCATTACATTTATTCTTGTTTCTATATTTGATGTCATAACTGAAACATATTACTTTTTCTATTCTTTTATTCGTTTGTTGAGGTGTTGACCCTTTTAGTTAACTGAGGTTAAGAGAGGGAGCATGATGTTCTCTATGTTCTTAGTGACCACTTTTTTAGTAGCCATATTTTCACTTTCAACTTTCCTTGCTAGACTAAAAGTATTCTCTAGTGATTTAGGTTCAAAGATATGGACTTCATGTTGGATTATTCCATTAAAGTTCCAATTTTTATTATGAAAATTTTACCCAAGTTACTTCAATATATCACACGAGATTATTCAAAATTTTACAATAAAAAAATATTTTTAGACAAGGTTATAACACAACTACCAAGATGGCTTGTTTAAAAATGGATTTTAGAACAAGTCACAAACCCTAGAAAATTATATGCATTAGTTGTGCTTTGGTCTTCCATACCTCCTTGAACAACCATATCTCTTTGCGCTTGCCTCCTTTGATATTATTAATAACAATCTGTTCATTTGTGTTTTGTCTCTTTCTCGATCCATGCATAGTGAAAAAATATATGTAGACATAAATCATTTTACATTGTTCGTGATGAAAGTAGTTTTTTTTTTTTCAAATGAGGTTAATTGGATGCAAGTACAAGTTATGTTGAATGTCATTGCAACATTTTAATTTATAGTTAGGCATTTAAAATGAATAAAATATATCATTGAAGTCCCTAATTTTATTTTTTTATGGTATGTCATGCTAAATAGGTTGTTGAAGGCGATATTCAAATGGTGAAAACTCATTATTTTTTTTAAAGGTGAGGTAGGTTTATATGAGAATTCTCGAGGTGACTCGACAATGAAAATTTATGATTAATCTAGCTACTATTGAAAGTAGAGCCTTCTTCATTTTCTTAACTTTCATAGATTTTATTTATTATATTAGATGTTTCACACTGTAAGGTAGAGTTATATAGGTTGTTGGTGCGAATGATATCTAGGTAACCACTTAGCGCATATGTTGTATGATGTTGGTACTTTAAACGATAGAGCATATATTGTTGTTTTTATTGGCATAACATTGGTAAGCTGAAAGTTTCCTTCTAACAACAACAAAAAATTGAAATCGATATTGTTCAAACCCCAACATCTAATCCAGAGGAGAAGATATCATCAGGTGGAGTAGATATTGACATTGTAGCTATGAAAGTCCTTGCAACAACAATAGATCCAATCTTTGAAAGGGTAAGGACATAATTTTATCCCCCCATGTATGTCAGATTTATATTCCTCTAATTCATAACGTTTCTCAAAACGTTCAATCTTATTTATGTATTGTTGAGAACGTTTGGAGGTCTTGTTTACTTTGTCTATTGACAGCTTCTAGAATTTTTTTCAAAACCCTTTTATTTTTTCCCATCATCACTTGTATTTCTATTTCACTTGGATATTCTTTTTATGAGGGTAAATTTAAAATAATATTTCATATATATTAGTTTTTGGCACTCATTCTTTCTGTTGTAGAAAAATACCTTCAAAGATTTAAAAACAAATGTTTTTTTGTGTGGAAAAATGTGTTTAAATTCAAAATGAAGATGATATCCAAAACTATATATATATATAAAGTTGAAGTTCAATAGACGTATATAATTTTTACAATTTGTCTAGTCCATACTATTCATAAAATTTTGTAAAATGAGTAATTTTAAATTTATATTAAATAGAAAAGTTAAAACACAGTAAATGATAAATAAATTTTAACTTAAATAATTAAAACATATAAAAATGTAATTTATTAAATATTAATAAATATAAATAATATTAAATTTGTTAAACACATTAAATAAATATAAATTATTTCAAATTATATATATATATATATATATATATATTCACAATTTTATTTCTTATTATTCACATTCAACGCAATGATTCATAAAACCATTGCAAGACTTTCCTTACGTATTTAAATCACATAAATCAAGTTGTAAAAATTAAAAAATATGATCTTGATTATGAGTAATATGGACCAATGTGGTAGAAAGAATGGAAACAATTAGTTTTATAGAAAGTTCAAACATTTGGCGGAGATAACTGTTCAATTTGTAAAATCCTTTTTACGAAATAATGAATTTATGTATAGGTATTTAAAAAATAGCTTATCTATATCTATATTTATATTGTAATTGGATGATGACTTGATCTTTGTATAGGTTTGTATGTTTACCAATTTTAATTTTTTTTAAGATGAGTGGTGACTTTGTAATTGGATGATGGCTTACCTTTGTAAGATTTGGATGTTTAGGAATTTAATTTTTTTTTTTATGTGTGTCTGGAAATTGGAAGGAAAACTATTTGAAATCGGAAGGGATTTTATAAATCAAATGTTATGATGAATTTAATTGTGATTTTATTTTTGCAAATATATATTCACCGAAAATTAACAATATTCATATTTATTCATATTTTTTTGTGAACACTCACTTAAATTTGAATACTTATATTTGTATGCTTATTTAAACCTTATGTTAAGGATTATATAAATTATGTTGGGTAGTAAAATTTTGTAAATATGTTTATCTAAGTAAATACAAAGAATCTACAAAGTGATTTTTGAATTGAAAAATATTGACATTTAGAAACCAATTAATTATCCGTGTCTATTTTGGAATAGGGTTTTCAAAACTTTAATTCAATTATTATTAACTATTAGGTAGATAGGAGGCACTTCACCTTCACCATGGAATGTGAAAGTAGTCATGTTATCTGTGAGAAACTCTATTAAAATTGTTGCATGACTGGGCTTTTTCGGAGTCCATATTTTCCCATTTTTTTTCCTCGAGTGATGAGTAAGTTTGAAAAAAATGAATGAAGTGAAAATTTGATCAATGTAACTAAATTTACTGACTTCTCAGCCAAGCTTATTTGAGGGTTTCTATGATCACTTCTTATTTTCAAAGCTAATTTCTAAGGTTTCAATTTCTAAATTTTGATATACTTTAAATCTTTGAATAACTAACCCAAGTTTACTACTTGTTTCTTTCTCCATGTTGCTAATAATCTCACACTATGTATTAAAAAAAAAACATTTTTCTTACATAACACATATTTAAAAACTACCATGCATAACTCGTCACAGTCTTGGCCATAAATATATGAATAGTTGCCCTCTATGTTTTGCGTTCTTTGCACTTTTTTTGAGCAAAAAAGTTGTCATTATTGCTTGGGAATCCCAATTTTAGGAGACAAGGAGAAAAATAAATTACATATTAATCAAAAGAGGTACATTAGGAACATTATCATATAGTTGCAATGGAATTTTTCAAATCAATGAAAGGAAGTAGATAAGAAATTTTTGCTAGAAATATGTTTGTAGACATAAGAACTAGCATAATTATGTGAGTACAACTCCATATCATAATATTGTTGGGAGATGAATGTTTATTAGGGTTCCCAGAAGACCTAATATTGCACTTGTTGTCAGCATTGTGAACCCATTTTTCTTCTATCCTAGACTAGAACATTCAGTCTGTGTTAAAAGGATTTCAAAAATATCTTTAAGGCACATCTAAGCACCAAATTACAATAAGTGGGAATTCTCAATAATATCCAAATCTCGTTATTGTGAGTTAGAGTGAACATGGGACATTGAGAACAAGAGATCGAATTCACGCTACTATTTTATCCTTAGTGGAGGCACACTTTCATGTGGAAGCAAGAAACAAAATCGACAATTTATCTTTCCACTACAAAAGCATAGTACATAGAAACATGTCGAACTTCAAAGGAATTCAGAGGGTGGAGAAGATTATTGCAAGACATTAGGCTCACTCAAGCACAACCTACAGTATTGCAGAGTGTCAACACCAGATGTACAATCATGACAGACCATTCAAAGTATCACATAAATGTTATGTGTATAGGGATACAATACCACTTGATTTGTGAATAGATTGATAAGAAATAAATATAGATGGTGTATTGTACAATGTTGTAGAAATGAAGACAAAGGAAAGATCCTACCTTCACCACAAAATGTGAAGGAAAATATTCCACCTTTGCTGTGGAATGTGAAGTCATCGTCTTATCTTTATCAACTCTTCAACAATATTTTTCCGTTATCTACAAAACCATTCCTGTTTTCCAAAATTCTGAATAATCCAACATATGAAAATAGTATTTCCTATGTCCAAAATGTGCCTTATTAAGATTGCAAAGAAATTCTAAAATTGATGTATGAATGGGCTTTTTCAGGTTTCATATTTTCCCTCTTCTTGCCTTGAGTGATGACTAAGTTGGAAACGAATCAACGAAGTCAAAATTAGATAAAAGTAACTGACTTTACTTACTTTTCATCCAAATTTCTTTGACGGTTTCTATGATCACTTCTTCTTTTCACCATTTCAATGATTTCTTTTTATCTTCTAACTTTGAATGGCATTTTCTTTACTAATTTTAATCTTCAAAAATTTCATATATATATATATATATTATTCTTTTTTAATTTATACCTTACAACATTTCCTTCGTAACATTTAATATAATTACTAATTATAATTCTAAAAATCCACTAAATCCTTAAGATATTTCAAAAAACATATAATAATACAGAGGGGGTTCAAAGGTACTTGTAATATGCTTCTTCTTAATAATTGTAAAAACTTTTTGAAACTTGCCCCAAACAAATAATCGTAAAAAAAAATTGAAATTTACCTTAAACATATGGTGACACCACTTCGTGTTGAACAATTTCAAAAACTTTGTTCTATGAATCATTCTATCTCTTTAAATTCCTTCCTCACCTCTTATTCATTGTAATCGTTATTTATGAAACCATTTTCGAAATTATCAATAACCATAGTGACATTTTTCTTAATCTATATAGTTGTCGCTAGAGATTCTAAGGACCGTGGCGAGAGCATCTTTTGTTAAGGGGTAATATAGGGAATCTCCATTATTAAACCAAAAAAATAACAATATGTAACTCAAAACAATTTTAATAACAATATTAATTTTAAAGTTTAAATATTTTAGAAATTAATTTTAATAAAAAATAATATAATTATTTTTATATATTACTATTAATTTTAATATATATATATATATATTTTTAATTTTTTAGATAATATTTGTGAAAATTTAAAGCATTGCACTTTTTAGTTTATTTGAAAGAAATTACAAAAAAAAAAATTAAAAAAAAAAAAATACTAAAAATATGGAATACTATTATATAAAAATATTTTAAAGTAAAAATTTTAATTTTGTTATTATTTTTTACATAAATAATATTTTCACAAAACTTTGCATAATTTTTTATTATTTCTATAAAGACTTTTTCTTATTCCTACCATTTATTCCTCCATTAATAGATGTAACAAAAAAATCCCTCTAGCTGCAAAATCATTATGGTTAGTCTTGTTTTAGGTAATTTGTATATAGTTATGTTTTAGCTAATTTATATATAATTATTTTGAATTTTAAGGTATTATTTTATATCATTTGTTGTTGTGTTGATTTTATTAAAGTATTTTTATTAGTTAATTGATATATGTTATTTCTCAAAAAGTGTATTTTGCTTGTGTTGGCAATATTTTCACTAAAATATTTAGCATATTTCTTCTTTAGAAAGAAGATCTTGTTATTGGAGCCCTTTAAACTTTAGAGGAAATTTAGAATTCTCAAATATATTTTTAAGTAACTCTATGATGTTAGTATATACTACTATGACAATGGTTATGATCATAAATTTTTGGGAAACCACCTACCCATTTTTTATAAATGAAAATAACATATGGAGTGAAATTATTTCATACAATTAGATAGAAATTGACTTTGAGCACATGGTCAAGTAGAAATAGTGTTTTAAAAGAATAAATGGTGAAGGATAGAAAACCCATTATGATTGAACTATAAAAATGTGTGTTTATGATTTTGAAAATAAATAAATTTTAATCATGTTACTCCAATGATCTCATGTGTTTTTTAATATTAGTTTGGTACAAATCATATAGAAACTTTTGGTGAAAATTTGAGCAACCAATAAATTTGTAATTTTTAATAGTTTTATAATATTAGAAGAAAATTTATATCCCTACCCAATCCTTTCATTGGAATATTTAGTTTTCACCCATTTTGCGTGTGGATATGTTTAGGGACTTAATTTACAAGCACAAACTAATCAACATGATAGTAAAATGTCCAACATTTCTTAAAAGAAAAGTGGATCCTCGAAACTTAGTTCCATTTTATAGTCTAGTGGTATGAAAATTTATTTTGCATGGTTTTCCTATTGGCAAACCAAAGTAGACCTGGGTATGTATTTTAGATCAAATTTAAAGAACAAAAAATAGTGGTTGGCCTAGTGATGAAAGGGTCACATGTACAATGTGTGTATATATATATATATATATATATATATATATATATATATATATATATATATATATATCATTTAGTCATCCTTGGGGAAATTTTAAGATAAAAAATGAGCCTAAAAAAAATTGTATTAACTAATCAACCTTGAAAAAACCAATAAGATTTAATATGATGATGTCATCCCTATGGGTAAATATTTTTGGAGTTAAAAGAAGAAAAAAAATAGAAGGAATCTAAACAAAAAATACAATAAAAAAGGTAGTTTACTTGTTTTCTTTAAAACTTCATAACTTTTATTTTATTATGTTAACTATTATTTTATTATTTTCCTTAGGAGACCTATTTTAGAATTTCAAATTCCCTTAATATATTGAGTACATGTGATTTGGATGTATGAATGTACTAGGTATTTGGTGGAGATTCTATGAAGCTTTAAAGATATTTATGTAACTTAACTATGTTTTTTATCTTGTAGTTGTGCTCGATGTTCATATTGGTGTACATTTAGTGTTCCATGTTTCATGCTTAAATTTTTTAATCACTAACAAGATCATTGTAACCACCCTCCTCTCACATTTACCTAAGTTAACCATCTGCTGGGGAAAACATGCGACAAGAGGCTACTATGATGTGATTCATCTCCCCAAGTATAGTTAAGGAAGTGAAACCATGAAGTATAGACCCTTCAAGAGGCAAGCGACCTTTAGAGGTCCTTAAGCCCTGAGACAACTTGAAATTTTACCTATATGGACCCTGAAAAAATCCCATGACAACCCATGCATATGACTAAGGACTTCCAACCACTCCCACAACAAGGCATGTTAATGAATGTGGAATTTTTTAGGTAATTCTTTGTTAGTGACCCTGTATTCTGAGCTACGTTTTCAAGGCTAGGCCACATACCACTTCCGAGAACTTCCTGAAACTTATAGAAATGAGTAATAACAATGGAAAAAAGCTCCTAATGTAATCACTGATACAATTGCATGATATAACCCCTACTAGCCATCACAGGAGTTTCGTCAAACATATCATAAATGTGTAATATATATGTCATAACAACATATATGAGCAAAGGGATCTCATGCTTGTCTGAGAATCATCATGGAGGACCAGTATCTCCTCCCAATAGTTGGAATGTTATATATTAGGTCATTCATTCATTAGCATTTCACATAATAACCAAAAAATTGATGATAGTCGTAACTCAAGTCTGTCATAAACCATGATTATAATTAACATATAACCAAAATAATAACAATAATAAAACAACCATCAAGATCACATAATAACAAATAAATTTCCCCATAAAATATAAGAGGAAGATATCTGTTATTAACATATGAAAAGTGCAACCAAGTCTCAGACTTCCACGTACAATCTAACCGTAAATTAGGCAGAACTAAATATTTCTTTCACCCAAGTTGTTATAGGTCTTCCATAACTTTTTTCCAACCAAGGATATAGGAAATAATAACTCAACCCACAACCATAAGGAGCACGAGTACCGACCAAAAAGTAATGGTAAACCCATAACACCATCATTATCTAGGAAATGGAAAGGCTAGGAAAAACCATTCTTAATATAGGTAATCGTTCAGGCCAATAACATATCATAAACAAGTAACCACATGCATGTGCCATGCATGCCAAAACTAGAAATGAAATAATACATGAAACTAAGTACCTACAAGATAAACCCACTATAGTTGTTGATCTCAATGTCCTCTTACATTTTCTTTCCTTTCCTTTGCCATCTTACTCCAAATCCCAGGTATGCCAAACTCCTCCAAGAGTGCTCCAGGAAAGCTCTGTGTCCAAGAGTGCATGAGAGAGAGAGAAGGGAGAGAGAGATCCAAGCTATCACTAACAAAATCCAATCAAAAAGTCATGATCTAATCCTCAAAAGCCTTTTTATTAATGAGGCCTCTATTTTCTTCATTTTCCGTTATTTTTCTTCAATTTCCTCCTCACATGAAACCTATGAACTTTCACATTCATTCTCTCCTATTTTTCATTATTTTCATAAATAAAATCCAATTAATGTCACTTTCCTTTCCAAAATATTTACCATTTCCTTTTCCAATTTCCCTTAGCCATAATAAACCAAATTAGCACTCATAGTAGGATGTTTTTCCAGACATGCAACCTAAAATATGTGTCCCATCACCTTGGTATTATATATTTTACATGGATTTTTAACCTAGGGCTGTTACAAAACCTTCCTCCTTGGGGGAGAACCATCCTCTATGTTCAATGACACCTATAACCAAAAACCACCGACACAATAACATAATGCATATGGAGCTTTATAACACAACTTGTTGCAAAATTTACAACGACATCCTGCTCAAAACATGGCAGTCATACAATTTACTGGAGCTTTATAACACAACTCATTACAATATTTACAATAAAACATATATATAGACACATTTTCTTCAACCAAAAAATAGAAATACTATATATGGAGATTTATAATACAACTCGATACAGTATTTACAATAACATAGACATATACACATGCACATTTTCTTGACAAACAAATAAAAGGATACAATTCCTACATCCATGACAATGGAATCCATAGGCTCACACATCCACCCTCAAAAGTAGTACCATGATTTACTTCCTTCCCAGGAATTCCAAAATCCATTGCCAAAGTCAAATTACACATCCAAATTCTAGCACTACAACCCCGCCCCACTTGTCCTCTTACTGAGAAGTTATTGACTCATTGTTTGAGGGAACACTCCCAATGTGCATATGATTCCATATGGAAATGCTAATGACCCAAGAAATTCCATCCCTAACCTTCCCTTATATGCTACACAGTCCCTCAGGAAATCTGGTAATCCCATTCCATGCATTCACACACCTTCCAAGTTCTGTAAGAATCCCCTTCTTTGCTACAAAGTCCCTCATGTGACCCCTCCCTTGGAAAGGTTTCCTTGCATTAGAAGGTCCAAAAAACAAAGGTTATTCTTTCCTCTAACCATAATACTAGTCATAGCATTGTCATGGAAATCAATGGATACTATTGGGTACGAGTGTCCCACAATGGCCCTCCTCCTAAAGTGCTTTACTGACATATTGTTGCATGTTGCAATTCATTTTGTTATTGTTTCTAATCCTTGTAGTCAATTTCAACCACCAAAATAAGAATTTCCCATGCTTTCCCGTACCAAAGAAATGATTTCCAATAGATTCAAAATAAATTAAAATGAACTCAAATCATACCTCATTCATATCATGTCAATAAGGTACACCTACAACTCTGTTTACTTCTTGTCACAATAATCCAAAATAATTGTTTGATTAAATCATCATGAATAAACATATCACATATGGTTAGCTCCCAATACAACCATCATAATAAAAATCATATATCATATGTAACCATCATAAATCGGAGTCATAGATATCCTACTTAATAAAACTGAAATAAACCATTGATAATTATCCTTTAATGGATCCTTAGCTTCTACCTTTATCCTTTATCCTTTCCATACGCACACTGGATCAGTTGCCACACTCGAAAAAACACCCAATGCCTTCTCCTCAACCACATACACATACACATAGTGTGAATTACACACATACAACCACATGAAACATATAACACCATACAATACATGCACCTACACCTAACATACAACACATACACCTACACCTAGTGTAGAACACAACACAATATATACACCTACACCTGTTGTACAACACAATAAATATACATACATAGAGTACAACACAATATATATACCTACACCTGGTGTAAAACACAATCCATATACATACACAGAGTACAACACAATGAATACACATGTTATGATACCATGACTACAAAATGAACAAATACATTACCACACATTCACAAAACAACATGTGCAACATGCACATAATGCCACATGTGCACAACACAGCATGTGCGACATGCACACAATACCACATGTACAACATGTACATAATACCACCTGTACAAAACACCACATGCATAACATATAGATAACATTGCACCTACACAACACCACCTACACAATGTGTACACAACACCACATTTACACAACACCCCATGTACAATATGCACATGACACCACATGCACACAACACCACATTTACAATCATACACACAACACCACATGTACATATCACCAAATGTACAACATGCACACCACACCATATGTACACAACGCTGGATATGAAACATGCACAAATAATCATATGTACACAAAAGCGAATATCCAACATGTGCACAATACCATGATACTAACCTTGTAGATATATCAGGGTTATTCTTCCCACTTGGTTCCTTGTAAACCAGGAACCTCTTCATGCCATTCACCTACATAATTAATCATTCCTCCACAATAATGACCTCTGATGCCCCTATGAGAAAAAAACATACATCCATACATATATGAATATAAACATTAGCATAAAAGAATCATGATCTCTGATGACCCTGTTAGAGAATGGCATAGATACATATATATACATATAATCATCAACATAATCATGATCACCAAATAATTACTAGATATCATAAGTTTAAGAGTAAGATAAATCCCTTGATTCGTGCACAACATGCACAACATTGAGAACAACAGTTCCCAACTTAGCCAATGCATTTGTTACCTTAAGACAATTTAATTTACCCTTCCTGCTACCTTTCTCTTGACTATCTAACCATTTTCCATTTACATCAATGGACCCAACCAATCCAACTAACTATCATACTCTTGGCTTTAGCTTCCCTTTACTCATGCACTGAGTTTCATCGAGGTCTTACATTACCTATTTGTTTTCATTCATTTCTTACTGAACTCCATTAACCTTCCTCTTTCCCAACCAATTCACAAGGGTCTCAAAACATAAATGAAATAAAAATAAACAAGCAAGAACAAAACTATGAAACCCAATAACAATTTGTCACCACAAATAAAGTGCCATGATTATGCACTAGACGCAATCAAGACCTCAAATAAACCTCAAAAAAATCATATAATACCAAAAGAATAAGACGATAAATAAACACCATGACTCAATCCTCACGGTTCCAAAGGAAATCTCAATCCAAGCTTCTTCAAGATTTCATGGCAATCTCTTTTTCCATGCCATCTCCTCCATCATTCTGCCATAAACACATAACTTTCAGTGCATAAGTAAACATAACAATATAGTGGTTACTTTACCTTGTTGATTCAAGCATGTTTCCATGTATTCGAGAACGTTAATTTATCATCTATCAAGGGACTCCAATTCCCTTGACAGATCTAGCTATAACTAAAAACTAGCTAATATACATTCCCAGTACATGTTCATGAATATAACACATATTCACATAATTTCAAACACAATCATATTTATGAGGAATTATTGTATTCAAGCACCCATTCATTTTGAATTGCATTTTCCAAGCATATTCAAAGGAAATATCATCCAATTCCATTATTTTACCTTTTACCTTACTGCAATTGAGTGTTATTATACCCTATCACACCCAATTGTTAGCTATATAAGAAAATCAATTGTTACCTTGTCATGCTAATACCAAGAATGTTGTCCTACGAATATTCAAACATGTCAGTCACATGTTCCCAATATCAATACATCATATATATTTGTTTTAAATTAACTCTTAACAAGACTAACAGCCATGTCATAGTCAACTCACAGTGATAATACATAATGGTACAACTATCACCTACCTAATCTCAAGAACATATTAGTTGTCTCATGACATATGTGTCAGTACAAATGTCTTAAAACAAGTTCATTCCTTCATGCAATCTTAAATATACAAACTCATATCATGCAACTAGTCAAAAATTCAAACAAAAAATAGATCAAATTATAAACACCAAACAACCAAACACCAAATAGATAACATACTAAAACATGCAAGCACCAATTAGACATCATAAGAAAACTCATACCTTAATGTGTGTGCGTGGAGGTTATATTGTCTTCACAATCAATCTAGATTAACATGATATAACTTCATGGCATATCAACTCAAACATTAATAAGGTCATGATGTCCATAAAAATAACTAGCTAACATGTTAACATTATAAACTCATAAAAGAATGTCATTCATTTATTATAATCAAGTATGCACAGTTAATCTAGATTACTACAACAACATAATCTCACAAATACGTTGAATCATAACTAAATGTCATAACCCTAACCATATGTATAGGCCAATCCAAATTAACATGATACATATAACATCAAGATATTGGTTCTAATCAGCATAACTATTAGGCATATTACCACAATGCATAAAAAAACATGTTACTATCATTCATGACTATCTGACACGTGTGCATATGATTACACTGATCAACTAACATTTATCATAGATGTAACCACAATAACAATAGAATGAAAAGCATATAAGTACCACTAATGTTTACAACAACCATTAACAACATACCAACATTCCAAACATACAAAATTATATGAAAATATGTCGTTACCCCAACGTTCAGTGTTGCATCCTTGCTCCAATGATTTGCTTCTCTTGTTATATCATAGGCAACACATTAGCATCATAACAACCAACAAAATAATGACGACACAAAATGCACACAATTACCTCACAATGCATGTATTCCCTACTATGCATGCATAACTATAAACATGACAATGCATGCATAACAACATTGAGACACAAACATGCATGACAATTTCATATACAGCCGGCATGCATTTAATACAAACACATCCCAACAACAACATTATCAAATTCTACATGTAGACAGAATTGTAACAATGACCATCACCATGCATACATGACAAGCACATATACAATCGATATACATGTATGACCACATTCCACCCATCCAGTCCAAGTTTTGAACCATGCTCTAATAACACTCTGTGGTATCATATATCACCCAAGGATAATGAAAAATAGATGCCACCCAAAGAGAAAAAACCCATGCTCTGATACCACCTTTTGGTATCAGATATCACACAAAGAGAATGGAAAGAAAAAACCACCCAAAGAGAATGAAAACTACTCTGATACTTGATCTCGGTGGATATTGGTGACCACCATCCTACTCCACTTGGACCCCCACCATTTTTTGTTTTAGTTTTTTAGTTTCCTTAATGTAGCACAAGTTATTATTTTTGGTAGGTTTTCGGGTCCTAAACTTCGAGAGCCGTTCTGAGACCCTAAACAATGTTTTTTTGGAAAATTACTGCTGATGAGTAGGAGTCTTCAACTTCATTTTTTTTTTATCAGTTGTATTACTTAGATAGATATTTATAATAAGGTATCATGTGCAGCAAATGAACATCGTATGCCAAATTTATGACCCCAGTAAATTGATGTACTAATTTACCCCAACGAGGCCCATAGTTTGGTGTTTCATCTCCTAGGGTTAGCTTTTTGGATGTTTAGGGTTTTCTATTGTTTCTCAATAATAAATAATCCTTCAAGTCTCATTGTAACACGATTTAGAGCCATGTAGCTACCACATATATTCTCAGAGATAAGCTACCATATCCCTAGCTAGTTTATCTTGATTCTGCCTATAAGCATATTTCATTTATTTGATATTAATGACATGAAGTTTTATTTCTATTGCATCTCTGCATTTGTGTTTATTTATGTATTTTATTTCATTCCTTCATAAATATGGATCAATGGTATCAGAGAGATATTCTCTTTCCCAATCCTTCTTTGCATGTTCGCAACGAGGTCAAGTTATAATGAGTTAGGGCTCAATCTTGTTGAACCTTTGCAAGATCAGAATCACAAACCCCGATGACTGCCCATGAGGGAAGAAAATAAATATGAGGGAGGAGGAGATACTATCAAAATATTTCTCAAGGAGGTGCTTGAGAAACAAAGGAATGCGATGATGGATAATCTTTCCCAGATCCTTCAGCGACTTCCCACCGATGACACATCTCCATTCAGTAGCCACTCTGGAGGCACCACTCCTTTCAAGGTACAATTCAACTTCAATGTTCTTGTATTTGAAGGCCATATAGATTTAGACGTCGTAGGTAGATGGTTGAATTTTTTGGAAGGGTATTTCTCAATCCTTTATTTATCCAACTGAAAAAAGATTAATTTTTCACTCCTCAAAGTCGTCTCACATGTCAAAGAATAGTGGGAAACATACTGTGAGAAAAATAATGAGAGGGAACCCTCTCTGTTCTTGATCGCACCAACTTGGAATTAATTTAGAGACACCATTGTTACACAAAATTTTGTCACTGTCCCTATACTCCCCGTTCCCCAATCCTAGAGGACCCTAACAGTGATCCCTGCATACCTTTTCCATCATGAAAATATGCCATTGCATCCTTTTCAGTCTAATGAAAAATCTCTCTGTTGATCATTCCTCGAGAAGCTCCCTAAAAATCCATATTTTTGGAGCAACACGATCCTTATGTGTCTCAGCAATGCTGATGGCCCATCCTTAGACTGTGACCAACACTAATCGACACTAGTATGGACATCACACTTGTGTCCATGTACCTCTGGAAGACTTTTTTGAATGGAAATGAAGCTTCATGGCATAGAAGCTTCGAGAGCAGAGATATGGATGTTTTTTGGTTAGGATATGGCCAATATTCCTCACTTGGGACTCTTGTTCCTACAAAAGACGAACCTCCCAAAGAGATAAGCCATTTTCCCATCATAAGTGGATCCATGTCCCCTCCTCCATCTCTGTAAATTCACCATCCTCCAATGCCTCTTCTAGGTAGAACATAATAGAATAGCATAACAGAGATATGTTTGAATATTGTCATAATCTTGGAAGGAGAGAGTTGATCCCTTAGCCTTCTCACACTGAGTTGAAAACAAGTGTTTTGGATACATGCTTGGATTCAAATGCGCTGAAGGAGAGATTCAACATCAAGGCACAGGTTGTAACTCCTCTTCTATTAATAATATTATAAAACTGATATTTATTTTCCTTTCTTGTTGATGTTTATGATTAAGAATTCTAGCATTCCTTGATTAGTTAGATAGGTTATACTTTTAAACGCATTTTTCACTTGTATGCTTCTTTTTGTTTCTTGGTCACTTGTGTAGGTAATTTAACACTGGTATAAGCGGACATCAGGTTTTGGAAATGGGAAGGATCAACGAGCTTCGACGAAGAGAAAAATCGCAACATCAGATTGAGGTAGGCCATCTCCTTCAATCTATGTTTCATTTATAATCTAGGAAAGTAGGTATTATCTTATTTCCCTTGTTGCTAGAACCACCCTAGGGATAGAGGGATCGTCTCTATCAGCAGAGAGGATTTACCTGGAAAATGACCATCAAAGAAAAATATTACCCCTTAGGGAGGTACCAGGAAAAGTACATCCAATGGAACACGTCAGCAGCAAAGGGATAAAGATGTGCACGAGCTGATGATTTTTTTCCATAGCCTCCTTATAAAGCTTGGTATTAAAGATTCGGAGAAACATTTGGTGCTCAAGAATTGAAGCAGTTTGCATAGATATATTCAAGAGGAAATGTACTTGCTTGACATTACCTCGGTTAGCATGACATATCGATATACTGCCACCATTGAGCAGAAATTTAAGAATAAGAAGCAAGACTTTGGATTTGCGAATCTGAAGCCAGGGAAAGGTGCCCTCAAACTACAAAACAAGGGTCGAAGCTAAAGCGAGGAGACTAAAAACAACACCAAAAAGCCAAAGAAAGACACAAGGAAGTGGTGTGAATTTGATAACATCTCGACTCACAACATAAGCGAGTGTCGGGCCAAACAGTCGCTAGTGGACAAACTGAAGGCATCCGAATTAGATGCATGTTCTGATTCCGAGTCATACTTAGACAAGGGGAATCACAAAGGGAAGCATATCATTGATGCATAACCCAGTACCGTTGTTGCCACCACAAAGGTCGAAAGGGAGGAGCCCGAGGATCTAGAGGAGGCGGAGTGCCTCTTCCATTCCCAGATGTGGGTGAAGGTTTCTCCATTGTAATTCCTTGTCAATAGCGGAATCCAAAAGAACCTCTTTTCAGTAGAGGTTGTGAAGCATCTCGACCTACTGACCATAGCACACCTGCAACCATATACCATTAGGTGGCTTCACCAAGGAAGATATCTTCGAGTCAGCTAACAGTGCCACCTTCTGTACACCATAAAGCCCTTCACGAATGAGGTACTATGTGATGTTTCTCATCTTGACATGTCTTATGTTCTATGAGGCCAACCATACTTGTGGAAGCGACATGTTGTGTATGAGTCTAGGCCTCGTTCTATTATTATTACGTTGGGAAATAAGTTGTACATGATACCAGAGGTAGTACCGCCTTTCGCCATTTCTTGGAGTACTACAAATCAATGTAGTAATATTATTTCCCAAACCAGGACATTTTTTTTCATTATGATTCACCCATATGACAATAATAATATTGTGATCATAGCCTCCAAACAAGTGCCCTTTCATTGCAACAACAAATGGAAAAAGTCATCGAGTAATACAGGGAAATTTTCTCCCCACCCACATGGGTTCCTTTACATTGTTAATTCAAACACTCCATTGATCTGACCCTAGGCATGCCACTACCTAATGGGTCGATCTATCGATGTTTTCTTCTGGAAAATGATGAATTCAAGAGGTAGATCTAAGATTTTTTGCAGAAAGGGCACATCAGGTCGAGCTGCTCACATGTACTATCTGAGGCTCATAAAGGAACAAGATATATTAAACACATCCAGCAAGTCCACCAGCAGGTCCACAAAATATTTGAGAAATCCAAGGCCAAGTACAAGTAGCGACATCATCAACATTGGGGGTCACACAAGTTCTAGGTGGGCGACAAAATTTGGTTTCATTTGCAGAAAGAATGTCTAACCAGAGCTCATTGGAAGCTCATACCACTCTGATATAGGACTTACACCATTATCAAGGCTATGGGAGACAATTTATTTGAGCTCAACATTCCCCAATTCATTAACTGACACCGAGTGTTCAATATGGATCATCTTCGACCATACTTACCACCATTACTCGACACATCCAACATTGTAGAACAACTCACACCAACAGAGTTAAACCCAAAATTCATGGAACAAGCCACAACTGATCAAATCATGGACACACATAGCAAGAAACCCCGAAAACAAAAGATGCAACTATATATATTTGTCAAAGCAAGCCAACTCCTTCACCAAGCCAAGTAACTCACAAATGACCAAGTTCAACAAAAGTTTACTTATCTCATGGAGAAACTCAACGCAATGGCGACCATTGCTTCCTAAGGAGAGAGGAATGATCCGGGTGGATATTGGTGGCCACTCACATATTCCACCTGGAGCCCCACCATTGTTTCTTTCATTTTTCCAGTTTCCTTAACTTTAGCACAAGTTACTATTTTTGAAAGTTTTTTGGGTCCTGAACTTTCGCAGCTGTTTTGAGGCCCTAAACGACATTTTTTTTTCGAAAATAACTATCGGATATATATTTCTAATGAGGTATTGTGTGCATTAAAAAAATATCGGATAGATATTTCTAACGAGGTATCATGTGCATTAAACAAAGATCGTATGTCAAAATTACGACCCCGCAAAATTGATGTACCAATTAACCCCAATGGGTTAGGTTTTTAGATGATTAGGGTTTTCCATTATTTCTAAATAATAAATAGGTCTTTAAGCCTCATTGTAACACATTTTAGAGGCATGTAGGCACTACATTTCTTCTCAGAGATAAGCTACCATCGCCCTAACTAGTTTATGTCCATTCCATTTGTAAGCATATTTCAGTTATTTGATGTTAATGAAATGAAGTTTTATATATACTGCATCTATGTGATTATGTTTATTTCTCTATTTTATTGTGTTCTTGCATAAATCCAGATCGATACCACCCTATAACCACCCTCCTCTCACATTACCCAAGTTAATCGGTCCGTTGGGGTAAACATTGAACACAAGGACATTATGATGTGATTCAACTTGCCAAGTACAATCAAGGAAGCGGATCCGATGAAACAAGAACACTCTAACCTTCCTTAGGAGCTATATACCCTTTAGGATTAAAAAAACGTTTCTAGGTTCTTAACCCCATAGACAAATTGAAATTTTACTAGTTTGGACCCTCAACCCCTCCCATGACAAGCCATGCATAAGACTGAGGCCTTCCAGTCACTCCCACAATAAGGCATTCCAATGACTCTTGAATTTTTCAGGTACTTTTGTGTGAACAACCCCATATTCTAAGCCACGTTTTCAGGGCTAAGTCCTAGGCCCCTACCTATAACATCCTCAAACTTCTAGAAGTGAGTAATAACAATGGAACAAACCTACTACTGCAATCATTGATACAAGTAATCTTACCCCTACTAGCCATGATAGGAATTTTGTCAAACATATCATAAACATGTAATCTACAACTCATAACAACATATCTGAGCATATGGATCTCATATTGATCTGAGAATCATTAGGGAGGACCAATATCTCCTCCCAATAGATGAAATGTTATATATAAGGTCATTCAATAATTAAGATTTCACATACTAACCAAAACATGATGAGATCCATAAAACAAGTTTTTCATAAATAATGCTTATAACCAACATATAACCAACATAATAAGAATAAAAAGACTACCATCAAGATCACATACTCAGAAATAAATTTACCCATCAAATATAAGAGGAAAAAATATATTATTAATATATTGAAAATGCAACCAGTTATGGGACTTCAAGGTAACACCCGACCATAGATTATGCTAAGCCAAATATTTCTTTCAGAAACTCACCGCTACGCCATATTTCAAGCATGAATGTGGTATCTCATGTAGTAAACCAAGAAAAATCAGACGAGGGAATCTAGAGGCCAAGCCACTGCATCCCTCAACCATTTATTCCACCTCATGGTTAGACATTACTGACCATCACAAGATCAATATCTACCCAAGTTGTTGAGGGCTCTAAAGTGTTTGTGTAATGTCCCAAAAATTTCAATGAAGTATTTGGGACATTAGCCTTACTTTTATTTTAATAAAAGGAAATAAAATGGGTGAGGGGACCCCTGTAGCAAATTAATAAACACTCCTAAGGTGAAAAAGTCACTTAAGTGGCTTAAGTTAGCAGCCCAAGTGTGAAAAGGGGCCAAAAGAAAGTGAGCTAGACCATGGTTGACTAATGTAAACAATGTACCCTAAGAGCGAAAGCTTGCTCAAGAAGATTACGTAGTTGGAGTGGAGGGAAAATTTCAAATGAGAGAATCCCTAATGTGAGTGGGGTCCATGCACACATTGCATAAAAGATGAAGGAGAGCATGATTGTGGAGATCAGTTTTGAGAATAGAATTTGAAGTTGAAGCTCTCTGTTAGTATGAATCCTTTGTCGAAGTGTACGAAAAAGGACCACTTTAGCTACGCATAACTAATAGCCCTAACAACAAAAGTGGCTGCCAATATCTTCAGATCTGCGGTTAGTTGAACAAGAAAAGAGCTGCAAAAACCAGATCTATGCATGGAAAGACATTAAGCAGTGAAAACAAGGGTTTGCTCCATATACCAATAGACAAGACAAGAACAATTTTTGAAAGAATTTTTATATTAATTGGGCACCTGGGAGGAAAACAAGAAGGCGTATCCAATTCTCCTCAGTGGGATGGGTTCTTGGAAGTCCTCGGCACTTCAGATCTAAGATTTCTCTCTCTTGTTGGTGTAGAAAACCCAATGCAAAGAATAGAGCTCAAAGGGAGCTCACACAGCAAATAATGGAAAAATTTGACCAAGTGTATAGATCCAGAGTGATCTAATAGGTAACAAAAGGTGAAGAATCGTAGGAAAAACCCTCCTATTTATAACAAAATATTGGGTCATTCTAGATCTTGGTGCGTGATTAAAATAATGTTAACCAAATCTAGATCCACCTTTTATGGAATATTTTATTATATTTGTTGGAGGGAAAAAGTATTTGACTTGGGTCAAATCCCTTTATTTGTTAATAATAAATAAATAAATGATTTTAAGGAAGTGGTTGAAGGATAATTAAATAAATAATGATTTATTTAATTATTTGTGGGTGATTTGGTCATATTTAACAAGGAATATTATCTAAATAAGATTTAAATAATTATTCTTAGAAAATAATAAGATAAATAAAGGTTTATCTAATTAATTTCTTTGTTTTTGGGTTAAACATGACTGGGAATAATAATTAAATTATGGTTTAATTAATTATTCCATGAGGAAAATCAAACAAATATAGGTTTGTTTAATATTTCCTTTTGGGGTTTTCTGTTTAGACCATAAACAACCTAATAAATGTGGTTTATTAAGTTATTTAACATAGTGAAGGCAATTTTACTTAGGGTAAAATTGGTCTTACATGGTGTACTTGGGTCCATCTAATGATAATAGGTTAGATGGCCAAAAAATGGTGTAGCACTCTCTTCAACTTGGTGCTGCTTAGCACAAGAGGTATTCCTGTATAGGAATGCCCTTCTCTTCCATGGGAGGCCATGGAGAGATTTTACTTCATCTTCCTCACATCATGGCATGAGGCCAAGGCAATCATTTGCAGCTATTGCGTTATTCTTGCAGCAAGAGAACACTGGAGTTGCTGGCGTTGCAGTGAGGGACCCTCATCACCACTTCCGGAGTTCGTTTGTAGAGGGGAAGCTCATTCCTTCTTTAGGAAATCAGAAAAGGAGATTTTCGGAGATTCTATTGTAGATTTGGCATCAAGCCATTTATGTTTCTCTCATGCCCAACACATTCCCTTTCTATTACAACATTATTTTCAATGAGGGTTTGCAGGTGGTGCTCATTTTGTGCACTAGTGAGTGCATTCCTCATGAAGGAGATGAGCTCCTTCACTCTGGAGATTATTGGAGGAGGTTTCATTGTCATTGAAACATCTATTTCCCTTCTCCTATTTTGTATTATATTTGAGTTGCAGCAGCTACACTACAACTCCGACATTTTTCTATTTTATGTATTTTAGCCAATCCCTTGGAGGATTGTTATAATAATGTTTTCTGGGGCTGAGATCTTGCTCCCCCATCTTTATTTGAGCTCCTATTGATGTATCATGACATGTATATGATATTGCAGTCATTTTTCCCTAGAGACTGCACAGTATAGAGTAGCTGGGTCATGTAGCAGGGTATTTGCTTCATTGTATGTATATCTTCCTTTGAGGCTAATTTGCACTCACCTTGAGAGGTCTGTTCCTCAAATATTTTATATAACATTTGCTGCTACACGTTATATATCATATTTGTACTCTTCTCATATTGTATGAGTCATTATTTCACTGCCGTTACATGTTGAAGTTTTAATACTGCTGAGGACTCTCTCTCGTTCACTATTTCAATGTACCCGTTGGTGGGATATCTGAATAGCCTACTTAAGGTTATTTCTTTGAGCTTATATTCTACAGGGAGTTGGTATCAGATATGTCTCAATGTATCCCAGCATTGGATTTCCTTATTTTCATATAGGATTCCTTATACAGCGTGCTCATGGATAGCTGGTGCAGAAATTCCTTGAAGGGAATTATTAGCTCTTGACAAGTTCTATTGTCAGAGTCTGCTAGTGGGCCAGGTAGCCTCTGGATCTCATTCTTCCTTGTGAATATGACATATCTATTAAATTCCCCTGCAATAAATCTCTGAGATAGTTCAGTGTTGATTGTTAATACTTCCAGAGTGGAAAAATAGGAACATCTAAGATGTTCCCGATGGAGCAAAAATTTCCCCATTTGGGTCATTACAGTTTATTTAAAACTAGTTTATGGGACTAGTAACTCAACCCATAGTTGTTGCTAGGCTTCCATATCATTTTTCCAACCAGGCCTTTGAGGACCAATAACTCAACCCACAACTGTCGTTGGGCTTCCAAAGCATTTTTCCAACCAATGCTTCTAGAACTAGTAGCTCAACCCACCAAGGGCTTGCATATTTTTTTTCCAACTAAGGCTTCTAGGACTAGTAACTCAACCCAAGATATTATAGGGCTTCTAGGGTGTTTTCCCAACCAAGGCTTCCAGGAATAGTTACTCAACCCACGCTATTAAACGGATTCCAAAGAGTTTCGCCAACTAAGGATCCAGAAACTAATAACTCAACCCATTACCATAGGGAACATGAGCACCAACTAGAAAACAAAGGAAAACCCACAACACCATGGCTATCCGAAATATGGCACTAGGAAAAACCACTATCAATCTAGGTAATCCTCAATGCCAATGATATATCATAACCAAGGAACCATATGCATGTGCCACACATGCCAAAACTAGCAAGGAAATCATACATAAAACTCGAATCCTGGAAGCAAAACCCATTGTATTTGTTGATCCTGATGTCCTCTTATGATTTTCTACTTTTCCTTTTCCTTCTTGCTCCAAATCCAAAGTATTCCACAGTCTTCTAATAGTACTCCAAGAAAAATATAGGTTTCCAATACTATGAGAGAGAGAGAGAGAATAGAGAGAGCTCCAAACTATCGCTTTTAAAAGGTAAGAAAAAATCCACGAGCTTATCCTTAGAAGCCTTTTTATTAATGAGACCTATATTTTATTCACTTTACATTATTTTCCTTCAATTTTCTCCTCACATGCAATCCATGACCTTTCACCTTCCTTCTCTCTAATTTTCCATTATTTTCATAAATAAAATGCCAATTTATGCCTCTTGCTCTTCCAAAACCTTTTACATTTCCTTTGCCAATTTCCTTAGCCATATTAAACCAAATGAACACCCATAGTAGGAATTTTTTTCCCAATATTCATCTTGGAATACGTGGCCCATGGCCTTGATATTATCTATTTTACATACATTTTTTGACCCGTGGTTGTTACAATCCTAGTGTGAATTATTTTACCAAAGATCAATAAAGAATTGAAAATAATACTAGAATTAGAAATAATCGTTAAAACAAGGTTAAGAAACTACAAATAAATTAATTACAAATTGCATCATGAAAATTAAGAAAAAATGAGTGGAGGAGGTATCATGATAATATTTATTAATGCAGAAACACCCTCACTTAGTCAAGTGGTGAGCAAAACACATGTTTGAAGGGGAGGGGCATGTCAAGGAAAAAATTTCTTGTCAACCCCTGTTGTGAAACCAGCTCCAAAAAGTGAAGAAAAGCGATATCAACACCGTATAAATAAGCCACTTCGAGGGGGAAACCTCCAATACATTACATGAATGAACAATTCTTGGATGATACAAATAACAAGACCTCCTTTCTATATATAGGAGCCATGGGGCCACAATGTAATCCTAGTGGGGCCATGATGTAATCCTATCCGACCTAACAATAATAATGTAAGGGCACAATAATAACAATATGGGGGTTACAGGGGTACAAAAATAACAATATGGGGGGATACACTAACATAATAAGGGACTACACTATTAATATGGGGACTTAACATGCCTCTCTCCTTCAAACAAGTGTTTTCCTCAACGCTTGATTATTTCTTGATGCTTCTGCATACAATTCTCATCCTCCCATGCGGAATCTTCTACACGAAAGTTCTTCCACTTGCTAAGATACTCTGAAGTTGATTGTACTTGTCGAGTTATTGTTTATATGACTACTTCATAACTTCTTTAGATGTGATGTTGATCTTCTTGTTGTTTCATTAGATTCTGCACCAAAGTTAGGTTATCCTTTGAAAGTTGGAGAACTTGTTGTTGATGCTCGATGTGATCTTCCACTAATTTATCATCCATATTAGCTATTATTTGTTCCTTCAAACCATCCAACTTAGCCTCCATTTCTACTTTTAAACCATCTATGTCATCTTTGGTTTCTCTTCGTAAGATCGAAATTTGTTGCACTTGGTACCGTAATTTTGATATCTGATACTGCAATTCTTCCTCTTCATGCGTCATAGTATAGCTTTTTGAGGGCTTAATGGGTATGGAATTTTTTTTTGAGGCATTATAGAACCCGATACTAATAAAAATTCTAAAATATGCCATTGGAATCACTTCAAACTACTTTTTCAAATAAACGTTATGCAATTTTAAAAACCAAACACACACCTTTTTCTTGCTTTTGAGAAGCTATATATTGCAACTAAATTATCTATGTGATTTCGGATCCTAAATAACTAAAATTTGGCCCTGAAGTATCCCTCTGAATCTTGTTTCGAATGCCACCGGTCTAACGTAATTTGGACTCTTCAAGGAAAAGTTATGTCCAATCTCCCACAATAACCTAATTATGGACTAGTTCAGTAGAGAAAACTTGTACGACTTGCCACATGTCATTTTTTCATCCTTAGGCTCTGAAATTTATAGATAAGAAATTATAGTCTGTGTACTTGCGTCTAATTTTTACATAATTCCAATCCAATTCTCAGAGAGAGAGTTATGAATATTTTCCCACGATCACCTCTTTGAGATGAAATTTGGGATCCTACAAAAGACCTAACTTCCACAGACCATATCTCCGAACATATTGCGAACCAAGATCTGAAATTTTGCAAAGATGTTCCTCGGGATTTTGGCTTCGCACTCTAAAAATTTTAGCTTCTGAACCTTCATATAAAAACAATTACATTGAAAGTTCCACGATGACCTGTTTAGGTTAAATTTAGGAGCCTGCAAAAGACCTAATTTCCACAGATCATATCTCTGAAAATATTGCTAACCAAGCTCTGCAATTTTGTGACGATATTCCTCAGGATTTCGACTTCTCACTCTAAAAATTTTAGCTTCTGAACCTTCGTATAAAAAAATATATAGAGAAAATTCCACAATGATCTGTTTGGAGCAGCTAAACCCTAGAATCCAAAGCTCTGATACCAAATGTTGTGAAACTAGCTCCAAAAAGAGAAGAAAAGAGATATCAACGCCTTAGAAATAAGCCAATTCGAGGGGGAAACCTCCAATACATTACATGAATGAACAATTCTTGGATGATACAAATGACAAGACCTCCTTTCTATATATAGGAGTCCATGGGGCCACAATGTAATCCTAGTGGGGCCATGATGTAATCCTATCCGACCTAACAATAATAATGTAAGGGCACAATAATAACAATATGGGGGTTACAGGGGTACAAAAATAACAATATGGGGGGATACACTAACATAATAAGGGACTACACTATTAATATAGCGACTAAACAACCCCTATATATTAAGTTATTTCATTTATAGTATTACATTAAATGGTTAACGTTTCATTATATCTTTTCATTATGATTCTACCCTCTCTCTCTCTCTCTCTCTCTCTCTCTCTCTCACACACACACACACAAACACATGCGCGTGTGCACATATATATAGTATGGACACCTAGTCCTACAGTTACATGATCTTGTCTTATACATTGGGTTGATTGTAAAAGGAGATTTCCTCCTTGTTCTAATCAAATTTTAAATCTTTAAAAAGGAAAGTAAAAAGTATTATGATTATCTTAAGTTATAGTGGATTAAAATTGTTATAAGCCTTAATTATTAATATGAGAGAGAGAGAGAGAGCACACACTTATTTAAAAACCTAAACAACCTTGGATAAAGCTATAAAACTATAAGCTTAATCCACCTTTTTAAGTCATAAGAATGAATTTCATGAAACAAAGGTGGTTTAATGATCAGATAGATTTGGTTTCTAAGGATCTACAACTACTAATTCTTTCAGAATATTGACTGATCAATAATTAACTAATAAGTTGTATAATAACTAAAATTGGAAACATATTGATCGATTATGATTCCATGGTGCAAATCAAATGTCGATCAACAATAAATATTATCCTCAATTATTTGAAATGTAATCATATTAATGGGACTAAATTTCTTGAATAGTGGAAACCACTTTGAGGAAATGTCTATTGGGTTGGTCACTCATACCAATTCATACATTTATGAACCTCCCTCAAAAATACCAAAAACCATTTCTAGTTTTGGGTCACATTACAAATTATGATTGCAATTGTAGTTCGTAGGGCTAATTAGTACATGATAAAATGATGTTTGTAAATGAGTAAAAAGTTTTGGGTGGTTAATATTTAGTTTTCAAAGAAAAAAAATCCGAACATCTTACCAACTTGTGATAGTTTTTGCTAAGAATTTTGTGAAACAAAATAATTTCAAATTGCTTAGTTTCATTGTCATAGGGGAATATACGATTATTTTGTACATAAAATTAAGCATTATCAATAAATCATAAAACCCAAACATAACGTTAAGATGGTAAATATGACAACATATATAATGCAATGAAAATATGGCCCTTAGCAAGAAATCCAAGCCCATCAAAGAACCCAGTGATAACAAATCCTATATGGAATGTTTTTGTTGATAAATATAGGGATATTTTCAAGCCTTTATTAAAAAAAAAATATTTCGAGGCTTTTCATAATGCATTGCTATCATAACTTAATGAAAACCTAGTGGAATTTCCTTTATGGACAAGTGAGTTTCCTCAATATATCATTTCTAGGACTTGGCATTTCCTAAATTTGTTCTAGATGTGTTGCTATACAATTCTATTTGAAGGTTTATAGCTGATAAAATAGCATAGAGATGTGTTGTTCATAGTTAGAGAAGAAAATATGAAAAAAGTGTTGGCTATACTAGAAAGTTTAGAAATAATAAACGAGGATGAATTAGAAGATATTTTTCTCTATTACCTCAAAACCAAAATATAGATATTTTATTGAACATTATGGAATAAGTGGTTCTTGTACCTAAAATAAAATCATCTCTTGATACTATTTTTTTCAAAAACCATGCTAAAGGCTCTAAAATAATGAAATGTATTATTTTGTGATATGATGATGATGCCTTGCTTAATCGCCCTGAATTAGGTTTTATTCACAAAATAGTTTGTTCTATCAAATTTGATTTTGTTTCATATCTAATTAGTGAAAATATGAAAACCCTGTGAATATTAGATAAACATATATTCATCACGTATATTGTGGTAGTAAAAAACAAACATAGCTTGATCATGACTACTTATGGTAGATGGAGAGAAATTAGACAATTTGGTTAATATTTTAGGAACACATTTTTAAAGGTGTTTAAATTTTGACTGCCCCCTCAAGCAAGGGTAGTTATTCCCTAATGAACATTATTGGTAAATCCTATAAAATCATAGGAAAACTCATGAACAATTTTAAGACATTTAAGTCAAGATTTGAGTATGACTAATTCATGAAAATTTTATCATTGATTTATTAGTATTTCTTACCACTACTAAAATCTGGAAGTCCCTTCCACTTATGAATTACAATATCTACATTGAGCTAGAAATTTCAGTAATAAGAAATCTGGAGTATAATATCCTAGAAGAAACCTTCTGGTATATGATCATGCGGATTAGGAGTAAAGGATAATTTTTAATTGTATCTCGGAGTGTAGGACCTTCGTTGATGGTAGTATTTATGATAATGACCAGTAAATAAATCATGTTAGCATTCAGGGTGGCTATGTCAATGTCAATTTATCAATTAGGTACATGAAGGCATTATCAAAGACAACGAGAAAATAAATATTTGTAAGTTGACAATTAATAACAACCTTAACTAATTAGTGATTGCATCTAATTTGGAGATGCAATCGTAACATACAAAAAAGGAAGGCATTATGTATCTCTTTTGGATGGAATAATGGACATTGCTTCACTCTCTTAAATATGAGAAATTGTCACTAGAAATGATTTTATTATCTGTTGGAGGCTTCATCCACTATTGCATTTTTTTATTATGTTTAAAAGACTCTGAACTTTGATAAAATGTTTTCAAGGACTTGTTCTTGTGGAAACCTAAGTTTGTAAACAGGGAAAATTTTAGGGCTAATATTCGCAGGTGGGCTAATTTTCCACTATTTTCCGAAAAAAAGGTTCGCCAATTTCCATTTTTTTGAAAATTGATTCGACCAAATTTATAGTATAAAATTATTTTACCCTAAAAATAGCAAAAAAATTATATACACTAATATAAAATAATTAGAAACCTTAATATTTTTACAAAAATATCATAAAAATTTTTACAATTTACTTATTGGGGATTATTAAGATTCGCGAAAGTTTTTAACTTTAAAATAAGCTTCCATCCTTGGAATTTTCCCTGTTTGTAAATATTCAAATATTTATTATTTTTAAGTTCTTTTTTCTACATGGAATTTAGTATGTATTTTCTCATGTTGGAAATTAGCATGGTAGTTTTTAATATTTATATTGATGGCATAAATAATGACTATTGATACCATTGTACATGTTTCAAGTGATATCTTAAGTTTAATGCATCTATTTTCTCTTTTCTCTCCATACATTTGTGATGAAGTCTACACCTTAAGAATGATAATAAGTCAATCAATACAATAAACTTCAACGAAAGAGCCTCCTTTTAAAATGAATATAATAGAAGGAATAATATGATGATTCTAACACTAGGTCTTCCTAATACATATATAGCAAAAAAAAATTACAATTATAATGAAAGAGTATAATGAAAGTTTATGGCCTACATCAAAATATAAAAATATAAATGTAATAACTCAATATGAAAGGTTTATAAACGGTTTTAGGATTTACATGAGGGTCCTTGTATAAATATAAACATGCCACTCCCCTTTCAACAAGTGTTTTCCTCAAATATTGACTAATTACAGGTGCTTCTACACCTTCCTAGATCCATCTTAACCTCAGATATATCAAGCGTTAAGAGGGATCAAATATATCAACGTGAAAACCTATTTCTTATGTGAAAAACTTGAGGAAAGTTTGGTGCCTCAAGATATTTGATCCCTCTCAACACTTGATAGATCTCAGTTTAGGATAGATCTAGGGTAGTTATATAATATATATATAATCGTATCTATGTGTATCTTTATTATTCCATGTCTCTATCTCACCCCCCAACCATACTCTCTCTCTCTCTCTCCCTCCATCTCTCTATCTTCCCCTTCTCCACCTCTCTCTCTCCCATCTCTCTTCCCTCCCACTCTCTTCTCTCTCTCACTCTCTCTCCATCTCTCCACTATCACTCCCTCTCTCTATCCACCTTTCTCCCCTTATATATTTTCTCTTTCCTCCCTCTCTCCCCCCCTTTCTCTTCCACCTCCCTTCATCTCTGTGTAACAACCATGGTAAAAATTTCATGTAAATAAAGTTAATAAAGGAAAAATAATAACCATGGTCATGGGACACGTATTCCAAGATTAATGTTGGGAAAAACATCCAAGTTTGGGTGTTCATTTTGTTTATTATGACTATGAAAATTGGAAAAGGAAATGACAAAGTATTTGGAAAGGAAAAGTGGTATTGACATTTATTTATGAAAATAATGGAAAATAAGAGAAAAGGAAGGTGAAAGCTCACAGGTTGCATGTGAGGAGGAAACTGAAGGAAAATAATGGAAAATTTAAGAAAATAGAGGCATAATTAATAAAAAGGATTCCAAGGATTAGTTGGTACCTTTTGTTAGTTCAATTTTGGATCTCTCTGTCTATTCTCTATCTTACACTCTTGGACACTTATATTTTTCATGGAGAACTCTAGCTTTGGATCAAGGAAAGCAAACAAAGTAATAAGAAAGAAAATGAATGCAAATATCAAGTAAGGAAGACCAAAATCAAGCGGCTACAATAGGTTTAATTGCATGTATCAATTTGCATGTGTGATTTCCTTGCTAGATTTTGCATGCATGTGTGTATTTGGTTCTCTTGTTTGTTGGGTATGTGTTATATTCTTTCCGCGATTAGTCGCACACACTGGTGAGTCACAGGGGGGGCGATAGCCCCCCTGTACATTGTAGTGGGTGCAGTAGGGGGTCACAGGGGGGGCGGCAGCCCCCCCTATTCAGGGTTCAATGCAGCACCCCGAGAAAGTTTTTTTGGACCCTATTTTTAGGTGAGAAAATGCGCCCATGGTTTTGTGAATGTGTTTGCACATGGTTTTGGGGCATGATGGTTTTCGGCCCTTGCTATTTTGTGGATCCGGTCAAGGGAACTACGGTTATGTTCTAATCCAGGGTTAATGAATTGGGGTTTATGAATGCTTCGGCATGTATATATATGTGTGTTGTAACACTAAAAGGAATATAATGAAAAATCAAGTTGATAGTCCCAATTTGGGATCCAAGGGAATATATTTGTGTATATATGTTTTATGTTTTATTCTCTCCCTAATATTTATTTTACTTTTTTAAGATTCGTTTGCAGATAATTTTTCTACAGGGTTAGAACCTACATTTGGTATCAGAGTTGTTTCGGCTTCAAGGGGACGCCTTTGCTGTTGAGGGGTTATTTTCTCGGGCTTGTGGTAGACCATGTTCAGTAGGAGATCTACGGCATCGATTCTTCCAGTGAAAGAAGATGGTGAGCAGTGGAAAGATAGAGATCGAGAAATTGAATGGCTAGAGTTTTGTGTTGTGGAATCTCAAGATGGAGGATCTGCTGGTGGATAGATCAGTGGATCACGGTAGATCCAGGTACTAAACCAATGAAAATGTTAGATGAAGACTGGAAGAAGTTGGATCGGAAGGGAAAGAGCACAATACGATTTTCTGTCTCAAATTCAGTATTGTTGAATGTATCTGGGAAAGCTAAGGCGAAGAATTTGTGGGAAAAACTAGGGACCCTGTACCAATCACGGAAAAAGCTATATAACGTGAGGATGAAGGATAAAGACTCGATGATAAAGCATTTCAACGCCTTCAATACTGTGGTAAGTCATATTTTATCTATTTATATTAAAATATCAAATGAAGATAAGTGCATCAGTTTGTTGTGTTCTCTACCAAATTCATGAGAAATTTTGGTTATTGCAATACGTAGCAATACAACTACCTTGAATTTTGATGACATAGTCGTAGGCTTGTTTTCGGAGGAAATGAGATGGATAAATATGGAGGGCCATAATGGAGATGCCTTATCTGTATGAGGAAGGTCCCAGAATAGACACAAGAATAAGGTTCCGAGTGGGATATCTAAATCTAGAGGGAGATATAGATCTGCAGTGAATCTTGTAAAGGTGTGCTAGAAATGTGGAAAGGATGGGCACTACAAAAAGGACTGCAGATCTAAACCTCATGAGAAAGGAAAGGGATGTGATGATTCTCCTTATGCAGAGGATAAAACCACCTCAGATGAGAGTGGGGTTGTGTATTTGGCTTCTTCTTCAAATACACATGTATATAATAAGGCATGGTTGCTTGACTCAGGTGCATCCTTTCACTTCACTGCCTATAGGGATTGGTTCTGGGAGTATGAGAAGTATGATGGTGGTGATGTATTATTAGGGGATGATAGGAAGGAAAAAATTGTTGGAAGTGGAAAATTCAAGTTGAAGCTGGAAGGTGGAAGGATTAGAACACTTCTTGGTGTTCTTCATATTCCTGCATTGGCCAGAAATCTAGTTTCTATAAGCAAGATGGATGATGTAGGTGTAAAAGCAGTGTTTGGGAAATATACCTGGAAGATGCTTAGGGGAGCACTAGTATTAATGTGGGGAGCTTGGATTGGAACTCTGTACAAGCTTCAGGGTAGCATTGTTATTTATGGGTGGAACAGTTCTGTGGTTCCTAAAACTTGAGTGGAAATCCAAGCGGTCTCTGGAGAAAAGACCATGCTATGGCATCAAAGGCTTGGACATATTGGAGAGAAGAGCCTTCAGATACGGCATGGAAATGGTATGGTAGAAGGTACGTCTAATTTCTCTCTAGATTTCTATTTCTGTGAACACTTTGTATATGGGAAGCATAATATGGTGAGATTTCCTTCTGGTGCTAAGAGGGTAGACAAGATATTAGAGCTTGTGCAGAGTGATGTGTTTGGACTTGTGTCGGTTACATCACTCAGAAAATATGTGTACTTTCTCATTCATAGATGACTTCTCAAGGAATACATGAATATATTTATGGAGGAAGAAATCTAAAGTTTTTCATAGATTTAAAAAATTTAAGGCTCTGGTGGAAAACCAGATAGAGAAGAAGATAAAGGTGCTAAGGATAGATAATGGTGGAGAGTTTTGCAAGAAGGAATTTGAAGAATTCTCTATGAAGTGTGGTATAGCACGATAGAAGACTAATCCATACACACCTCAGCAAAATGGAGTTGGAGAAAGAATGAACAGAACATTGATGGAAAAGTCAAGAAGCATGCTTAGTGGTACCGAGTTAGGACAGGAATTCTGGGCAGAAGCAGTGGAGACTGCATGTTACCTGGTTAACAGATCACCTTCGTCAGCGTTGGAGGATAAGACTCCACATGATGTATGGACTAGTAGGAAACCCTCTCTTTCACATATAAGGGTATTTGGATGTGATGCATATGTACATGTTCCAAGGAGAAAAGGACAAAGTTGGATAATAAATTTGAAAGGTGCATATTTATTGGGTATAAGGATGGTTTAAAAGGTTACAAGCTTTGGAACCCAGAAACAAGGAAGGTTGTGTACAGTCAAGATGTGGTGTTTAGAGAGGTGGAATATGTTGTTAAACATGAATTCATACCAAAGGAACCTAAGAATATAGAGTCTGAGCTAAATAAGGATGAATCGGTCTCTACAACAGAAGAAGATTCAGAAGAGGAAGAGCCACAAACTCGAGTTGTGAGAAGATCAGTTCGGGAAAGAAGGCAATCACAAAGGTATAGTCCATCTTCTTTCTGTTCAAATATTCCTTTAACTATAACTGATGATGATTCTAGAACTGTCAAGGAGGTAGTAGATTCACATGATGGAAAACTATGGAAGGAGGCCATGGTTGATGAAATGGAATCCTTGCACAAAAATGAGGCATGGGATCTAGTGAAGTTTTCGACTGGAAGGAAGCCCATCAGGAGAAAATGGGTGTTTAAGAAGAATATTAATGTAGAAGGAAAGGTAGAGAAATACAAATCTTGATTGGTAGAAAAAGTTTATTCCCAGGTGTCGGGAATTGCCAAGGTTACTTCTATTAGATTACTTTTATCTGTTGTTGCTGCCTTTGATTTTGAGGTGGAACAGATGGATGTGAAGACAACATTTCTTCATGGGGATTTGGAAGAGGAGATATACATGAAGTAACCTAAAGGATTTATGGTGAAGGGTAAGAAATAACTGGTGTGCAGGTTAAAAAAGTCTTCGTATGGGTTAAAACAATCACCAAGGATGTGGTATCAGATATTTGATGCCTATATATGGGGACTTGGTTTCACTAGAAGAAAATATGATCACTATGTATATTTTAAATTAATTGGTAACCATGTTAATTATTTGGTCTTATATGTGGATGATATGTTGTTGATTGGAAACAACAAAGAAATTATCCAGTATTCGAAGACCCAATTGTTCTCCAAATTTGACATGAAGAATCTTGGTGCTGCAAACTATATTTTCGGCATGGAAATTAAGAGAGATCAGGAAAAGAGGAAGCTCTGGTTAAACTAGAGGAAGTATGTCAAGACAATATTGCAGAGGTTCAATATGTAGGATAGTAAATCAGTGAAGGTTCTTATTCCTGTAGGTGTAAAGCTATCTGCTAACAGTGTCCGAAGACATAAGAAGAAGAGGAGGATATGTCCCATGTTCCATATGCAAGTGTAGTGGGTAGCCTGATATATGAAATGGTATATACTAGACCAAACATTGCACATGTAGTGGGAGTATTGAGCAGATTTATGTCAAAACCAGGGAAGGAGCATTGGACAACAGTGAAGCAGTTTTTCAAATATTTTCATGGCACTAGTGATTATGGTTTGTGCTACCGGGGAAGACAAGGATTGGACAGAGTTTTGGACATCCGTGGTTTTGTTGATGCAGACTGGGGTGGAGATTTGGACCAAATAATATCTACAAGTGGGTATGTGTTTAACCTATTTTGAGGTGCAATCAGTTGGATGAGTAAAAGACAGTATGTAGTGGCTCTTTCAACTATAGAGGTAGAATACATTGTAGCCACTCATGCAAGCAAGGAATCAGTTTGGTTGCAAATATTGTGTCCAAGTATGGGGTTGGTGCAGCGAGATATAAGGATAGACTGTGATAGCCAAATTGCAATTTTCTTGGCTAAGAACCCTGCTTATCATTCAAAGACAAAGCACATTGATGTTCAATATCACTTTGTGAGAGATATGATGGAGGATAAAAGGGTGTTGCTGGTAAAGGTGGACACTTTGAAGAATGTTGCAGATGCATTGAAAAATTCTATGAGCACTCATAATTTCTCTTGGTGTAGAGAAACAATGGGTGTTGCAGAGCTGGACTAATGAATAAGCTCTCTTGTGGCCCACTGTAGAAAGAAAACAACAAGTGGGAGAATGATGGGTATCTGTTATATTATTTCCATGATTAGTCACATGTGCGGGGGGTCATAGGGATGCGATAGCCCCCCCTATACATTGCGGTGGGTTAAATAGGGGGGTGACAGGGGGGGGTGTAAACCCCCCCTGTTCGGGGTTCGGGGCAGCTTTGGACCATATTTTTCAGAGGGCAGACTCACCCATGGTTTTGTGCATGGGTTTGCACATGTTTTCAGGGCATGATGGTTTTTGGTCCCTGGTATTTTGTAGATCTGGTCAAGGGAACTACGTTTGTGTTCTAATCCAGGGTTAATGGATTGGGGTTTATGAATGCTTCGGAATTTATATATATGTGTTGTAACACTAAAAGGAATATAATGAAAAATCAAGCTAGTACTATTGATTTGGGATCCAAGGGAAAATCTCTATGTATATTTGTTTTATGTTTTATTCTCTCACTATTGTTTATTTTCTTTTTTTAAGATTCGTTTGTAGATAAGTTCTGTACAGGGCTAAAACCTACATTTTTTTCATTGGAATAATATTTCTCAGGTGTGACAGTGTTCTTCATCCTAGCCTTACGATTTCCGAAAAGCCATGGTGTGATGGATTCTATTTTATTTGGTTAAGATGTATTTCCCAGTGGTTTTGAAACTAAGTGAGGTGATCTCTGAAAGAAATAGCACATGGGCTAGTGATCCCTCAACCAAACTGCAATTGTGGTAAAGCCAAAAAATTTGTGCCTCGGTAGGCCTAGGAATCCTTGACCGGTGAATGGAGGGATTTGTCGTAGATCCCAGAGGTGTGTGACCTTGATCATGCCTAGGAATCCTTGACCAATGTATGTCATAATATATGGTAAATAATGAAGGGTAGAGTCTTGAATTATGCCTAGGAATACTCGACCGATGAATGGCAATATATATGGTAAATCCTAGAGACTAGGAGGCAGGAAAATTCCTCATGGTGTAGGTGGAGAAATCCAATGGCATCCATGCTTGGTTAGGGCCTATTGATTCCTTGGGGATTATGGTAAAGCTTGAAGAAGCCTAGTTTGGTTTGGTTTTGAGTCCCACATTCATGGTTGGAATATTCCATGCGGGTGATCGGCTAAAATAAAGATTTGGTTCAGCCAATATATGGTCAAGTGGTTCATGAAAGTTATTAGTATTTTGATAGGGTGTAGCTTAATTCAATTATGTACTTGAAAATTACTTTTGAACTTTTTTATCTTACTTAGATCTTATCTTCATTAGATTATTAGGTCTTTCATCAAGTCAGTTATCAAAAACCAAACGACACAATATTTTGGATCTTCTAGCCATGGCTAAAACCTCTCCCTCTAGGAGAGGAAAGCCCATAATTAATTCTTCTTATAGACTTCAATTGACAAGTACCATGACCATGGTACAACCCTTTACCAATGTATTCCTCCAAGAACTTTTCAATTCTTCCTTATGATTCCTAGTGTATCATCCTTCTTTTTTCTGCATTGCTCTACAGTGTTCTGCAACAGTCTTAGAAAGATAGATTCCTAGTCCTTGAATGATGTGATTCCTTTTCTCTTCCTTCGATCTAGCCTTGGTCTCCTAGAGATTTTTGCATGGTTTTATTTCTCCACCCTCTAATCCCAAGGCCAAGGTTCTTTTCTATTGTAGTAAAACTCCTTTGCACTGCAATTACCTTCAACTTATTTTCTAGATATGTGTTGACACAAACTGAAATATATATGACTCTTCTTAAAATAAAACTAAATTGTCGATATGTTTTGGTTAGGAAACCAGGGCCAAAACCTCTCCCTCTTGGATAGGAAAAACCACAAGTAATTCTTCTTATAGACTTCAACTAACAAGTACCATGACCATGATACAACCCTTGACCAATGTATGCCTCCAAGACTGTGTCATTGCTTCCCTTTTATTTCTAGTGTAGATTCCTTATTTTTTCCATACTTCTCTGCACTGATCTGCACCATTCTACACCAATATTAGAATGATCGGTTCCTATTCCTTGAATGATGTGATTCCTTTGATCTTCCTTCGAATATAGCCTTGGTCTCCCAGAGACTCTTTCACGGTTTTATTTCTGCACCCTCTAAGCCCAAGGCTGAGATCCTTTTCTCTTGTAGTAACACTCCTTTTTACTACAATTACCTTTGATTTATTTGTTAGATATGTGTTTACCCAAACTGAAATATATATGACTCTTCTTTAGTTCAAAACTGAATTTTTGATATGCTGTGGTAACCTTATTTTTCAGTTATATATGCAAGGTATAGATGAATCTCTTGAAGACTGGATTGTGTGGACTTTATTACCATGCAGACTTGCCTTTTTTCTTCATTGTATATCTCTTATCTTTATGCACTAAGATCCACACTATATTTCGCCCTGAAATTCAGAATTTATCTAAATTGTTGTCTTCATAATGATTCTGAATTTCCTTTATTTATAGTGACTATCTCCAAAGTCTTGGCTGACATGAGCTTTGTTGGTAGCCCGACTTCATCAAGGAGGATATTTCCAACACATTTGGAGATGACTTCATGGAGCAAGGTGACAAGGTTTTTGGAGCATATATTTGTCCTTTACAAAAGTGTAACATGACTTCTTATACATGACTCTATTTTATACATTTATGACAAGATGACAAATCCCGAAAAGAAATCAAGAAGTATTTGACCTTTAATAAAAATGAATTTCTCATGAAACCCATCAGTCAAGATTTACAAAATACATTTTATTATTTTTGTTTTATTCATTACATAAATTCATAATTACATAGTCATTATGAAGACCGATCCTAGTTACACTTTTCAACACTCCCTCTTAACTAGGGAGGTATTCATAATGGTTCATGGTCACCCTCAATTTTAAGAATCTTATAAGAATAATTTGATTGGTAATCTATCTGTTATATCATCATATTATCCAACATTGTTACATAGAAAGGCCTTGACTAATATATCCATCTCTCCATGAGATATTTGAGCTACAATGATAGTGATACCAATGACGAGAGATGCCATCATCATTGTCTCTGAAGTACATACTTCACCCGAGTGTTCACTAAGTATTACCTGATAGGACTATTCTTAATTCTCAAAGCATATCTATCCTTTCAAGACTACTATTTTCATTTGATGCCTTAATACATCTCAATATAGTATCAAACACGAGATAACGACCCAATCCCGTAATACTTCATTCTTTCTTCTAATTGAAAAAAATAATGTGCGTCTATCTCTCCCTCTCAACTAGGGAGTATACATTAATCACATGTCTACATTCTTCTTCATGATATTCACCAAGGCTTACGGTTGTTACTCTTGGTCTAGTCCATGACCCATGAGATAGAAAACACAATTGTGATTCCCTCTTAACCAGGGACCTATAGCATCAATGATGAAAAAAATCCAACTTCTCATGAAGTACTCTTTTCGTTGATGTCATGATTTGAGGAGCCTTCACAAATCATCCATCACTTTCATCCAAGAACCATTTATTCTATCAAAAAGTGATCCATCAATATTCTCATCTATTTTAGCTTCATTTTATGCTGCTTTCTTTCAAACCATATATCTTCCAAAGATATTTCATCCTTCCATATGGTTATAAAATTGTGGAAGTCATTTATTTCCATTTGGCAGCACCGCATAAGCTCATCATATATTATTTGATTATAATTATGAATACTTTAAATAAAATTTACCTTAGTGATGATCTTTCACCATGAAAATTTCTTGTAGGCATCGAAATCCTTCCTATATGTGGACACATCCAAAATATATTTATTTCCAAAAGTATTATGGAATTCTTATCAGAATCTGCATATCTTTCCAGGAGATTTTCTAGTCATGTATTCTTGGCTTCCTTTGATGTTGACTACCTCTTTTCATGATTTCTCTGTTTCGTGATCTCTTTATTTCTCTTCCACAAAATTTTATTTCATTTCAAGGAACTTCCAATGTTTAGCTCACTGATAGTAAATAATCACCTCATATTCCATATGAGGATATTCCATCTGGTGTAGAACATGTATATTGAAAACTTGTGCATTATAAGAGTTCTTGATTTCTTTGGTCATACTTCTTCTACCTGCAACCTTATGACTTGTCTACATAGCATCCAGTGTCAACATGAATATATATATATATATATATATATATATGTATGTACATGATTTTTTTTCTTTGAGTCACATTGTAAAAAATTTCCTTCGAGTGAAGAGTTCAATTCCCTTGACCCGCTTCATCAATATGTCACTGTACCCTAATCCAAGAATTATTAGAATTATTAATGAAACCTTTTTATCACTTTCTAACCATTAAATCCCAATGGATTTAATAATAAAATTTTTGCACTTGTTTCCATATTGATTAATGAAATATGATGACCTTTGATCTTGATGATTTCCTTTTATAAATGTTTTTTTTTTTTCAATGAGGTTTCCAGGAGCCGTTTATAGCATAGATGTTACATATACATCTTCCTACAATGAGTGCTCGTTCTTCAATGCTTCCATCATGATGCCCATCCCAACAAGATGCATATACCTAAAATGAAATTATTTCTATCATTCTATTTTACAACTGACATAAACCTCAAAAATATTAATGCGACCTCATTTGTGTAGGAGTTATTTTACTTATTCTTTCTTATATTTCTTTGTATTGGTTTCTTCCTTTTCTTTGGAAACATAGGCTTTTTCCTTTTTCTCTTGTTTTTGATATGAGAGGGAAAATTTCTTTTAGAGTGCCCAATTTCATTACATCCATAACATCTCATATTCTTGTTCTTTCCTTTCTCAAGGCCAAACTTTCCAAATTTTTCCCTTCTAGATTCATTGGCTTTATTTAGTTTAGTTTCTTTTGTCTTACATAAAGACCATATATCCTAAAATGTTATTTCTTCTTTCTTCCCAGAGGTTCTTGAAGTGAAGCTTCCCCATTCTTTAGGTAGATAATTTAGTACCATGGTGAGTATTATCCATTAGACACTATTTCTCCTAATTTCTGTAGTTGATCTCGAATTGAGGAAATCTTCATAAAATTTGAGGTTATTCCTTCCTCTCTTGACATCTTCAACTTGAATAATTCTTGTATTAAATTTATTATTTCTCCTACAAGACTGATTAATAATAACTCGACTAATTTATCATATATCTCTTTTGATGATTCTATATTTGACACATAGGGAATGATAGAGCCCTTTACAGATTCTATAAGGATTCTTCTAGCTCTTTTTTCTCCCTTTATTTATTTCATATATCCTTCAATATTTTATTTTGATGGTTCAACTCGAGAGCCTTTGACATAGTGTTACACGTCATTTTTTCACCACGAAATTTGAATATTCATGTGGGCCTATCACCATCCATATCATGTTCAATTAGAAGTTAAAAACACTCATGTTCCTGAATCAAGTCTTGGAAATTGGAGAAAATCTTTGAAAACCATTAAAATATTACCTGCGCATTTTTTATAGCCTTTTCCTATTCATGCGTTGATGCTTCTTCCATTAGCTATGACAATCATTGCTCTGTTCGCCACTTGCTTGAATATTCTCCCAACTGGAAGCCTCTAGAGTCGCGCTAGTTTTAGCATTATCCCTCTACTCATGGATATTATCCGTTAGTCAAAGGAACTCAAATCCCTTTAGGGGAGGAATCCATCCACCTCTTAATGGATCTAAAACTAGCTCAATCTCTCTATAAATTGAGCTCAACTTTTAGGTTTAAGGGTAGATACCTAGATACCAATGTGAATAGAGATTGATTTGTATAGTTTCTAAGCTGGAAAGAGTTCATAAAGTTCATAGTTCTAAGCCATTGAGCTATTTTTGACAGATTGAAGATCACATATTTATGCCCATGAGAAGGAGAAATCTATACAACATCAAGGCATTTGATTGTAAGGTTTCTCTTTCTAATTTATGATAATACATATGGATCTCTTTTTATCATTGTCTTGCTTTTAAATTCATGGAAATGATGTCAATACTTAGATTCCTTGATCACTAAGTTGGATTAGTATTTATGATTATTATATATTGCAGGTGCTTTGATCATTTGTCTTGTATGTGATTGGAGGTTCTTCTCATCATTCAAGAACTATTTTGGAGTAAAAGGCAAAGGACTACATCAAACATCTTGGTTGAAAGGTAGGAGCATGTCCTTGTTATTTCATGGTTATAATCTAAAATATAAATAATCTACAGAAAGAGACATTTAATGGATCTTTGTTTCTAGTTACTCATTGGAGTACTAGGGAGATCTCTCTTGTCTTCAAGAGGGATTAATCCTAGTAACAAATTGGCAACCATATTGGGGAAGAAAATTTTAGTTTTCTTTGGTTACGCTCAGTTTGAAGTTCCATGTTTCTGATTCTGACCTCTCTGAGTGTGGTTGGGTAGATGAATTTTTAGAATCTTTGAGAAAGAAAGCCTTAAATATATTTTTTCCAAATTTTTCATTGCGTGTGCATTTTTCTGTGGAAAATAGAGCAACCACCTATGCGAGTTGTTAGTTTAATCCAGTGTTCATGCGCACTATTTTTAACTGAGAAACTACGCACCCGCTGGAAAATTTTGAAAATTTTGAAAATTATTTTTCTGAGTCAAATACCCAAAATATTAAAGTTCAACCTGATTTACTGTAGTTTTCAGAACATGTGTGAGAACTCCTCTTCAACAATTTATACTCTTATGTGATTAATCATCCTTTTTGCATTTTACAGGTTAGGGTTTGTCCTGGTTTATTGTTCCTCTTTAGGGAAGATACATTCATTTACCTTAGACCACTGGTTTTATGATTTTGTCTCTTTGAGCCATCGGTATTATATCCAACCTTACCTTTTGTTAATATTTGTTTGTTATTTGATCGTAAAACAAAAAAGCTCCTAGATCACTGAAGTGTGATTTGTCACAAGCTACTCTTTCATGATTTCATTTCTGATGGGATAAGTGGAAACATTCTTATTATGATTACGACTAAGAGAAATCATTTACAAAACATTCATAGGTGTATTAGTTAGGATTGATAATTAGAATTTTAATTTTATTTGATTTTTTTATAATTTTTAGGGTTTTTTAGAAATTGCCTTTTTTTGAGATCTTTTTATTAAAATTGTAGTTTCTGACTTTGTAATCAATGGAATTTTATTTGCAAGAGAAATTGATCATGTTTGGAAATTATGTTCTTAATGAATTTTTTTTTTCTCTTTAGAAAGGAATTTTATTTAAATTGTGAAGAATTTTGTTCTTTTGAATTCAAATCATCTCTCAACTTTATCCTAAATAGAATTCATCGAAAAGAAAGAGTTGGATTTTTCATATTGATGCATTTAGAGTATTTTGAGTTAGGTGACAAAATCATCAAAGTTTGAACTCCATACCCTTTGGATTAAATAACAACCAAATCAATCCAACACTTAATAAAATCAATCTAGAATTTTGTACATTTTCTAGGGATCATTCCACCAATTTAGCTTAGGCTATTCTTGTAGAATAGGCTCTAATAAAAAATCCAAAGCAGTAAAAAAAAAAAAGTAGTATCTTGCAGTAGGGAAATCCAATTGTTGCATTTGTACTCTGGGAAGCTCTTGTTAAAAGAGTCAAGCATGACGTCATGTCGGACCCAGTGAAGTAATCGTACCTACTTCATTGGTGAAGATATAATACATGCACGTAATACAAAAAATAAACCTTGGATTAACCACTATCGAGGAGCTGGGGGTCACTTGTTAGCAAACCTTAGATTTACCATGTCGAGGATCTTTCAAGGGGATTGAGCTTGATACTCTACCCTTGCATGTATATCGGATCGTAGACTGTTCCCCCTGGTGCATTTGTCTTAGTTGCTAACCTTAGTGGCCATAATATTTAGGATTTTTCCCAAGGTGACGATGGAGGGAAGGTCCCACTGTACCTGCAAAAAACATTGGCTAGACTCACTTGGAATTTCCAGAGGGTACTCTTCACTTCAAGATGGCATAGTGGACGTACTTGCACAAGACTATTTCATTAAGCATATTGTGAGGGTAATTGTTCCAACCACCAGTTTTCCACATTAACTTCTGCAATGTTGTATTTAGTCACAAACTAGTGTTTTTATTGTGGAAACATACTCATTGTGTGTTGTTTGTTTCTTATATTTTGTAGCCGTGTGTTCATTTTCTTTATTTCTTAGTGAACTTAGGTGTATTTTATTGAAATATTTTTTGATTTTGTGTGTGAAAAATTAACAGTAGCTGAATTACTGAGACACTCACATAGAATGCAGAGGAAACCCCTTGAATATACACCCAGTGGATTGGAAAATATTAAATCTGAAAGATTTATACAATTAGGAACCAGGGTTACTGAACAAGGAGAAACATATATAGTAATACATCACGATTTCAAAGTTAATCAACCTCATATAATTGAAAGAGATCAAGAATAACCAGAAATTCATGAAATAATTAAAGTTGAATCTGTCACTGGTAAATTGTCAAATACTCAATTCACTGAGCCTGAAATATCTGAACATGAATCTGATTCTACTTTATCTGAGTCACCTTCAAATTTTGTTGCTCAGACTGCTAGTCGTCCTCGTTCACCTCGAGTGAAACTTCTTATTATTGACAATATTCCTCCCGGCCTAATTAGTATTGAAGAGATTACTAACATAGAAGAAGAGATCACAATTCTTTCACATAAAGAATATTTAGATCTAAGGTATAGTGAAACGATTTACCCTTGCATTCCTTTTAGACCGGATCATTGGTATCTACAAATTACCGATTTTCTGCATAACTCTAGTTACAATTACTCGCCACACCACATCCCTTTTTACTCTATACCTAGAGGTAATTGCATGGCATCATCAAGCATGTCTAATGAGTCATATTTGTTTTCTTCATCAGCATAATTTTTTTTTTATGGTGGTCCATCAATTCCTATGGGGTACCAGTTGCTCTCTGGCACTTTTTGAGGAGCATCTCCATCTTCCAAAAATTTTACAGAATCAAATGGTCTTTATGAATCCACCACCAAATCTTTGACAATGGAACATGCCTATATATTTTCTGGAAATATTCCTCAAGCTAGCTCTCAAAATGGCTATATAGCGCCTGGGGGGCAACAACCTCCTCAAGGATAGTAGTTTCTCCAAGGGCAGGACCCTATTCAAGGGCAACAACCTCTTCAAGGGAAGATACCTCTTCAAGGGCAGCAATTTTATCAAGATAAACTATCCTTTCAAGGAGGACAGCCTTTTACTAAAAATTATATGGGTAATTATCAAAATTATGTTCCAATAGCTCAAAATAGTTATGGTCAAAATTATGCATTGCAATATTTGATAGGAGCTCCTTACCCAAGTGTTAATACTGTGTGGAATCCATTGTTGAATCACAATTTTTGCAGCCTACTTTACAAGTACCTTATAATAAACCTTCTCAGCCAGTTGGACAATTTTGTTTTACCCAAGTTCAATAGCTTGTTCATAGTGCACTTCAAAGTAACCCTAAGGTATCTATGCCTAATAGTCAACAATTCAGTCTGATTAACCCAAGTACTCCTACCCAATCTGCTTCGCAAAATTTTTTTCAACAACCGATTACACCTATCCCTAGAGTTTCTCAAACCCCTGTTGTTACAACCCTTCAAATGACTACATAAAATATTACACATGCAATCCCTCACGTTACTACTCATAAAACTTGACCTATAGTTCAATCTACTATTCAAACGTCTCTAGGACAACCTGGTGCAACTACAGTTCAAACAAGCCAACCTTTTACAGGTCAGTTTGTTTAGAGTCAACCATTTCAAGGGTAATTTCAATATGGAAAAATGGGACAAAATCCAGTTTACCGTAATCAACCATACCCTGGTAATACATGTCAAATACCATCTCAACCTCAGTCTGGTATGGGTAACCCTGAATACCATGGAGGTATTCCAATCCCATCTACTCAGGCTATCCCAGGTTATCCTAGATATCCTCGTCCGGGTACTGGTATTTTTCCTCAAGGTTATCAATTTGCACAACAAGACCCTAACTGTCAATTACCATTCATTGCTACTTTAGAATTACCAGACTTGTATCAGATGACGAATAATCCAATTTATTATCTTCCATTTTGGTTGGCAATGCCAACTAAGTTTCTTAGTGATGTACCAAAGTTTGAAGCAAAATAAGGAGATGACCCCTCAAATAATGTGATGAATTATCATCTTTGGTGTGCATCCACTCCTTAATCGATGATTCCATTTGATTGATACTTTTTCAGAGAAAATTGATCGGTTTAGCTATGAAGTGGTACATTGAGTTAGCACATGGCTCTTTCAATAATTTCAATTCCTTAGCAAAAACCCTCCTAACTCATTTCAAGTTGTTAGTCGGTTATGACAATGGCACAAAAATTTTAACTTCATTAAAACAAGGTACCTTTACATAGATTTCAAATCAGATACATGAATGGCGACGTAGATGATGTTTAGTGAAAATTTTTATTCCAAACCAAATTTTAGAAGAATGTTTTATTAAATCATTACTTCCAAATATAATTGAATTTTTGACTAAGGGAGGTGTTGTAATATAAGAACAGGTCATAGCCCAAGTGAAGTACTTAGACCTCATATACACATAGTCTGGTACTCTATATGAAAGAATTCCTAATTTACCACACCCAAGTCAACTTACTGAAACTCCTTCTGGTTCTCATTCTGAAAATGGTGTAACTGGTACAGTTAATACTAGAAAGAGTAAGAATAAATCATCTAAATCTACTTCTCCAATCATAAATTTACCAGATTCACCTAGAGGAGACCCTTCCCTCGAAACTTCTACCGAAATTCACATTTTAGACTCATCTACGAATAAAGCTAAATCTGAAAATAAGAATAAAGGGAAGGGTAGAAATAAATAAAAACTTCTCCCAAAGGGAAAGCTGAAAAACCTGAACCATTGGAAGAAAAACGTAAACTTGGTCATCCTTGTCTTATCTATGATGAGGAACACTACACCAATGATTTTCCACATTGGGCCGAGCTATCCAAAATTTTCTAAGGTTCATCCACACCTATTGTCTTAAAATATCCTTTTCTATATGAAGGTTGCAAAATGATCGGATCTTCTTCTAATTCATCGACATATATTTTGATGATGTCTCAAATCATGGTTGTGACACAATCTCAAAACTATGGATCTAAAGATCCTGTAACTTGTAAATAAAATGAATCATCAAATCAACCACCAGTATCAACTCCTTTAGTTTCTAAACCACTAAAAATCAAGAAACCTAACCCTGATTTAGTGATTACGCTGCCTACCAAAGTTGTACTTCGAAAATCGGCTTTCAATCCACATGCAAGAGCCGCTTAGAATTACAACATTGCTGATGATTTGGCCATATCTCCTTCAACAATGTCGGCCCTCGAAGTGCTGCAATCCTTTCCAACTCAAGGAAAATTACTATTATCAGCTATAGGATCTATTGATCCTCAAGACTCGAATCTAATTTTCTTCGATCTCGAAAATTTTGTACCTAGACTCCCACATCAAATGGATTTTCAAAGTCCAATATTAGTCAAATCAAGGCGATTTTTTTCACTCTAATTGATGAAGGAGTATCTACATCTATTATGACATTAGCTTTGTTGGAAAAATCTTGGTTCTCCTACAATCAACCAATCACAAACCAACATTAAAGCCTTTGATGGAAAAGGTTTTAACCCATTCAGAATACGCCACGATCTGCCTATAGAAATAGAAGGAAAAACTATAATGCTAGAGATGGAAGTTGTTGATGCCCGTCTAAATTACAACCTTCTTCTGGGTCACAATTGGTCTTATGCTATGACTGTTGTGGTTTCATCAATATTTCAGATGATAATCTTTCCTCATAAAGGAAATATTTTTAAAATCAACTAGTTGTCTTACTTTGCTTCAGACCCTACTTCTACAGATAATATCCAGCATGTCGGAAAAACGGTTATCTCTAATGAAGATGTTGGGGTAGGACTAGTTAGGGATACCACTCTCATGGGAAATATTGTTATGTCTTGTCCCAACGTACCATGAACTATTTTGAATATTAATATGATCACATCTAGCACAGTTCCATTTGAGGACACATGGAATGTGCTTTTAGAATCAGAATTGGACTCCTATGGTGACGATATATCTTAAGTCCTTTTGAATCAGCATATGTGGCAGTACAATCATGTTCTAACACTACCTAGACTTCTATTGATTAAATGAATGTGGTCAGTGTAGAGTGATATTCTATATCAAGCTCAACTTTGACATCATTTCTGGATCCTTTTCAACACGTATTTAAAACTGATGAAATTGTTCAAGAAATTTTGTCATCAGACGAATTTCCATGGGATGATCTACATCATTGATCTTCTTTCTTTCCTAGCATTGATAAACTTGGAAATGATTTTTCATCCATATTTACAATTGATTATTTCAAGTAACCTCAAAATCCCATGTCGATTATATAATCGAAATCTGAGAAAAATCTGGGAAATATTTGTACAACAATTTCTATTGATATATCGATTAAACCTGGAATAATTCAGAACATTCATATAGGTTCTTCTCGTTCAGTTGAAGAGATCAAAACTTATAAAGCACTATTTAAGGAATTCAGAGATATTTTTTCCTGACCTTATGAAGAAATGCCAGGCATTGATCCTAAGATTGTTATTCATGAGATTAAGACATGCCCAGATTCTAAGCCTCTTAGAAAGAGATTACATCTAATACATCCACAGAAAGCTGCTACAATCAAAGTTAAAGTTGAAAAATTACTACGAGGTGGATTCATTTATCCTATTCCTTTGACGGATTGGGTATCTAATATAGTTCCCGTAATGAACAAACAAGGGACTATCAGAATATGTGTTGATTATCGGGATATTAACAAGGCTTGTCCCAAAGACAATTATCCTACCCCATATATCGATCAAATTGTTGATGATTGTACTGGCAATGAAATATTCTTGTTTACGATGGTTTTTCTGGGCACAATCAAATCAACATACTCCCTGTTGATCAACCTAAAACAACATTTATATGTTCTTGGGGCATAGTTTCATATTGTAAATTACCTTTCAGACTAAAAAATGTTGGCGCAACTTTTCAAAGAGCTATTTATTATGCATTTCATGATATCAAACATATTGTATAGCCTTACCTGGATGACTTATCTACACATTCTTTATGAAAACAAGATCGTCCTACGCACTTATGTGATATCTTCATGAGATTTAGGCATTACAACATTCGTTTGAATCCACACAAAGTTTTTTGTACAATCAGGAAATTTACTTGGGTTTGTTGTTTCAAAAGAGGGCATTCGTGTTGATACATCAAAGATTGAGGCTATCATTAATCTACCTCCTCCTTCCACTCTTCGCCAACTCCAAATTTTGCAGGGGAAAGGAAACTTTTTATGTCGTTTTATCGCGAAATATGTAGAGTTAACGAAATTTTTTACCCGGTTATTGAAACAAGATGTTCCATTCATTTGGGATGAGATTGCCGATAAATATTTTAATCCACTTAAAAATGTGTTGACCCATGCACCATTATTTCATCCACCCAATTAACACTAGGATTACTTTTTTTATTTGGTTGCATCCGACTCCACGATTGGAATGGTTTTGGTTCAAGAGGACGATTCTAACAAATTACATGTGATTTATTATCTAAGTCGGAATCTCAGCCTGAAGAAAATCAAGTATTCACATGTGGAGAAATTGACCTTGGTAGCTGTTCAAGCTATCTAACGTTTCCATCATCACATATTGTTATGAAAAAACACAATGATATCTAATTTCAAGCCAATGATGTATATTTTGATGAAGCAATTACTCGGGGGGAGATATTCCAAATGGATTATTATTTGGTAAAAGTTTGATTTGGAGTTCGAGAAATCCAAGTCTAAGAAATCACTGGTATTTGCCGAAATTATGTGTGATTTTCCCAATACTAAGGCTAAAACGATGGCATAAAATCCTCTCGCTGATGAATTTTTATTTCTAATCAGTACTTTAGATCTTTGGTTTGGGGATATCATTATATATCTCCAGACCCAAACCTTTCAGCCAGAGCTTTCATGATCATATCGATGGAGATTTCGATACCAATCTCAACAATACAATATTATTGGTGACACTATATATCGTCATGGTGAAGATTATGTTTTTCGACGTTGTAACTCATGAAGAGGTCGAAAGGGTTTTAAATGATTTCCATTCTGGAGCATGTGGTTTTCATATTTTTGGGTTTTCGCTAGCATAAAAGATATTGCGGGATGTCTATTTCTAGTCATCTTTATTCAAAGATTTTATTCTCATGGTTAGAAAGTGCCACAATTGCCAGATTTTTGATCAAAATATGCATGCACCTCTAGCTCCTCTTCACCCAATCATTACTATTGGTCCTTTTGCCAAATGGGGCATATATTTCATCACATGTAACCCTCACTCAACTAGGAGGCATGGGTATACTATTATCGTCATAGATTACTTTACTAAATGGGCTAATGTGATGCCTACATTCACGGCTGATGGAAAAACTGCAACAATTTTCATATTCAGCCACATGATTTCTCAGTTCGGTGTCCCTCAATCTATCATTACGGACTGTGGAAGCCATTTTTCAAATATTATGATGACCAAAATTTCTGATCAACTTGGCGTATGCCATGATAATTCTACACCATATTACCCACAGGATAATGGTCTAGTTGAGGTCATCAACAAGGTTTTAACCACAATGATTAAAAATATTGTCAGAACTCATAAATATAATTGGCATACCATGATTTTTTTGGAATTATGGACATACCGTACCTCTGAAAAAACTTCCACTAGGTTGACTCCTTTTCAACTTTTTTATGGTTTAGAAGTTGTTCTACCCATTGAATGTGGAATACCATCACTCAAAATGTTAGGTCCCTATATTACTAGTATAGTCCCTTATTGTTGTTAGTGTAACCCCCTTATTGTTATTATTGTACCCTTGTAACCCCCATTTTATTATTATTGTGCCCTTAAATTATTATTGTTAGGTCAGCTAGGATTACATTGTGGCTCACTAGGATTACATTATGGCCCCATGGACTCCTATATATAGAAAGGAGGTTTTGTAAATTGGATCATCCAAGAATTGTTCATTTATGTAATGTATTGGAGGTTTCCCCCTCGAAGTGGTTTATTTCTAAGGCGTTTATATCTCTTTTCTTCTATTTTTGGAGCTGGTTACACAACATTTGGTATCAGAGCTTTGGATTCTAGGGTTTCGCTGCTCCAAACAGGTCATCGTGGAATTTTCGCTATAGCTTTTGTTCTACGAAGTTTCAGAAGCTGAAATTTTTAGGGTACAAAGCCGAAATCCGGAGGAAGATTTTCAAAAAATTTCAGAGCTTGGTTCGCAATATTTTCGGAGATAAGGATCCTCGGAAGGTAGTGCTTTTTCGTGTTCCCTAATCTCATCTCAAAGAGGTGATCGTGGGAAAAGTTCAATAACTTTCTAGGGGATCGGATTGAAAATAAAAATTGGTTGCAATTATGCGTATTCATAGTTTCTTGGATATCAATTTCAAAGACAAAGGACGAAACAGTGACACGTGGCAAGTCGTACAAGTTCGCTCTACTGAACCAGTCCATAATTAGGTCATTGTGGGAGATTGGACACAAATTTGTCTTGGAGAATCAAAATCAGGTCAGACCTGTGGCATTTGAAAGAAGCTTTAGAGGGCTACTACAGGGCTGAATTTCAGATATCTAAGATTTTCAATTACAGAGATAATTCAATTTCAATATCGAGCTCCTAAAAGCTAGTAAAAGGTGTGTATTTTTTTTCCGAATTGCATAAGTCTTGTTTGAAGAATCAAGCTGAATTGATTCCAAGGGCATCTTGTAGAATAGATATCAATATTGGATTCTAAAATGGCCCCTAAAAATAATTCAACACCCATTAAGCCTTCAGAAGGCTCTACTATGACTCATGAAGATGAAGAATTGCAACATGATCTATCAAAATTACAAGAGCAAGTGCAACAGATTTCACTCTCGCAAAGAGCAACAAAAAATGAAATGGAAGTTTTGAAGAAAGGCATGGAAGTGTAGATGGACGGTTTGAAGAAAGGCATGGAAGCTAAGATGGATGGCGTGGAAGCTAAGATGGATGGCATGGAAGTGGGCATGGAAGCTAAGATGGATGACATGAAAGACAACATGGAAAACATGAAGAATGATCTAAAATCATACATGGAAGGCTTGATGACAAGCTTAAAACAAGAAATGATTCCTAATGGCGGAAATATAGTAGATGAACCTCATGATAAGAACAAAATAAATGTTAATCGTGATTTCATAAACTCTAATGTTGGCGGGAAGAACCACCATATTCCAAAAATGGATATGAGGAAGTTTGATGGAAAGGATCCTGTAACATGGATACTACAGATGGAGCAATATTTTGATCTCCATAACTTGCAAAACACACAAAAGGTACGCATTGCAACTTTAAATTTAGAACAAAATACATTTGTATGGTATCGATGGCTTTGCTCCCGTAAAAAAATTGTCACTTGGTCAATTTTTACGGAGGAAATGATAGCACATTATGAGGATACAAAGAGCAACACCTTCTTTAGTGAATTGATAAATCTCAAACAAAAGGGTTTAGTGGGGCAGCACATTGAGGACTTCCAAAAATTGAATATAAGGGTAACTGATATTCCAGAGGAACACAGGATTGATCTCTTCATAGGCACTTTAAAGGATAACATCCAACATGAAGTTCGCTTTTTGGAACCTGATTCATTGGAGAAGGCATTCAGGTTGGCAAGAAAAGTTGAATGTAAAATTATGGCGACAAGGAAGCCTACCACTCAATTCTATAAAGAAGGAAGTGTTGCTACGCCTAGATTTCCACAACCTACAAGGTTGACACCACAACAATTGGAAGAAAAAGAGCAAAAGGGCTTTGCTATAGTTGTGATAGCAAATACACTAAAGGTCATAAGTGTGCTGAGAAGAAATTATTTTACATAGATTGTGAAGAAGAAGAAGAAAATGAACAAGAAGAGGATATACACCAGAAACCACCCCTAGAAGAGGAAGAAATGAATCCGACCATATCGTGTAATGCACTGGCAGGAATTACCACTCCTCAAACTCTCAAGATAGAAGGACATATAAAGAAGAAAAGGGTAATAGTGTTGATTGATCCAGGTAGCACCCATAATTTTATTCATTATAAGGTAGCCAAGGAATTAAATTGTTTCCTATACCCAGCACCAGAATGTCAAGTGATGGTTGCAAATGGAGGAACTATAAATTGCTCTGGAAAATGCCATAATATCAAGCTAACCATGGGGGAATATGTATTGACTAGTCCAATGCTTGCCATTCCTATGGGAGGTGTCGATGTTGTACTAGGAGTACAATGGTTACAATCTTTGGGGACGGTAGCTTTTAATTTTCAAGAACTTTTCTTGAAATTTTTTTCAGAAGGAAAGGAAGTCGAATTACGGGGTATTGCGGGGAAGCCAGGAAGGATAATAAGCTCTAATGTCATGACAAAGCTTCTAAAGAAAGAACATCGAGGTGTAATTGCACAATTATGCTCACTAGAAGTTCCAACATCAAAATCATCTATTTCTGCAGATCTCCAACAAGTCTTGGACAATCATTCCAAGGTGCTTGAAACTCCCAAAGGACTCCCACCTATTCGTGATCATGATCATGCTATTCATTTGATTCCAGGAAGTGTTCCTCCAAACATCATGCCTTATAGATATCCTTACTTCCAAAAGAGCGAAATTGAACGTATGATTGCAGAAATGTTAGAGGCGGGTATAATTCAACCTAATCAAAGTTCTTTCTCTGCTCCTGTAGTATTGGTACACAAGAAGGATGGATCATGGCGAATGTGTCCGGATTATAGGGAGCTCAATAAGCTCACCATTAAAGACCAATTTCCCATTCCTGTGATTGATGAATTATTGGATGAATTACATGGAGCAATTTATTTTACCAAGTTGGATCTTCGTTCAGGATATCATCAAATTAGAATGAAGACTGAAGATATTCCAAAAACAACATTTCGAACTCATGAGGGTCATTATGAATTTTTGGTCATGCCTTTTGGCCTTACCAATGCACCTTCACATTTCAAGGGTTGATGAATTCCATTTTCAAACCCTTCCTTAGAAAATTTGTGCTAGTATTTTTTGATGATATACTAATCTACAAGAGGTCTTGGAAGGATCATGTTGAACATGTTGACAGGGTGCTCAAACTATTGCAGGAGAAACAATTATATGCAAAAAAATCCAAATGTTTCTTTGGAGTACAAGAGGTGGAATATCTAGGTCATATTGTATCTCACGAGGGTGTTAAAGTAGACCCTAACAAAATTAAAGCCATTAAGGAATGGAAATTCCCCACACCCATAAAGTAGTTGCGAGGATTTCTCGGGTTAACAGGGTATTATCGCAAGTTTGTTAAGAATTATGGGAGAATAGCAGCACCTCTAACAACATTATTGAAGAAAGATGCATTTTCATGGACTCCTGAAGCAACTAAAGACTTTGAACGTCTTAAAGAGGTAATGTGCCTAGCACCGGTCTTAGCTACACCAGACTTCACAAAAACCTTTATTGTGGAATGTGATGCCTCGCGAAATGGAATTGGTGCAGTTTTAATGCATGAAGGAAGATCCATTACTTTTGAAAGTCTTCCAATCAAAGGAAAGTATTTACAGAAACCTATTTATGAGAAGGAAATGTTAGCAATACTACATGCACTAAAGAAATGGCGAACTTACCTAATGGGAAGACACTTCAAGGTAAAAACTGATCATGATAGTCTTAAACACTTTTTGGAACAAAGACCATCGTCAGAAGAGCAGTAAAAATGGGTCACAAAGATGTTGGGTTATGACTTTGAAATAATCTACAAAAAAAGGAAAGCTTAATGTTGTTGCAGATGCACTCTCAAGAAGGAATGAAGAGGTGGAAGCATTGCTTTGTGCCAGTTCTATTATCCAACCAGATTGGATAACCGAAGAAAGAGATCAATGGAAGAAGGACAAAGATGTATGGACACTCATTCAAAAGTTGCAACAAGATCCTAGTACATCTGATACATTTAGTTGGAAAAATGATTCCTTATGGTACAAAGATCGCTTATATTTTTGTAAGAATTCCCAACTAAAACAAAAGATTCTTCTGGAATTGCACACTTCTCCTTTAGGAGGACACTCAGGATTTTTAAAAACTTACCACAGGGTGAAGAAAGATTTTTTTTGGGATGGCCTTAAATCTGATATTCAAGAGTTTGTGGCGGAATGTTTGGTTTGCCAGCAGAATAAAGTGGAAACAATTAAGACCCCAGGACTTCTACAACCTTTATCCATTCCAAGTCAACGTTGGGAGGAGATTTCAATGGATTTTATCACAGGTTTACCTAAGTCCGAAGGAAAGAGTGTCATGATGGTGGTAGTTGATAGACTTACCAAGTATGCACACTTTTGTGCATTATCTCATCCATTTAAAGCAAGTACAGTTGCTACTACATTTATGGACGGAATTCAAAAGCTACATGGAAGCCCAAGGGTTATTGTGAGCGACAGAGATCCCATTTTTACTGGAAATTTTTGGACGGAGTTATTTTCTTTTTTGGGTACTCAATTAGCTCATAGCTCATCTTATCATCCTCAATCTGATGGTCAAACTGAGATAGTAAATAAATGTTTGGAAGGATGTCTTCGTTGTTTTGTATCTGATAAACAAACACAATGGGTCAAGTGGTTACCTCTCGCTGAATGGTGGTATAACACTTCCTTCCATACTGCAGCAAAAATGACCCCATTTATGGCACTTTATGGATATCATCACCATCCATCACATCATCTTTAAGAGAAAATTCGAAGGTTCGTGATTAGGAGAATCACATCAGTATGACAGGGATTCTCCCAACTCTTAAAGGATAACTTGGTTAACAGAAATTGAATGAAACAGACCTTATCAACATCTGGCAATGAAGCTTTGATGTAGGAGATTTGGCTACTCTGGCTACAACCATACAAACAAATGTCCCTCATGCAAGTTGTTGGGCCTTAGTTTTGATCTTATTTTTGCTCAAAGAAACTTACTAATCCATCTATTTCCCATCCATTTTCCCTTCATTTATTCCATTTTGATGTATATTTGATATCCATTCAGGTATTTAATTTTAATTTTTCAATTTCTAAAGTTTTTATGAAAGTTCGGTTTTTAGTGCAAAATTGGCAGATTCAGAAATTCCGGTAATAGTTCTATGGTTGATGTGGCTGTAGGACACTTGGGCACGAATTGAATGCATGGATGGACAGCTTGGAAACTAGGACTAAGCCAGCTATGCTTAGTTCGAACAGAACAAGCTTTATTAGGCCCATTTGGTGCTAGTCAATCATGACTAGTCATTCAGAAATCCCATAGAAATAGGGCAGTTTTGAGATTCTATGGGATTGGTCATATTTCTTGGGATAAGAGTACTGAATTCGACTTAGATAGGTAGATGAGAGTAGATGGGTTTGTTTGAGTGAATATAGATCAGTTTGTTTCATGAGACTTCTTATTTAAAGCCAAAACTTTGATGGCTTATGTATTAACTTAATATACTTTTATGCTGTGACACCTTTGGATTGAGGAGCTAATTTGAAGACTTGTGTTATTATAATTTTTATGTTCAATGCTATGGATGTGTAACTGAATTTAAGCTTCTGAGATCACCTCTCAAGTGTGCAAGGCAAGGGTGGAAGGGCCCCCATTCCAAGCTAAGTACACTTCCTTGTTAACTAGTTTTATTTCCTTGTAATCTGGTTATTGTAGAACTGGTTTTTCAAAGCTTTATTTCAGATTTCTTCATGGTTCATGCATAATTATTGATTTCATTAGTTCATAGCTTATTCATCACTTTATTGAGTTGGAAAAACAGGTGTCAAGTTGAGCATCTCTTCTACTAAAATGATGAATTAAAACTAGTTTCCTTTGTTTGTATGCAAGTAGTTTCTTATTGAGATTTTGATATTGAGATGAATGAATTATGATGGAATACCTTATGTGTCTCTTAAGTTAAGAGTTTCTTTCATTAATAATTTATCCATCTTAAGTTCTTGGTTTTAATCTCTGATTCATTAAGTGGTAATTGAGGTGGAAGTGGACTTCTTGAGTCAAGAACCATTTCAATATTTTTCCTCTTTTTAAACTAATTGAATTAGAATTATAGGATGTATTACTTTCAGCTTTTGAATAACTTATCTTTCAAGGTTTGATTACATCTGATCTTCACATATAGTGAACTTGCCTCAAAGCATAAACAACTCGGATTGATAAGAAATAATTGTGTTAATTTAGGTACATAAATTAGCTCAACATTTTGGCGCCGTTGCCGGGGAGGCAAATATCGGCATAGTCAATAGAAAGATAAATTTAAAAACAACAAAAACATTAGTTACATTTTTTTTAGTTATGTTTCTTTATGCCTAGATATAGAGATCCTCAAGGTAGATTTATTAAAAACCCCCCACAAATAGAGATAGGATCATCAAACACCCCAGTTACTCGTAATCCAATAATTGAGGAATTGGCATAAAAACAAAGAAGTGGACAAAGATTAACTTTGATTGAGAGGCAAACTTTGTTAGCTTGGGAAGCAAAGCAAAAACAATCTTCAAATTCTGGAAAACAAAAAGAAATTATCAAAGGAAAACAATCTTTCTTTCCATCCATAAATCCTCCTATCTTCCAGCAACCTGAAACTCCACTTAAAATTGAAACAAATCAACCAATGGCAGAAGAGGGACATGGATCTGTTATTCTCACTCCTGAACAACGAGCTGCATATGAAAGACAACAAATAGAATGGAGAAGAAAGAGAGAGGAGGAGGAAAAACAAGAAAATGATAGAAAAATAGAAAACGATCGGAAAAGACAAGAAGATGGTAATGATCAAGAGACTACCTTTGGCTTTCCAATAATAGACACAAGTGCAATATTAGGAGAAGAAGTGAAAATGAAAAATATTCCACCTTCTGTATTGCCAAATTTTTATGGAATGTCCACAGAAGATCCTGATGTATTTATGTTTGAATTTGATATTCTATGTAGAACATATGGATACACTGATGACATTCATAAACTTCATCTTTTCCCTGCAACATTAAAAGCAGCAGCTTTGAAATGGTTTATGGGTTTAGGAGAACAAACAATAGCTTCTTGGGATGATATGAGATCAGTATTCCTTAAAAAATATCAAGCTTATTGTAGATCTAGAGATTCAAAGGAAGATATTTTCAGAATGACACAACAAGAAGATGAAAGTTTAGAAGAATATTTGGAAAGATTTTTATATAATCTACAGAAATCTAAACAACACTCTCTAAATCAAGAAACCATTCAAACAATCTTTCTCAAGGGTATAAGGGATGAATACCTTGACATCTTGAATGTGATGGGTAAAGGAGACATTTCAAACCTACCATTCGAAGAAATTGTTGATTTATGTCAAAAATATTCTAGAGGAAGAGCAAAAACAGGAAGAAGAGAAGTAAGTTCAAAAGCAGCAAAGTCAGCTGCAGGAGGGATAACAAGAGCTGAAATAGGAAGCTTATTGGAGAACTTCAAAACAGATCTCTTGAGTACATTAGGGACACGAGTAGATGTGCTAAAGGAAAACAAGAAGAAAGAAGAACAAGAACAAGCTCTAGCAATCTTTTGTCCCAAATGTAGAAAGAAACATCCATTGAGAGAATGTCCTTTGGATAGTGTTCAGGTTTGTGGTCTTTGTACAGAAAATCATTCCACAGAAAATTGTCTAAGATTGAAAGAATTACAAATGAATTCAATGGAAGAAGTGTCAGGAATAGAAGGGTTTTATTATGTAGCACCATGAAGACCATGGCAACCTAGGATGCCTCAACAAAATCAGCAACAATTCCCTCAACAAAATTACCTCTATCCACCTCAAAATCCTTGGACCCCTCCAATGCCATGGCAAGCTTGGCCTCCACAACAATATCCACAACAACTTGCACAAGGTTGGAGAGGATATGGTTATGGAAACCAGCCACCTCAACAGTATCAACAACAATACCAGCAACAATATCAACAGCCATTTACATATCCACAATATCCTCAATCCATACCATTTCAACAACAACATTCTGCATATCCACAATCCATCCCATATCCGCAGCAGAATCCTCCACCGTTGTTGACCCAACCACAACAGTTACAGCTACCCTCAAATCAACCCAGACCAACTCAATTACCAGCCCAACCAATTGCAAATCCAAATAATAAGGTGGAAAAAGCTACATACACTGTAGAGGAAGCAACATGTTTTCCCACATATTCAATTCTTCCTCTTAATGAAGTCCATCTAAGGTCTGGAAAAGTGCTTTAAAAGGATTCTCCTCCAATCATAGAAGAACCAACCGAACAAGGAGAATCACCTGAAACATCACAAACTAAGATACAAATTCAGAAAGAAACAAACATTACAACTCAAACACCACCTTATCCTGAAAGGTTAGTGGAACAACAAAAAGAAATAACCCTTCCTGAATTTGATATTTTAGATGAGTTAAAAAATGCTTATGTAAAAATTCTTTTGTTGAAGGCAATTAAAGAAATACCAATATATGCTAAAACAATAAAGGAATTGTGCATTAAGAAATCATAGAAAAAGAAGAAGGATCCTACTACAATCCAAGTCATTGGTAAACTAGCAAGTCTCATGTCTACACAAACCATAGTAGAAAAATATATTGATCCTAGTATCCCTATGGTTACTATATCAATAAATAATTTCTCAGTACCAAACACATTAATAGACTTGGGAGCAGCTATAAATGTAATGACAATAGAGACAATGAAAACTTTACATTTGAACAACATTAGATCAACCTCTACAATTTTAGAACTAGCAGACAGATCTAAAGTTGTTCCTGAAGGGATATTGGAAGATATCATAGTCTCTTTAGATTCATGGGAGTATCCTGTTGACTTCCTTATCTTGCAACCAAAAACAAATTTGGGAGGACATCCTCTAATCTTAGGCAGACCATGGTTAGCTACCGCCGATGCCTTCATAGGATGCAGATCAGGAAGCATGATTATTTCACATGGAGATGAAAGGAAACACATTGCTCTTTATTCACCTGCACAATCAACTTCTTTAGAATCAGTGCTTGAAGCTCAAGAAAAACAGCAAACTAAATCAGTTTTAAGTATAAATCAATTCTTTGATTTAAGAGAAGAAGAAGAAAATGAAGACTTAATGGATCTTTTCATTTCAGAACCAAGTATTTCAGAGCAGCTTAGAGAAGTCCAATATGAAGCTGCAAATAACCTTTTGAATCAATGCTTTCATGAAACTTGTACTGTTCAAACTTTGCGGAAATATTTTATAGACATCTTTCCTGTAAACACAATCTCCAATCCAACAATAAAAACAATTGAGGTAAATCCTGGAAAACATTTAAACATTGGAAACCAGTTGCAATCAGCACAAGAGCAAGAGGTAATTTCATTATTACAGAAATATTCAAAAGCTTTTGCCTGGGATTATACTGACATGCAAGGAATCCATCCTAGCACATGTGTCCACCACATCTATACAGATGATCAACTTAAACCTGTAAGACAACCTCAAAGACGAATGAATCCCATGATGAAAGAAATAGTGAAAGAGGAACTGCAAAAATTGTTAAATGTTGGATTCATCTATCCTATTTCAGATAGTCAATGGGTTTCTCCACTGGTTATTGTACCAAAGAAAAATGGAAAGTGGAGGGTATGTGTGGACTATCAAGAACTAAACAAAGCTACACTAAAAGATCATTTTCCTCTACCATTCACTGATCAAGTGTTAGACTCATTAGCTGGAAAAAAAAAATTCTCCTTCTTGGATGGGTTTAGCGGATACAACCAGATAAGAATAGCAACAGAAGACCAAGACAAGACAACATTTACTTGCCCATGGGGAACCTATGCACATAATGTTTTTTCATTTGGTTTATGTAATGCACCTGCAACTTTTCAACGAGCAGTGCTTGCAATATTTGCTGATCTAATTCATGAATGTGTAGAGGTTTATATGGATGACTTCACAGTTTATGGAAACACATATAGTGATTGCCTAAATAACCTTGAGAAATTTCTAAAACGATGCATTGAAACAAATTTGTCATTAAGCAATGAAAAATGCTATATGATGTTGACAGAAGGAATAGTTCTGGGACACCATATTTCTGCTTCAGGAATTAAGGTGGACCCAGTAAAAATCCAAGTCCTAGTAAATTTAATGCCTCCTACAACACAGAAAGAGGTAAGAATTTTCTTAGGCTATGCAGGCTATTATAGAAGATTTATTGAAAACTTCAGTAAAATAGCCCAACCTCTGTTTAAATTATTAGCAAAAGATATTGAATTTCACTGGACAAATGACTGTCAAAATGCATTTCAAAATCTGAAAGAGAAATTATCAATTGCACCCATTCTCCGTGGGCCAAACTGGTCTTTTCCATTTCATATATCAACTGATGCATCTGATACTACGATAGGTTCCTCTCTTGGACAGAAAGAGAACTTGTTCAATTATGCAATATACTTTATAAGCAAGAATCTAACACCTGCAGAATTGAACTACACAGTCACAGAGAAAGAAATGTTAGCCGTTATACATGCAGTAAACAAATTCAGACACTATATAACAGGATATCAAGTTTTCATTCATACAGATCGTTCAGCAATCAAATACTTGATGAATAAACCCATCACCAATGGAAGAATAACAAGATGGTTACTGTTATTGCAAGAATTTAATATCACAATACAAGACCGGCCAGGCAAGGGAAATCAAGTGGCTGACTTTCTGTCCCGCATACATTCACCCAATGATCCAAATCCGGTTGCAGATAACTTTCCCGATGAACACCTGTTTGCAATCACAGTAAGAACACCATGGTTTGCAGACATTGCAAACTATTTATCTTCTGGAAAGTTTCCAACTCAATTCACTAAAAAGCAAAGACACAAAATTGTTAGAGAAAGCTCTAGGTATAGTTGGGTAAATGGTGATTTATTTTATATTGGTTCAGATTTGATAATTAGAAAATGTGTGCGAGAAGATGAAATATTAGACATTCTAAGAGCATGTCACGATGAACCATGTGGTGGTCATTTTGCAGACAAACGAACAGCGTATAAGGTGCTGCAACTGGGCTACTACTGGCCATCCATCTTCAAAGACTCTAATAAATATGTCAAGCAATGTGACAGTTGCCAGAGAACAGGGATACCAATCACAACAGATGATATGCCGTTGAAGCCACAGGTCCTCATAGAACCATTTGAGCAATGGGCACTTGACTTTGTTGGACCCATCAATCCACCATCAAATGGAAAGAAGTACATCTTAGTATGTACAGATTATGTAACCAAGTGGGCAGAGGCTAAAGCAGTGAACAGAGCAACAGAAGATATATTGGTCACCTTTCTTTTTGAAGAAATCTTTGTCAGATATGGAGTACCTAGACAAATTGTAACAGATCAAGGAACACAGTTTACATCAAAGCTGGTACGAGATCTAACAGAGAAATACAAGATCAAACACAGGAAATCTACACCATATCATCCTCAAGCAAATGGGTAGGTTGAATCAACAAATAAAGTCCTAGAAAATATGACAAAAACAGTACAGCTGAACAGAAAAGATTGGTCTGAAAAATTAAAAGATGCACTATGGGCCTATAGAATCACATGGAAGAATACAACTGGTTTTAGTCCATACCAGTTAGTATATGGGAAAGAGGCCTTATTACCTATAGAGTTTCAAATACAAACATACAGACTAGCAGCTGAACTAGGACTAGACCTGACAGAAGCACAACAGCAGCGGATCATGGAACTGAATCAATTGGATGAGCATCGTCAACAAGCCATAGAACATACTACATTGGTGCAACAACAAAGAATGAAGTGGCACGATAGATATATCAAAACAAAGACATTTCGCAAGGGAGACTGGGCATTACTTTTTGACTCCAAATTCAAAGACTTCAAAGCAAAGTTCACAACACACTGGCTAGGCCCATATGAAATTGACGAAATCTTTGACAATGGAGCAGTCAAAATCAGGACAATCGACCAGGACTCCACCTCCTTTATAGTGAATGGACATAGGCTCAAAGTTTATAATAGGCCTATCAGTAAAGAAGCATTTATGAAACAACTGATAGAAGATACAGAACTGGAAGTCATGGTAGACTAGGCTCAGCCATCTTCCAGTCTTGTACTTGAATAAAAAAATAATAATAATAAAAATAAAAATAAAAAATAAAAATAAAAAATAATAAAAAATAGAAAAAAATAAAAAAAAATAAAAAAAATAATTTGTTTGCTAGTGAAAACCAGGCAACTGGCACTTAGCAAACATGAATTCATAGGGGAAAACCAGGGCAACTTGGAATCTGTGAATTCCTTATTCTTGTTCTACTGTTCTCACATAATTTCAATACAGGTACTCTCCACCAACAACTGACTTGAGGACAAGTCACATCTTAAACAAGGGGGAGACTTGCATCAGATATTTAGCTGGAAAGCTGAAGTATAGAAGGAAATTGCATTGTCAACAGAGGGACCTGAAATAAGAAATCATTACAGAGGGACCTGAAAGACCTGCCAATGTCAAAACAACATGTGCATATTCTGTAAGCAGTGCAGAGGGACCTGAAACAAAGAATCATTACAGAGGGACCTGACTAACAATTCAAGAACCAGAGCATGAAGAACAAGGATCAACAATAAAGTTTACTTTTTGATCATCTACAACATCTGATCAATTGATTTCATCCCACTTGTACAGACATCATCCAGGGGAGTATATGTATAGTCATTTTGTGCTTGAAAATTCAAATTTTTCTTAGAAATTTTTAGTTTTTGTTAAGTCAAAATTAGTACCTGAGGATATTCATTATCATTTCATATCCTATATTCCCTATACATACCCTATAATCCTTATACATCATATTCCATTTCATTTCCATACATATTCATTTCATTAACCCCTAAGTATTTTTCTTTAAGAGCTTAAAAGACCAAACTGGGACAACTTTTCAACCCGCACATACAACTCAAGCATTAGTGATGGTGATAATTTTAAATATGACCCAAGATGGTCATTTTAAAATTATAAAGATATGCTATATAATCCAAACAAAAATCATGCGCTATATGGAAATCAAAGTAAAAATATACCATATCAAATTATATACCATAGTCCAAATGGTATGCATGCGCCATAGTCATATATATATCATAACCCAAAGTGCATATGATATAGTGGTATAAAACATATGGTATATGGTATAAGTAAAGGCATATGGTATAAACTTAGAAAAGGGCGCATATGATATAAGTATTGCGGCGGGTATTGTCAAATGATAATTGCATACACAATACGAACAATGCCTAAATATCATTGCACGCATGAGGAGCACACGACGGTGGCAATAATGTTATACGCATAAAACGATGATTTGGCCATCCTCATGACACAGTCGGGTGACTGGTCAAACAGGACGGCCATACCAACCACGCACTATAACACCAATGAACGAGAGGCGCACAGTACACCCATGAAACGGTCATGAATTGACCGAGTTCTTGATTGTTTAAACCTCAGTCCTCATTGCCAAATAGCTCAGAGAGATGGTGTTTGAAGCTGCAAACTAGTGAAAAGAAGGGTGAAGCGAGTTTGGACGGATTTAAGAAGGAAAATCATCCCGGTTTTAACGATCAGTGATCACCGATTTTTGGGATTCAATCAGGTAATGGAATAATTGTTTAAGCTCGGCAAACAGTGGAAGTATACATTGTGAACTATCTGTTATTAATGGTTATGTTACTCTGCTCTTGCCACCAGTCAATTGAACGGTTGAACAGGGATTTGGAGCGCCGGATATTTCTCAAGCGCTCGTTGACAACAGGTAATGCCGAAACCACAGCACTAAATCAGTTGATTCACTGCGTAAATCATGGCATAAACTACTAGTGAATCGCGCAACATTTAAATGTGAATTCATTGCATGGATAACACGTTAGGGTCTGGCATTATATGTGGAGTTTTAACGATGTGCCGTGTTCATAACGAAGTCTATGAACAGAGGAGGCACCGAAATATGATTGTTATGGCGTGTTTATGCTACATGGCGGTATTTGTTGATTGAATTGTGCGCGCTGTTGGTTGAATGCGCACTGCGCTTTGTTTTGTTGATTGAATTGTTGCGCGCTTATTCCATTAACATTTCAACAAACAGTCAATCCCTAACGTATCATATGCATGAAAATGCCATATGTTATGAACCCTTGCTGCCTGCGCGTTTTTGTTTTTGTTTTAACCGAAACAGGGGATTGAAATTTCTAAGGGCCGAACGAGCCATGCCATGTGCGATTTTTGATTGCCAAAGGGAGTTCGATTGCCGAGCTATTTAAAACTCAATTTAAGTGCGCTGTGTTTTTTTTTTATCATTTGTGTTTTGAGGCCGAGAGCCATATGCATGTGCTGTAGTCAAAACACTCCTTATTTTTCTTGATTGTACATACACAGTGAACCTATGGTTTGATTTTGGCAACAGTATAAGGCGATGAGCATACATGGAACATTGTTTGCATATGTATTTTGTTTTCAAGAACATATATTAGCATATTGACAGGGGTATACAGGTGTTTGGTTGTTTGAACAGGGAATTAAAACAGTGCTGCTGCAGAGAAAAGAGTAAACAGAGGTTAAGAAAATCAGAGTTAAATTGTTGAGAGGAGGAAGGTAAGCTTCTTTGCTTTAAAAATTTCGTTTTGAAAACGAACAATAGTTATATTTTTTATTGTCAAGATGAAATTAGTAACAGCAGAGGCATTCATTCATTGGTTTTCAGAAACAATGTCAGTTAGAGTAGAGCCAAAATTTCAGATAGAGAGCTGGGGGAAGGAAACTATAGAAAAAATTTACCAAGCAGGGATGATAAGATTTTTACAAAAATTTGATGGCCACTCTGAACAGATAACCAGGGACTTTATAAATAACTTCAGTCAAGACCAGACACGGGTAGGAGATGTCATTATTCCTGTAACCCAGGAATATCTTTCCCAAGCTTTAGATCTACCCATGATAGGTGAGAAGTATTAACAAAGGCCTGCACTTCAAGGAGAAAGCTTGGACTTTCTTTCTTGAGAAAAACCGGAAAGGGACTTTTGATAGAACAAAAGGGATACCCAGGGAATGGTTCAATGAACCATGGGGTGAGTTGGTTTTGGTCATCCAGAAGTTTTTGACTTGTGATAGAGGATATAGCATTGCCCACTTGTATCATGTCAGACTTCTACAGCATATTAATGGAGAGGATAGGATTAACTTGCCTTACTTCCTATATAGGAGCCTCTTGAGAATGATTGAAACAGTAAAACATGAACACAGGCCTAAAGCAGGACAGATTTACCATCAAGGATTGATCAAAATCCTAGTTGAGTATCAGGTGAGGTCACAGGGCATAGTATGGAGAGAATTCATGTCTAAAAATCAGTTCATTGAACAGATTAAGGAAGTACAGGATAAAACAGAGCAGGAAAACAGAGGATTGATGAACTCACCCTTGTATCCCAGAACAAGAGCTAAACAACAGAATAACATGGCCATGCAGGAAAATGAAACATCTGTTATGTCTATTCCTAGAAGATTTAGGAATAAAAGTCCCATTAACTTAGACAAGGAAGAAGAAACATATTCCCCAAGACAACAAGAAGAAAATGACATTGCACAAGAAGTATTTGAGAGGGATTCTTCATATGATGATGCAGCAGCAGCATCACTAATGAAAACAACACAAGATTTTGAAAAAGAAATCAATGTTGAAAGAATCAGGGACTTAACTGACCAATTGGAAATTAGCAAAATTGTGGAGAAACAATTAAAAGAGGAAAACAAGGCAAATAAGAAAGATAATGCTAAATTGGTTAAGGAAAATGAAAAATTAAAAGAAGAATTGGGGAGACTGAAACGGAAAAATAATCTACTTTCTAAGCAAGCATTTAAGTGCAACAAAAGAATATAAAAGGTGTTGTTAGAAATAAGAAGGTCAAAGTGTTTGTTCATGGAAAGACATGACACAAAGTTTGGATTGTTTGGGTTGTGTAAGAAATAAAATGTAGAAGTATCTACAGGAACAACAACATTCACTAAGTAGAGAAGAACAAGAGAACAAGCAATGGGGACATGTCATGACAAGTAAGAGAGATGTTAGCCCCAGCTGGATCTTATTTTTACCATAAACTGAAGCATCCACCATTTCATCCATTTTCCTTCTGACATTCCAACATTTTGATATATATTTGATATCTATTCAGGTATTTAATTTTAATTTTTCAATTTCTAAAAGTTTTTATGAAAGTTTGGTTTTTAGTGCAAAATTGGCAGATTCAGAAATTCCCGTAATAGCTCTATGGTTGATGTGGTTGCAGGACACTTGGGCATGAATTGAATGCATGGATGGAAAGCTTGGGAACTAGGATTAAGCCAGCTATGCCTAGTTCGAACAGAACAAGCTTTATTAGGCCCATTTGGTGCTAGTCAATCATGACTAGTCATTTAGAAATCCCATAGAAATAGGGCAGTTTTGAGATTCTATGGGATTGGTCATATTTCTTGGGATAAGAGTAATGAATTCGACTTAGATAGGTGGATGAGAGTATATGGGTTTGTTTGAGTGAATATAGATCAGTTTTTTTCATGAGACTTCTTATTTAAAGCCAAAACTTTGATGGCTTATGTATTGAATTGTTATACTTTTATGCTGTGACACCTTTGGATTGAGGAGCTAATTTGAAGACTTGTGTTATTATTATTTTGCTGTTCAATGCTATGGATGTGTAACTGAATTTAAGCTTCTGAGATCACCTCTCAAGTGTGCAAGGCAAGGCTGGAGGGCCCCCATTCCAAGCTAAGTACACTTCCTTGTTAACTAGTTTTATTTCCTTGTAATCTGGTTATTGTAGAACTGGTTTTTCAAAGCTTTATTTCAGATTGCTTCATGGTTCATGCATAATGATTGATTTCATTATTTCATAGCTTATTCATCACTTTATCGAGTTGGAAAAACAGGTGTTCAAGTTGAGCATCCCTTCTACTAAAATGATTAATTAAAACTAGTTTCCTTTGTTTGTATGCAAAGTAGTTTCTTATTGAGATTTTGATATTGAGATGAATGAATTATGATGGAATACCTTATGTGTCTCTTAAGTTAAGAGTTTCTTTCATTAATAATATATCCATCTTAAGCTCTTGGTTTTAATCTCTGATTCATTAAGTGGTAATGGAGGTGAAAGTGGACTTGTTGAGTCAAGAACCATTTCAATATTCTTCCTCTTTTTAAACTAATTGAATTAGAATTATAGGATGTATTACTTTCAGCTTTTGACAATTTATCTTTCAAGGCTTGATTACATCTATTATCTTCACATAGGAACTTGTGCACTCAAAGTATAAACAACCCGGATTGATAAGAAAGCACCAGGTTAATTTAGGTACATAAATTAGCTCAACACAAGCAAAGAAGGATAATAAATTACTGTTTAAAAGTACTGATGTTTAAAAGTACTATGGTCCTTACAAGGTGTTGCAAAAGATTGGTACTATGGCATACAAATTGGAGCTTCCTGCTTCTTCGCGAGTACATCCAGTTTTCCATGTTTCATGCTTAAAGAAGGTTATAGGTGAAAATCTTCCAGTTCAAACAATATTGCCAGAACTTGATGAGGAAGGAAAAATCATATTGGAACCTGAAGCTGTCACAGAAACAAGAACTTGACAGCTACAGAATCGATCAATTTCAGAGTATCTCATCAAGTGGAAGAACTTACCCACTAAAGATTCTACATGGGAGGATGAGAATTTTATACAGAAGCACCCAGAGCTACTCAAGCGTTGAGGACAACATTTTTTTGAAGGAGAGGGGCATGTTAAGTCCCTATATTAATAGTGTAGCCCCTTATTATGTTAGTGTAGCCCCCCTTATTGTTATTATTGTACCCCTGTAACCCCCATATTGTTATTATTGTGCCCTTAAACTATTATTGTTAGGTCGGCTAGGATTACATTGTGGCCCACTAGGATTACATTATGGCCCCATGGACTCCTATATATAGAAAGGAGGTTTTGTAAATTGTATCATCGAAGAATTGTTCATTTATGTAATGTATTGGAGGTTGCCCCCTCGAAGTGGCTTATTTCTAAGGCGTTGATATCTCTTTTCTTCTATTTTTGGAGTTGGTTACACAACACAAAATAGCCATTGAAACACTTTCTATACCTAGCACAGTTAGATGAGACTCGTCACACCACTACATTAGCTGTCAAACCTCATAAAAAACATGTGAAATCTCAGTATGATCAAAGTGTTAACCCTCGAATATTTATTCAAAAGGTGACCTAGTTTTAGTATACGATCAACCTCACGTAAAAATAGCGTTGGTAAATTCAAACCAATGTGGCATGGTCCCTATAATTTTAAGCATGTGCTTGTAAAAGGAGCCTATGAATTAATTGATTATGATGGTGTCTCTTTAGATAAACCCAAAAATGGTCTTTATTTGAAGAGATATTATGCATGAATTTGCATGTGACGATCCTCCTTATACAATAGTTACAGTTTTAGAACAATTTTCCTTAGATTAGAAAAGTGTGCCTTAGGATTAGTTATTTTTTTTTACAAGTTTTTCTACTTTCTCTAATATTAATTATCCTTGATATTGTAGATGTCGATATTCCTTCAAAATTACATTGTTTTTGCTGACGGAGCCTGTCTTAGTACACAAAACATCTCTTATGTGGCTTGGGTTTTCTATTCACCCACCAATGAGTTAGTCTCTATTCATGGGATATGCCTTGGTCAAAAAACGAAAAAAAATTGGAGAATATAGCACAGTCATTGAGCTATTATCTAATTCCATCACATTTGGTATTCGAAATTTTATTTTTTGGTTAGATTCGAAACTCATTTTATTACATTTAAATGGTGTTTATGCTATCAGAAACCCAGCTTTGTTAAGAATATTTTTGAGGGTTCATCTCTTGGAAAGATAATTTGATTATATCGAATATCAACACATTTCAAGAAATTTAAACACATTGGCTGATGAATTAGAAAATCGAGTTTAATAAATATTGATACAACATTAAAAGTAAAATAAAACAATATTTAATCCATATTTAACAAGATACTGAGAGAACGAAAGTAGTAATATCATTAGGTTAAATAGTTATGTGTCAAAAACTATTACATCATCTGTGATCATAGGAATAAAACACCTTATGATCTAAATGATACTGATACAAAAAAAAAAATGTCAATCAAGATCAACCATCACCTATCCATGATGACGATCATCATAGAAAACTATGACACATGCCACCCTGCGCAAAAATATTGTTAACGGGCCTGGGACACCAATCGCATGTCTTTGAAGCCTAGGAGGTTTATCATTTGTCCCTATCTCTAGAACATCAGTAGTAAACCTATCTAGGTTATGCTCCACCTCTACAAGGATATCTATCGCATCATTCTATGGTGGGCCTGCTATAGGTTGTGCCTCTCAACTATCAAAGCGACAAAGCATTGCTAGTCGTGTTGGACTGACATCTGCATTTAAAATTTTACCAGTATTATACGATAGAAAATCAAATAAAAATTAGGTAACATAAAAACTTCAAAATGATTTACTTCCCTGTAGCATCCCATTGTGACCCTGGTGGAAGTGATGTAACAGGATCACCTCTAAAATCCATCCCAGGATCACCTCTAAAATCCATCCCTGCATAAGGAAAATCTTCGATCATGATGATTTGGCTCCTAAGCCATATAAAAAACCGAGGAGTAAAGTGAACCACTACACCACCATCGCCACCATGGCAAGCCATAAATTCTACCCAACGCAACACGCGTGGTTCCTGAGGTCCTGTGGGATCTAGCAGAGACTATTGAGTGTGATGAGTGGGATTCTCTCTAAAGCAAAAGATATAAGAATGGCCCCATACCCAAATTTTTTGAACTTCCCATTCTTAGCTCTTGTGAGTTGGCCCTTCATGTTACCCAAAAATCCTTCACTCCAATTGAAAATTGTTCCCCCGAAATATTCCACTGTAGTCTGAATTTGTGTTTTTCTAGCCACATGTAGAGCTGCACTCCCACACAACCTGGTAATAGTGAATGCAATGATCTTGAGGTCCAATCAAACAATAGTTTTGATAACAACGGGATCGTCCTTTTCTCCACGAAAACCCACCCACCCCCAAGGGTGGATTTTAAAACATATCTTACCTCTAAAAAATGCCCTAAAACCTTAAAATCAAGAATTAAATGTATGAAAACAAACATAATGATGATGTGGAATACCTGGAATGAACAATTCTTGAAATGGTTGGTTGGTTCTCCTCATATAATCTCGAAAATATTTTGGGCAAAAACACTTTATGCTCTACTGTGAAAACTGACAAGTGAAAATGATTTGTTTAAAATTATTTTTTTAGTTTTAAATGAATAAAATAATAGTATTTTATTTATTTTTACTTTAGAAGTTAAATTAAAACATTTTTCCCTTTTTGAGAGTAGATGTTCGTGATTGTTTGAGTTTTAATGAAGGAAACAAGAAATTTTGTGGAAATAATGATTTTCACTTTGAGTAGAATTTTATCACTTTTTCAAGCTCTATAAAAATACGAAAGAGAAAAACCCTGGAGTCCTCCTTTAAGCCCTTTTTAGACTCTCTAAACATGAAAATATCATCGAGTACTTAACTATTCGAACTTGTTAAAGTTAAATGAGCAGTCGTCCATTCACTATAAGTTTACCCCTTTTCTCAGACTGAATTAGACTATTTACACAAAAAGGTATACGTTGACTAAGATGGTCAATAGAGTTCTCTACTATATTATTTTATCCATTTTTCAGGCTTGAGAGACTAAATTTTGGAAAAAAGAACACCATGGAGTTTACTTGTGTTTTTATTCTGACTCCCTAAAACTGAAAAACACTGAGTTAATCCTATCTTGGACTTGTTAAAATTAAACATTACAGGACCTGTCGATCACAATATGAACGAACCAATCCTTCTTAGGGTTCATTTTTAATACTAAGATGGACTCATCCGAAGGACGAGCTTACAAAACAAGCAAATGCTATCCTCCTGAATATTAACAGAAATAAAAAGGTACTTGCAAGTAATGGTGGGGGAAAGTGGGAAAAAGAATCCATTCATTATCCTTGGTTTAGAAAGCAGAATGTCTCTCTTGAACACGACACTTTGTCACACTTGTACCTGGGTTGGGAGATCCTTTCTCTTATACTTAATCAAACCACATTGAAAGTCTTCAACCGGTTTCTGGGTATTATCTTTAGGTCAAATTCTGCCAAGCCATTTACAGTTTTGTTATGTGTTTAAGAGAAATTTCAATTTACCATTCATTGCAAACATTTGTCTCCATTCACGTTGACGATCCCTTAGTTATTCATTGCAAAAAATTTATTCAAAACTTGATCTAATGGTTTCGTGTCATAGGTTTTCTTGTGATGGATCACTTTCTATTGACATCAGTTGATTATCTAGAAAGTTGATTTGGAATCCTATCAGTACCTTGGAATCTGCATGCCCTAATGACAGGTTTCTCGCCTTCGACGATAGGTTCTCAAAATTGGCTTTCAATTGAATGATTTTGTGAGTGTTCGACTACAAATCATTCATTCACACTTCATAGATTGTGCTAAATTATTTTGAGAGCCATTGTCATTATTGGTGATTTCTCTCACACTTGTTAAGGTTTCTAATCATTAACCGGTAATAAAGTGGTTTCTACCATGTTCGATTCCAACACAATCAACCACATGTATAGATTCATACTAGTTCGAGAAGCGAAAATCAAGACCCTACATTTAGTTTCTACCATCCAAGATACAAGGAGTTATGTATTCACAATATAGTAGACTTCTTATGAGAGATGGTTGCGGCCATACTGTGTCTACTTTTGATGTAATACTGAAATCATATATGTACCAGAACACTTAGTTAGTTTTTCTCTGAGTATGGGAATTCCTACCTCAGTGATGATATATATTTGCATTGAATGTTCTTACAAGTTTTTGACCATTGTATCCAATCCAATCCTCGGGATGATAAAGCACTTCACTCTTCAAAAAAAAAAATCTCAGGCTTCGCACTTTAGGGGGTAATCTATTACATATAATTTTGTCACCATGAAATTTGACTATTCATATGGGTCTATCGCCATCCATATCATCTTCTCTTAGAAGTAAAAAAATACTCATGTTCCTCAATCAAGTCTTTTAAATTAGAGAGAAGCTCTGTAAAACCGTTTAAAGATTACTTGCGCAGTTTTTATAGCCTTTTCCTACTCCTGCGCTGATGCTTCTTCCATTAGCCGTAGTGATTTCCGCTCTGCTTACCACTAAAACCTGTGCACCCCCATGAAAAGAAATTAAAAATAGAAAGTAACATCTATAAGCGTAGTTGGTCGAATATTATCCCAACTAGAAGCCTCTAGAGTTGCTCCAGTTCGAGCTTTATCCCTCTACTCATGGATCTTATCCCTTGATCCAAGGAACTCAAATCCCGTCATGGGAGGAATACATCCCTCTCTTAATGGATCTGAAAATACCTCAATCTCTCTATAAATTAAGCTCAAGTTTCAGATGGAAGGGTAGATACCTAGAACAAATGTGAATAGAGACTGATTTGTATAGTTTCTAAGTTGGAGAGAGTTCATAGAGTTCATAGTTATATGCTAGTGAGTTGTTGTTGACAAATTGAATATCACATATTTGTGCCCATGAATTCATGTTGGTCATTCTAGAGAGGAAGGCTTATCATACTGAAGGAAAACGATTACTCAAACACATGGGAGAAATCTATACAACATCAAGGCATCCAGTTGTAAGATTTATCTTTCTAATTTATGATAATACATATGGATATGTTTTTCTCATTGTCTTGTTTCTGAATTCCTGGAAATGATGTCAATACTTAGATTCCTTTATCACTAAGTTGGGTTAGTATTTATGATTATTATATACTACAGGTGCTTTGATCACTTGTATTGCATGTGATTACAGGTTCTTCTCATCATTGAAGAACTACTTTGGAGTGAAAGGCAAAGGACTACATTAGAAATCTTGGTTGAAAGGTAGGAGCATGCCCTATTTATTTCATGGTTGTAATAATCTAAAATACAAATAATATTGAGAAAGAGATATTCAACGGATCTTTGTTTCTAGTAACTCGTTGGATTACAAGGGAGATTTCTCTTGTCTACACGAGGGATTAATCCTGGTAAAAACAGTCCATTACTTCACTTTCAATTAGGTTTATATTTGTCCTTATCTTCCATGCAGGAAATTTTTTAGTTCCACACAGTTTGTTACTTTCCTTGCAAGAAATCATTTTCACAGATATAGAATACTTAATTGGAAACATTCTTTCTTCTTTTATCAGCTTCCATGTTGTTGATGATGAAGATGATGGCATGATATGCCTCTTAGATTGTTTTAAAATTAGTGATAATGGATCCTTGATGATCAAGGATTACTTTAGAATGATGATGTCTTCAATAGTGTTGGGCAGTGCTTGATAATGTACCTTCCAAAAATGTCTTCAATATTAAGAATATTTGATGTCAAATATTACCTCTAGATGTGTGGGATAAGGTTGAAGGTCTTCTTAGGATGGATTTGAGGATTTCCTTGCAAACTTATTTGACTTTTAAAAGTAGTGTTTGACTTTGACTTTGATGCTTTCTATAGAAATTGATTCTAACTCGTTGGTCTTTGAGTGTCTCCTTGTCACATAGCCCTTTTTCTTCGACACCTTAGCTCTGAAAGCATGCTCAGAATTTGATAGGGCATAGTTTAATTCAATTGTATACTTAATAATTACTTTTTAGGTTGTTTCTCTTACTTATATATTCTCTTAATTAGCTTATTATGTCTTTCATCAAGTCAATTATGAAAACAAAAATACCACAACATTTTGGCTCTTCTAGCCAGGGCCAAAACCTCTCCCTCTTGGATAGGAAAAACCACAAATAATTCTTCTTATAGACTTCAACTGACAAGTACCATGACCATGCTACAACCCTTGACCAATGTATGCCTCCAAGACCGTGCCATTGCTTCCTTTTTATTTCTAGTGTAGCTTCCTTATTTTTTCCATACTTCTCTGCACTGCTCTGCACCATTCTACACCAATCTTAGAATGATCGGTTCCTATTCATTGAATGATGTGATCCCTTTGATCTTCCTTCGAATATAGCCTTGGTATCCCAGAGACTCTTTCACGGTTTTATTTATGCACCCTCTAAGCCCAAGGTCGAGATCCTTTTCTCTTGTAGTAACACTCCTTTGTACTACAATTACCTTTGATTTCTTTGCTAGATATGTGTTTACCCAAACTGAAATATATATGAATCTTCTTTAGTTCAAAACTGAATTGTTGATACGTTGTGGTAAACCTGTTTTTCACTTATATATGCAAGGTATAGATGAATCTCTTGAAGACTTAATTGTGTATACTTTATTACCACGCAGACTTGCCTTTTTTCTTCGTTGTATATCTCTTATCTTTATGCACTAAGATCCACACTGTATTTTTCCCTGAAGTTCATAATTTATCTGAATTTTTGTCTTCATAATGATTCTGAATTTTATTTATTTATAGTGATTTTTTCTAGAGTCTTGACCGACATGAGCTTTTTTGGTAGGTCGACTTCATCAAGGAGGATATTTCCAACACATTTGGATTTGACTTCGGCGAGCATGGTGACAAGGTCTTTGTAGCATATATTTGTCCTTTACACAAGTGTAACATGACTTCTCATACATGAATCTATTTAATACATTTATGAAAAGATGAAAAATCCCTAAAGGATATCAAGAATAAGTCTTTGACCTATAATAAAAACTATTTTCTCATGAAACCCATGAGTCAAGCTTTACAAAATACATTTTATTATTTTTGTCTTCTTCATTACATAAATTCATAATTACATAGTCATTATAAACGCAGATCCTAGTTATACTTTTCAAAGGATTGGTTTGATTTTGTATTCCTTAATAAGGGTTTCTTCTCCTTTATATTTTATGTGTAAATGTATTGGTTTTTATGTGGTTTTTATGGTTGTTATATCCTTGTTATTTCGATTGGTTACATGTTGGTGATGAGTATGTTCTATGATAGAATTGATGTAATGTTCTCATCACATTTTGATTAGAAAATAAATATAAAATGTATATATGTCCTAATAGATGATTATGGAGATATTTTGATAAGGAAAGAATGCTTCATTATGAATCTCAAATAGGTATGAGACCCCTATTCTCAAATATTATTTTATAACTCGTATGTTACATATTGTGACATGTTTGATGGAATTCCTATCATGCTAGTCAGGGTTAGCTCAAGTATTTGTATCAATTTTTTCATTAGTATATTTGTTCCCATGTTCTTTATCATTTCTAAAGTTTTCATGAATTTCTTAGCATTGGCCTGATTCTTGGCCCTAAAAAAGTGGCACAAAATTTGGCGTCGCTCACACAAAACTATTTGGAAAATTCCATAGTCGTTGGCATGCCTTATTGTGGGAGCGACTAAAAGGCCTTAGTAACTTACAGGGCTTTTCATGGGAGCAAATTAAGTTATAATTTAGTCAAATTATGATTTGTCTCAAGGGTTTACCACTTGGAAGGGTTGGTTGGACCCTAAAGGTTTTGTACTATGTGTGGAAGGTCATATTTGTTGTGTTTTGTAGGTTCGACTTCCTTAAGGTGGCCTAGGAGGTTTAATCACGTCATAGTAGCCTCTCGTCACATGTTTACCCTAACCTCTCCATCTATTTGTATCCCTCTCTCTCTTCCCCTCTTTTACCTCTTTCTCTCCTCTCCTCTTCTCTCCCTTCCCCCCTCCTCTCTCTCTCATTCTCTCCCCATATCTCCCTTGAAACTACTTCTCTCTCTCAACCTCTATATTTGTACGTATTTTTTCTTTCCTCCCAATCTCTCCCCCTCCAACTCCATATCTCTCCCTCTCCCTCTCCCTCTCCCCTCATCTCTCTCTTGCTTCCTCTCTCCCCCTCTCTCCTTCTCTCTCTCCCCTCCTCTCTCTATTCTTTCATGTCTTTCCCTCTCTCTCCCCCCCACTACTCTCTCTCTCTCTCTCTCTCTCTCTCTCTCTCTCTCTCTCTCTCTCTCTCTTTATCTCTCTCTCTCTCCTCCCTCCAAATCTGTCACTATCTACTCCCCCCCCCTCTCTCTCTAAAATTTTATCCAATTGTATTATGTTTAAGAAAATATCAAAATTTTAAAATGTCAATTGATTTTAAAATATTAAACTTATATTCTAGATCAATTGGTTGTAAAATATCAAACTTATATTTTGGATCAATACAATAATGAAAAACTTAAAAAAACCTTGATTTAATTTCTACGGGAATAATTTTAGTAGTCATAAGGATAGACTGTTTAGATATTTCTCAAAATTAATTATAACCCTTTTCCTTTTAGATTTAATTAAAATAATGATATTAAATTAAATCAAATTAAAGTATTTATAAAATATTTCTATTGTGAAATAAATGATGTTTTTTTGGCATGTTGTATCCATAATCCATGGTATTCACTCATGGTATTTTAACAAAGCCTATTTACAAGTGGTATTGTAGCAATTTCTATTTCCAAGTTAAGAATATCCATGGTAAAGTGGGGAGAATATCAATGGTAAAGAATCTTGTCATATTGTTATAAAAATATTTTGATTCTAAAATAAGTTATGATTTTTGGGAATGTGGTATTGATAAACCATTGTATTCGTCCAGTGTATTGTAACAAAGCCTATTCAAAATTTCATAATAGTAATGGAAAAGTGGCATGAATATATATTGTTAAGAATCTTGTCATGTTGTTATAAAATATTTTGATTATGAAATAAGTAATGGTTTCCAGGCATGTGGTATTAATAAACCACTGTAGTTTCTCATGGTATCATAACAAACAAAATAAAAATATAACAAATTGAATTTTATTATTTTTATTACTTTAAATTTTTATTATGTAAGGCTTATTATTTCAACTTAAGGTGGATGAGTATTTGTTCACTTTTTTTATTTCAACTCAAGGTGGATGAGGATCTCAAGGGATTAAAAAAATTAGAGTCATGCCACGTGGCTCCCTTCCCACCATTTTCCTGGGGATTTGAGATTATTCCAATTCCAATATGTTCATTAATGATAAGTTCCTCATTATTATTTATAACATTCATTTATTTATTTATAAAATTAGATTCGTGCCTACCAATTTCCTAGGGATTTGATATTATTCCAATTATAATAATTTCCTCCATGATAAGTTCCTGATTATTATTTATAACATTCATTAATATATAAGAAAATTTTATTTAGCAAAATGGTCCATTTTACAATAATATGTGTAATTCATTTTTTTTATCTAGTTAAAGTTGACCCATAACCTTTTTATACATGGTTAATCAAGTAAATGTGTGCATCAGTAAGAAATTCTTCATGTGTTGCAATAGTTTTTAGTTTTTTTTGTTATGTTTATGAATCCTTCTATATCATCCACATTAATATTTTTAATGTGTTTGTACTAATTATTAATTGAGCTAACATTTAGATGTCTACACACATCCTCTATACTAGGGTGTATATTACTTTTACTCTCATCCCCCATATCAAATTTAACTTTTAATTATTTTTTCACTGAGCGAACCTTTAAAGGGGTGCAATAACAAATTTTCCCATATTAAATACTCCACTAGTAGGTTCTTCCATTTCATGATGTACTTAATAATTTTTTAAATTCTCAAGTTCTTAATCCTTGTTTTATGGATTGTTTGTAGTTCTAGTATAATTTTCCCTTCTTCAATAAGCTCTAGTAAATTAATTTGGAATGAGATCTTATATCCAATTATCTTCTTTAAAAAAAAATCATAGAATAGTAGATTTACACATAGAGCTAGAGGAAACTCAAATTTTTAAACCATACTTCAATAACATCTTTTAGGTCCACAAACCCTTATGTTAATTTATTTGGACAAATACATCATGAAACAAATTTTTTTATAACCATCATCATGAGTGAAAGGAAATTACTTTTCCTAGGCTAAAAGATGCAAACCTCTATCATTTCTTGAAACCAATGCCCAATATTAATTTTGTATGCATATGGATACCTATAAGGCCTAATGTTAGGTGAAACACTTTTAATTTGCAAATGAATAGAATTGTTATTATATTGAGTAGGTGGAAGATGATTAGGGATCTTTCCAATTACCTTTTAATGATTGTTTATAGGCTTTTGGAGATCCACCAAAGTAGAGGATATAATTGTTTGAAAATATTATTTGAAAACTTGCAATTATACCATGGTGTCCCTTTTTTAGTTTTTTTTGTCCAGTTATTAGAGATTATTACTTTATAGGGTACTCATGGATACCTATAAGCTTAATTTCCTTTGCTTATGATGAAAATATTCTAAAAATATCTTAAAAAGTAAGGTCCACTCTTGCCAATGATTTTAACAATTGGACATATAATACAACATTAGAAACACCCATTTTGGATTTCAATCATGGTAATATGAAATAAATAACCCGTAATATTCAACTTAATACTATGGCACTTCCATGAAAATTTTATAGTACCTCCATTTATAAACACTACCTGAAATTCTCACATTGGAAATATAAAGTAATTGATATTTTTCCCCAATTTATATTTGATGAAGTTATGGGTATTACCATAAAGATTCAACCTGATTACCTTTCTAATTTTAATGCACGCCTCTATCTAATTCATGAAAAAATATTGTTGGAGTACTCTCTTTTAGTTGTAGATCTTGTAATTGTTCCAACTCATGATATTCTTCCTCTTTACAATTTATGTACAACAATTTTTTCTCATTAAATTTATTCTCGTTTCTGTATTTGTTGTCATAATTGAAACATATTACTTTTTCTATTCTTTTATCCCTCTGTTGAGGTATAGACCTTTTTAGTTAAGTGAGGTTAAGAGAGGAAGCATGATATTCACTATGTTTTTAGTGACCACTTTTCTAGTAACCGTATTTTCACTTTCAACTTTCCTTGCTAGAGTAAAAGTATTCTCTAGTGATTTAGGTTCAAAGATATGGAATTCATGTTGGATGATTCCATTAAAGTTCTCGTAAGTAATTCAAACAAACTTTCCCTTCAAATGTTTTTATACCCTAAGACTCAACTTTTACAAATGTTGATTGTGCTTTGTAATTAAACCTATTTATAAAATATTTACTAATTTCCTAAAGAATGAAATGATTTTAATACTTACATAAAATTCTATCAATTCTTTTGTTAAAATAGACCAATAAATAATATAACTTTTTTATATTTAATAAATTCTTTGACGTTGTTAAATACATGAATGCAATATATACATTTTGTAAAGTTTTCACTTCCTTTAAATCAAAGCCTTTCTCCATCTAAAAAATTTGTCAAACTTCCTCAATCAATCCTTGAAATGAAGTAGTTCCCTCGGGCTACATTAATACCTCATGATGTATGTAACAGACCCCCCACGTGAATTAAAATGGTAAATATGTTTTCACTTTAACTGTTCAAATCAAGAAAATCAAGAATCAGTTTTAGGTGAACCGAAATCTTGATAACAGTTTTAGTATTTGCTGGATGGCTTAAGAAGCGTTCGTCGATTTTCTATGGTAAAAAGAAAAGACACACAACTACTGCACACGGTTCCGGAGGAGATGGCCTGGTTGTGCCATTAATTGGCATGAGAGGAGAAGCTCATGAATTGTCGGCTGACAAGATTCGAACTGGAGACCTGAATTCAAAGCTACTCCTTAACGACATACCAGATTCTAATAGCTCGAGAAGCTTCAGCTGTGGGAGTAATTTGTTTTCGTGATGCGTCTGGAAATCATGATCATCGGTTAGCAAGCTCGAGTTTGTGTGGTAAGACCGCCTGCAACTTCTGCCAGTAAAGAGATGAAATTAAATTCTACGCCTACCTATCTACAAATGGTAAGTAAGATACCATTGCTATTGCGTTTCTTTGATAATAGTCAACTGGTTTATATCTAACATTATGTGGGCGTATATATATTATAGAATTATAAACTATATGGCATTCACATTGTCATATATTAAATACACGTAGGCATGGTTGTTAACCAAAGCTCGTGGAGTGATATTTCTAACGTTTATATCTAACATGGTGTGGGGATATATATATATATTATGAAATTACAAACTATATGGCATTCACATTGTCATATATTTAAAAATACGTTGGCATGGTTGTCAAAGTGCCTCCACCATTGGGACTGCCAAGATAAGTATTTTGGCTAATTTTCATTATATAATCTCTTGTTGTGAGAAGAAAGATATAAATAAAGATTATATATATATATATATATGTATGACTGCCAAGATAGGTGATTTGGCTTGTTTTCTTTATTAGATAGTCTTTATCTTTGTCAGTCAAAAGATAAAGAAAAGAGTATATATATATGTCTGCGAAGATAATAATTTTGGCTAAATTTATTTATCATATAATCTCTTTCTTCGTGAATTGAAAAATATATAGTTCACTTCTGATTTGAAATATATAGTTCGCTTAATTTACAATTTATTTTCATATCAAGATGGATAAATATATGAGAAAATAATTCAAGGGAAATAAGTTGAGATTTTCCTTCTTAAGGTGAAAATATGTTTTGGTGGACATATTGAGATTAAGGCCTTGGGTAACCTTATATTGAGACGTTTAAAATGCACACATATTTAAAATAGGCATGTGTCTATTGTGTGAATTTATTTCATGCATGCTTGGATATATATATATATATATATATATATATATATATATATATATATATATATATATATGTTTTCATATTCTCTATGCATTGTATTTAATGCACTTAGATAGGAATTTTTAATTAAAAGATGATTAACCACGTGATTTTGTGGTTATTTCCTAAAAAGAATCCTTGTTGTCTTTTCTTGAAAAGACTCCTACTTTAATATTTTAGAAAGATAATATTATTAGAGAGATAGAACGATGAAAGAGAAACTTATTGGCGGGTTTTTGGAAAAGAATCCATGTTGTCTTTTCTTGAGAAGATTCTATTATGTTATTCTTTGCTATTATGCCAATCTTTTACATAATAGTTAAGAATGGTAGTATACTAAGAAGTTTTTGTAAAATAAATCCACATTGTTTTAAAGATTACTATTATGATAATATTTCTTTTACATGAGAAATAGTATTTCATGATGATAGAAATCTAAGAAGGAAATATGTGTTTCCTATAGTAAAGGAAGAGCTATCTCTCTTGCATGCACAAAGAATAGCCATTATGTTATAGAGGCGTGTTCTTTGCATGTATAAAGAAATGTTGAGCTATCTTAATATTTAGGAATATATACTAATATGTGAGTTTATGTTAGTTCTTTTGGAGTAAGGTCATGCATAAAGCATGCAACATATGTATTAACTTTTATTGAAAAATAATATACATATTTGTATGTAGAAAGATAGCTAGTAGTATTAAACTACAATGAATATGATTGTTTGTTTAATCTTGAAAATGAGACATGTATTTATATTCTTAATTGCGTATTTTTGCATATGTTTACATGCTCACTAGCATTGAGATTTTCTTTGGGGAAGACTCGTGAAGGAGGTTATGTGCTTCGATGTGTAAGCAGTCCTTTAGGGAGAGTCTTTTGGAATCAGTATGCATTCGCATGCATGGAAGAGAAAATTGTTATGTTAACTTGCATTCCATGCACTAAAGGTAATAGCTTAAGGGTTAGCTATTTTTATTAAATGTATGTAAATCACATGCATAAATATCTTAACTGATGTATCAATTTATTTTAAAAGAAAGGCTTGGGAGGTGTAGCCATTGTTTTGCAGGAATGTGTGCTTATGCGACGGAAGCATTAGTTTTTGTGATGACTTTTACACAGCACATATGAGGTATGGGTCGACAAGGTACTTTACTTGCTTGCCATGAATATACATGAGTAGATGGAGAAACTACTATAGTACAGATATGTGAAATGATTGGTTAATATTTTATGGATCTTGACATCATTTTATGTTGAAAGCATCGTAGCAGGGAATGATGGTGACAGGAACAAAGGAATATTATGCTTGTCATGTACAAAGGGAAATTATGCTTGTCCTGGTGGCAGGTAAATGATTAATGTTCATGCAGAAGAGTGTGAGTTGCAGGAAGGTCCAATGTGCGATGGTCCATCATAGGTACATCCATGCCACCAAGATGTGAAGATATGAAGACCAGAGGGTAAATGGTATCATATTTATTGAATGGTTGAAAGCTAGATATTGTATATTTCCTTGTAAGATTATATAAACGATGGTTAAGGGATGGTATCCCTTATAAGCCATTGAGTGATGGGCTGAACACCCTCACGAGCATTTAATAATAAATTTAAACGTTTGCTGGTTTTCACCCTACGGGGTTTCCAGGGTATATTGGTGTTCAATGGTGTGAATGATTATTGTGTCCAGATGATGGGGTTGATTCCTTTCTTGTTATGATGTTCATAATGGCAATTATGTGATGACTATATGAGTAATGGGATGAATGGATGGTTACATGATATAGTATTGAGTTAATATACTGTAATGGAAGTTGTCAAGGGTTAAGGAGTTTACTATTCTTATTTATAAAAATTACACTGTGAACTGTTAAACATTCTGTAATGATGAGTAACTTGTATAAAAATTTTTAACTCCTTACATTTCCCTGTGAAGTTAATGGTGTATGTTACAATGTATATCTCATGATCATGAAAAATAATGGATTTTAGATTCAATACTAGTAATCTCCCATTATAATAAATACTTCCAATGTTTGAGTAGAAATGAAAATATTCTCGTTCTTTTCATGATTTTATTGATATCTATATCCCGAGTTGGAAGCCTATATAAGAGAATGGGTTCTATGAATTTCATGGATTTTTTTGTTTCTTCTTTATTTTCACTTTTCTTCGTTTCCATTTAAAATTTTAATCCATATTTTTTCCCATTTGATCTTGGATATCATTTTTTAAGCATATTTTGAACATTATAAATCCACTTGTTTCAACATATTACATCATTCATTAGATCAATATGGTTTTGTATTTTGGTTATTTTTTATTCTAAGTCTTAACTTCCTTAGAATGTGATGCTCGAGCATTTATGACGAAAATTTATAGTATTTCTTGTAGAACTTTTTTCTACAGGAGAAAATAATAATATTCGTTTTTATCATAATTTTTGGTCACCTAAAAATATATCTTTCAAACCAAAGTTATTTCATTTATCAGGTATGTACCTTATAGAATTTTAATTATAAATTATCTAGATAACGAACATTTTTCTTAAATTTGATCCTTTACACTCTGAAACTTTGGACTATAGTAATTTCATTTGTCTTCTTTGTAAAAATTAAGATAACATTCCCAAAATTTGTTGATTTTTGTCCTTTCCAAAAGACAAAAATTGTACAATGTACCACATCTCTAATTTTCCAATTTTTATTATGAAAATTTTACCCAAGTTACTTCAATATGTGGCACTAGATTCTTCAACATTTTATAATCAAAATATATTTTCAGACAAGGTTACAACACAGCTACCAAGATGGTTTGTTTAAAAATGGATTTTAGAACAAGTCACAAACCCTAACTTCCACAGGGTATACTTACAAAAAAATAGGAAAACAAAATATGAAGCTAAGGCTACCAAGATGGCTTATTTAAAAATGGATTTTAGAACAACTAACAAACCCTAACTTCCACAAGGTATAGCTACAAGATAATAGGAAAACTAAATATGAAGCTTTGACCACTTGTAACCTAATATTTTCCTTATTTACCTCAAAATTTCATAGTCTAATGCTTCATAGAAGCAAAATTATAGTGAAGACTCCAATTTGATTCAATTGACATTGAAATCAAGAACAATCACAAACACTAACTTCCACCAGATATATCTACAAAAATTTAGTGAATAAAAAAATGGAACTTTGACCACAAATACCTAAAAATTTCTCCTTAGCCTCCTAAATATTTCACCATCTGAATCTTCATTCTGAAAATGCAGATGATCGAATCTTCTATTTCTTATGGGGGTGTTCCTTTCCTCCGGCTATTCACGCATGCATCGTCGTATGCTCGACAAGCAAGCCTCGGTTGCCGGTGCCAGCCATAGCTACTTACTGGGCGTGGGTAGAACTTGTAGAAGGGGGTAGAATAGGTATTGACTTCCCCGATTTGTAGGTCCTTGAACTGTATTAATAGGTAGGTGGGGTTCTCTCCATGTCTGCCTGTCTGGCTTGTAGGGTGGGTATGTTGGTTGGCCCTCTCCCTCTGTATTTCTGGCAGCTATGATTGGCAATGACTCCCGGCAAGGCCTCCTTCGCGTCGTATGTTGAACATGTTTGAAACTGAATTCGGGAAAAAATAAAATCCACCTTCAATAGGACATATCTCCAAAGATATTGCAAATCAAAACTTATATTTTTATCAATGTTAAAATTTCAAGCTTCCAAAACCATATGCCTTCTAAATTATAATAGGTCAATGAATCCAATTTGGAGGGTAGCAGCTCCTTTACAATAAAAATATAATAAATAATAAAAATAATGATATAAAAATAATATAATAATCAAAATATAATAAATCAATATGTAAATTTTAATAAGAGGTTTTAGAGTTAACATAGATCTTCAATAGGATTTAATACTAGTTGTTTAGACTAATTAGATTTAACAGATGTCATATTTACTTCATTTATTTCTATTTTAATTTTACATGGATTAATATAAGACCATGGTGCCCTCTCCAAATTAATTTGTTTTATCTTTTTATAAATAATTCTTTTTTTTTCCTTCTTTATAATATTTTATGAACAATAGTTTCTAATCCTTTCGATTTAATACTACTAAATGAGGGAGGATATTTTCCTCCATCAAGTACTTTGGCACTATTCTTATCCACATAACCACCATGTGAAATAACACTTCTTAAAGTGGATTCATGTTTCATTGACTTTCTATCCTTTTCTAAGTATTTTCCTCCTAACAACTTAAATATGTGATTTACTCTCCTTATAATGGTCATGTTTATAAAAATCATCCTTCATATGTAAAATATCCAAAGAGCACTCATATTTCTAGTAGAGACCAAATATCACCATTAAAATTACTATGTGCTCTATGTTGGAGGCATCAATTATGGATCAATCATTTTATATTCTTTAAAAAGTAAACAATTATATATTTTAAGAAATGAACAAAATAACATAAACATGTAAATCTCTTCAAAAACTTCCCAAAATAACTTCAAAAAAATGGATATTGAGATTGAGAATTATAAAAAAAAATTACTAAAATAGTTGTTGACATCCACATTATTTGAAATTATAATTTTTAGTGGTAAGATCGATATTTAACTTATGTAAATTTATTTATTAATGTTATTAGCATATTTTGTTTATATATAACTTCAAATAATTTTATGTAGGTGTAATGTTAATATGTTAACATTTTTACATGTAGACTTGAATTTATATTAATATGCTTATTGTACAATATGTAAAGATTCGTAAACATTTTCATGTTAGATGTTGTAGCACGTCATTAAAAAGTTAAAAGTAATAAAGCAAAAGATGTTGTAATGTCTTAAAAACTTAAAAATAATCAAATTCAATTTGTTATATTATAATTTAGTTTCTATTAATAAATTTTTACATAAAAGAAAACCATAATATACATATCAAAGTAAAATATATAACATATAAGTAGCAACTATAATTTTAGATACATTTTATTTATAAATTAAAATAATGATTTTGTAATCATATTCAAATTTAATTAATAAGCACATAAAATTTTAATATTTACAATAAACTTACAATATAACAATATTATTAACCATGGATATTGATGCCCACATTACCATATATATTATTAACTTGTCAATATGTTTACTATTACAGATCGACATGCCAAAGTATCATCCCTCATTTCATAATCAAAATATTTTATAAATATTCTATTTGAATTTAATTTTTTATATAAAAAGGTAATTAAATTAAAAAAAAGATTATAATTACTTTTGAGTTATATGTAAACCCTCTATCACATTACAATATATAAGATAGAAATAATAGCTAGAAATTAAGATGCATTTTACCATAAATTAAGATCCATTCTACCATATAAATTAAAATAATTATTTTAAAATTTCATTAGTAAGGAGATAAAAACTTAATACTTATCATATAACAAGATTTTTAACTATGAATATTCACTCCACTCTACCATGGATAGTATTAACTTGTAAATAGACTTTGTTGTTTTTGGGCTAAGAGACACTCTACAGCCCAATATAGAGGAGATATTGTAATTTCATGTCTCGAAACATTTTGGCTTGATTAAATTGCATAGAAATAAAAATATAAATTATTAATTAAAACATTTTTACACATAAAAATAAAAATTAAATTAGAAAAAATAATGAAATGAAAAAATAAAAATAAAAATTATAATTATTAATTATTAAGCTAGTTTAGATTCATCATATTTATGGATTTATTAAGTTATTAGAACGATCAAATTTTTGGAAATGCAAATCTTTCTTCAAGTTTTGCATTGAAAAATAAAATTTGTATGTATAAAAATTTGATCTCTTTTAAAATTAAGATAAATCTAGACTCATTAAAAAAATTTCATATATAATATACTTGCAATTGATAATTCAATACATTCAATACAATATGATATAAAGAAAAATATAAAATTAATAATAATAACTTAATTTTAATGTAAAGAATATAATATAGACCTTTGTAATGAAGCTATGTGTTTTGAATATATATTTACATATATATGAATGGTAAGAGTTAACATGTTTTGAATACATATATGAATTGTTGGACTTTTATAATGAGGCGATGTGTCTTGAACATATATATGAATGGTACGAGTTAATGTGTTTCGAATACATATATGAATGGTACGGGCTAACGAATAATTCATTTTCCTTTGACCCAGCCAATTACTAATATACATATGCATTTTGGTCTAAAATGGGAAAGTAAGTGTACAACATACCATATATAGAACCTGCTGAGTAAAGTTATTAATGTAGAAGAACATAATCGATTGTTATGTACATCACAAAAATTGCAATGAGCTACAACTTACATGGGTGATTATTCATGGCGTAGGAGTTCGTAGCGCCTACTTCAATGATGCGCGTTCACACGATAGCCAGTTTTGTCGAGAGGGGAAAAGCCGACGTTGGTTGGCTATACCTCATGCGACGCGACCTTTTTTCAGACCACATTGTCTAATCGAAGGCCACAATATTATTTCACATGTCATTATAAAGCAACTTAGCGACCCAATGTTGCAGTTTCTTTTACCTCCTCAAATTCAATTTCATCCAAATAAATTCAAGTGATAAAAGTTGTTACCAAAAGAAAGCCTCTCACCTAGTATTCAATCTCTTTCGGCGTCTGAAAAGCTTATTAAATTTTCAGGAGAATCGCTTGTGGGAGAAAATAATGACGGTTCAATTGGTTGTGGAACAAAATTCAACTTTTACTGCAGATTTGGTAAAATTATGCGTGAGATAAAGGCTTAGAAGGATGGTAAAAACATAAATGATATTCTATGTAACTTAATTTATTTAATAAATATTAAAGTTTGAATAGCTAGAAAATTACGGGGAAAAGTGCCAAAGAGCCAAGAAGGTATTCCTCTCTTTTGAGATAAATAGTCTAACTTGTGACAAGAAAGCCAATAGAGTGAGAGAAGAACCCTGAAGGGACTTTGGATACTTGGTACCCAGTGGATCTAGGTCCAAAAGAGGAGTGAAGCTTCAAGCTTGGACGTGAAATAAGACATTGTTGAAGGACGCTGTAAGTTGAGGAATAAGTTGAGGAATGGAGCACTCTTTTTCACTAATTAGTTGGGTGCAGCACTCTTTTCCCGAGTAAATTTGTAGCTAGACCATACAAATTAACAAAGATAAGTACTAAATCTAATGTCTATGATGAATTATTTACTCTCTCATGATTATGAGTGGTTTGTAGTGTGTCAAATGCGTATTGTCTTTCTCAATATGGAAGTAGATGGTAATCTACACTTACTAATAAAGAATAGGTGAAATGAAGTAGGTTAGCTTCAGGCTAAACTCGTTTAGGAATAGCCCGAAACAATCTTACTTTAAAATAGTAAAAGGTTGGAATAGAAATTCTAGGTCTAGGGTCAAAATATTTGAAGAATGACAATAGGAGAGGATAGATTATTTAGTGAATCTCAAAGTTAAACCAAAGATATTATATATATAATTGTTTTTGAAAATTTGGAACGAAATGAATTGACAAGTATATGTGTTTAGTCATTAAACTCTTTTATAACCAAAACAGGAAAATTTATGCACCAAAATATGTGAAAATTTATAAACCACAACGCAGATGTAATGTGGATGTAACAAAAACATACCTTGGGAAAAGTGATGGGGCCCAGCCCGTAAGCCCTGACTGCGCTTCTCACAACTAAAAAACAACTGGCAGATTGGTACGGTTTTAATTTATTGACTCATAATTTTCAAACATCACAACAGAGTTTATAACACATTTGATTTAAATGTTATATAATCTGAGGGTTCGATGTGGCTCCTCGACCTTGGTGATAAATGTGCTCCGTACGATTTAGTGGTTTTGACAGCTATTGATTTTGGTCAGTATTAATTTCTGATTGATTGGTCTGTACTGTGGCCTGTGGTCCAACACCTGTCTACACTTCTCGGGCTTATCCCTTCCTACGCGCTTGAAACCCTATACTCGTCGACCAGATTTCATTTTCACTACTTCTGCTCTGTGATGAGGGTTCTTAGCTCCGCCTGTTTCTCTGAGGGTTTCAAACTGGTTTATCTGCTCCACGAATTTGATTCCCTGTCTGGATTCCTTTGCTTGGGACAGTGGTAGCTTGTGGTAGCTTCTACGATGGTATTTGGTGCGTTTTCATTCCGTTGACTCTGGTTTGCGGTGTTCGTTGTTTCCACTCCTGTTTCTAGCTCACTTTGTCACTCTACTTGGTCTTTATGCCACTTATAGTTAGTAATGGACTTCTACTTGTTCCCACAGATCAGTTGTTTTCTCGTGGGTTGTCTTTCGGCTCAGCGCACCTCCACTCGGCACGAAAAGGTAAGTTCTCCGTCCGTGATTTAGATTCCTCTGCGTATTTTTCCGACTCTTATGCGATGGCTCCTTGTGAGAAGGTTCTTGTGTTTTTGACAAATGCCTTCTTTTTTTTTTGTTCCCTTTCCTCAGGTAAGCACCTCCTAACCCTTCTTAACTGTAATGTTTTGGAGTTCAAATCTTTTTGTTTTCGTTACTTGGTAATAGTTGATGCTAACACATTGTTCATTCTCCTTGCATGTTCCCAGGTTCCAATCTCTGGTTCAAGCGTCAACCAAACCCTCAACTTGAAATGGGTAGGGTCGATTCTGTTTTCGTGTCTTTGAATTTTCTTCTACGTCTGTAAAAACAAACTATATTGTCCTCGGCTTCCTATTCTGGTCCATGGGAATGTTAAAAACACTTGAGGTTTCTTCTCTATTTATAATAACTGGGTTTGTGGGTTTTCCCACCCAACCATTTTCGTTACTGGTAAAAAAAAATTGCTATATGTTTCGTTGCTGTAGGGTTTGTTCCAGTTCGTCTTTGATGTAGGTTACGGGTCTCAGAACCCTAACCCTGTAGGCCGCTCCTTTTGTATGTATATGTCGATTTCTATTGTGTAATCTCACAGGACTTTCTCAACAATAAATTTTGTTAATTGTTACAGTGAATGAATGGAATGTTTCTTTTGAAATCTTCAGTCTACTTAAGAAAAAATTTATCTATAGTTATTGTACCTGTGGCGAGAAGTATAACTGATGGTTTCTTTTCTTACTTGCTCATGAAAGTCTTGAAATTTGAATGAGTTGGCTCAAATTCCGCAATCTCTAATTTCTGGTTATTAACATGCACTGTTTCGCCCTACGTTCTTGTTTTTTTGTCACCAGCACCCACGCTTCAGTTCTCCTTTCTCACGCTTGTTACAATTCGTAAATGCAATGCACATGGTTATATATAACAGATGTAAATGATTCAGTGAAACAATTTAGCAGTAAGTGGTTACAGTAGCTTTCATTTACAACAAATGGTTTCCTGAGATAACAATTCTATCTCTGTATTGTTTTTAAAATTTCTCCTTCTTTACTCATGGAAAGAAATCGAAAATATTACAGCATGTTGTTCTTTATGTACTACTATGGTAATAGTTTCTCTTTTTCGGTTGAACTAACAACCGTTATATTTAACTACATTCTTGGATTAAAAGAAAATTGTTAAATAAGTCTACTGATTTAATTAACCTTCCTAATCCTAATGCCCTTTCTTTTAACAGTAAAAAAATTAAAAAAAAGAATTCTCAGGTCCAATAACCTACTTGTAAACAAACGTAACAATGAGACAAAATTCCTATCTTTGTCTTGTCTACTCTGAGTTAGATGCTTCTGCATTAGGCTCTTAGGGTAACAAAAAGTCATGGCTCCGTTCCATGAGATCTTCCACCGAATAGCCAGCCTTATGTATTTGTGCTGCATCAAGCCAAGAACTATCCTCAATGGGACGGTTCTTCCACTTGATCAAGTACTGCAGATACTCCTTCCTCCGCATGCACTTGGCTACCTGTGTGTCGAGGATGCCCTCGATCTCAAGGGGTTGCGTCATAGGAATTTTCCTCATCCAAGATCCCTGGTCAACTTGGGTGTCCCACTCTGGCCATGTTTTCCTATCATCTTTAGGACTGGCAGTATATGGAAACAGATCAGCCACGTTAAAAATGGGCGAAATGCCTATCCCTGGTGGCAACTGTATTTTGTAAGCATTGGCAGAAAACTTGCGAAGAATTTTGCAGGGGCCAATATTCTCAAACTTCAATTTTTTATATTCCCCTTTAAGAAAACGTTCCGTGCACAAGTGCGCAAGAACTTCATCCCCAACATTAAATTGGACTGCTCGCATTTTCAAATCTACCTGTTGTTTGTACTTTCGACTGTTGTCCTGCAATTTTAACTTCACCTGCTCATGTAAATCGCTCATTTCTTGGGCGAAATCTTCCCCATCAGCACTCCGTTTTTCAAGCTTTCCCAAATCCCGCATGTAACAACCCATTCCCGAGTTATACACAATGATATTAGCGTCTATACAATATATGCATTTGATAGCTACACTTGCCTATCTCGCACACATCGCACTAGTACATCTAACTACTAATATCAAGATTACCTGAGTTAGAGATTAATATTAAGATTCTAGATTAATATTCATATTAAATAAGTATACATTATATAAAAAGGCCTAATAAAAAGAAAATAAACTTAATTTAATTAAAATATATACATAGTTAAGTTAAATATTCCAACATAAGCCTTAATCATAAAGGTAATCTAAATTCAAGTCGTATACTCCTAAACAGATTGGATAACCATAAGATCACATCTCCTCTTTAATAACAATCACATCTCCATAAATCACATTCGTACCTTCATTTATGAAGATCAAATCTTAATGGAGAAAATGCGGTGGGGGGAGGATGTATGGCGGTGGAGAAAGTTATATAAGGAGGATGATCCAAAGGTGAAAGAAATGGGTCTTTTGGGGGAAATTTTGCATGATTACCAAGTGATATTATGGAGGAAAAGGATTTGCGCTGAAAGGGAGTCTTGGGGTTCTTGGAATTTTGGGCACAGGGGCCAGAGGAGACATTCTCTGGGTCTAGGATTGTTCCTAGATTGGCTGGGAGGATTTGATTGTTTCGGTAAATGGTTCGGTTCACAGCATCACCAAGGGAACCACCATTAAGTCATCAGCTCTATCCCAGGTATTTTTCTATGTATCTATGTATAGGCTAGTTCTTTATGAAAGATTAAAATTTCACTGTTGATCTTCATTTAACTGTATTACTGCTGAAATATATATATACTCAGATTTTATTCTTGGAAATGATGATAGCTCTAGCAACCTATTGGTCGAATTTACACTAAGTCTATCTCTAACAAATCTCTGAAATTAAGTAGAAAAGTTAAGATAACGTGAGTCATTACACATGGTATCAGAGGGTGTTTCAAACCCTTTTTCAACCTTATAGGCCCATTAAATTTCATTTATAAGCTTCTGCAGGTTTAAAACCAGTCTATGGTTGTTCCAAATTTAAAGTGGAAAAACATTAATACAGACCAGAGCTCTTGTTCAAACTCTTGGACCTGTTAGATTGTGATTAAACCTGCTTAAGTCTTCAGTCTTAGTTATGGAAGATGGACAGACTTTAAGTTTAATTAGCAACTATGTTATAGGCCATTAAGAATAGTAATATGCTTCAACATTCATTTTAAGGAACGCTATCATTCTAGTTTATATTTATTAAACATAGTAAAATATCTTTTACAGATAGACCAGATTTACAATAACATAGTTCTAGTAGTAACTCGGTCACTTTATTACTGTTTAACAAAACTTACAGAAGTCAGAGATGGTAAAGAAGAAATTGGGAATTGTTTCAACTTTAACAATACATACTTTAATATATCAGCCCCATAAAATTCTTTTCAAAATATCGTTAAATTCGAAACTGAATTCTGTAAGAATCGACCATCCGACCTCTCCGAATGGAGCAATGTCTTAATCGTTGAGCGTGTGAGAAAAGCCGTTTGGGAAGTCTTGATGGTTGAGTAAATGTACGAACCAAATCCCCTTCAGTATTTAGCTTTCTCTTTCACAGCAAATAAACTGCCAGAAATCCTAACTTGGTCGACCACCTTGAAGAAAAAAAAAAACAAAAAAACAAACAAAAATCCTCTGCATCTTTTAGATGTGATGAGCATTGTAATATCCCTTGTTAATTAGTGTTGATAGGGGACCCTAAAGTGCTAGCTTCTGACTAGCAGTCCTGCAAGTATCTGAGCAACTAATTCAGTTTCAAATTGCAATAATACTACTAAATGATATCTGAAAGCATAATTAATGGTTATCTTACTGCCAAAAGACTTCTTGTTAATTAGTTAATTATTAAATAAGTAGTTCCTGTTAACTAGATAGTAAATCCTGATGCAGAATGTTGAAAATGAATTTATTCAATCAGTAAAATTAGGATAAATATCCTATGAATCTGAGAAATACATCTTTATATATCTTACCCAGAGTTCCTTCCACCTAAGAGACAAGTAACTGTTTGAAGGCATACTCTGTTTCGGCATTAGATTTGAACCCAACTCTTGCTACAGAACCCGCCTCCACAGCAGGCTTTCGAATCTATCTAATTCTTCTTCCCTCCATTCAGTAAATAACGTGTTGTATGTGACAGTATCAAGATTAGGTCCCTTCCTTCATCTGTTCAAAACAGTTTGAAAACAATTCAACTCTTCCAATGAAGATTATGTATATATAATTGAACTTACAGATAAAGACATTTGACTTAATCGGTTTACCTTCTAAACCGCAGTACAACTCCAATTTGATTCTGGATTGACGCTCTTGTCCATTTATATGACAAAACTTGTATAACAGGTAGCAATAACCTTTCTACTGTTTCATTTGGGCGTGATTTCTTGAATACCCATGACACTTGCCAGCAACCGAAACAATTTGAGCACTGGAATCCAACGCCTGGGCGAAATAGAGTTGTCAAATCAGACTCATGCGTAATAAAAAATCGAACATTCACCATTTTCGTTGCTCGACAACGAGTAGACATGAGATCACGAAAAATATGACTGTTGAAGTCAGATTTACGAGTAGATTTCCGTAACAAGAAAGTTCGTAGATCTTGTGTTAAAATGGCCTACTGACATCCGAGCCTTACCAACCATTTCCGAAGGCATTATGCCTGCTTTGATCCCTCCAACGAGCTGGGGAAGGTGGATAAGGCCCAAAGCCGAGCCATCGTTTCTGGCTCTGCAGATGTATATATATATATGCAAAAACAGAAAATTAAAATCCCAAAAACACATCATGGCTCATATCAAGAAATCCAGTCGTCTTTTTATTTCACAGAATGACGCATCAGAAGTGTGGGCGAGTTGTCATGGAAAGACAGCTATCTGACAGCTGAGTCGGTTATCAGTTATGGTGTCAACGACTTAAACTATCAAAGTAGCATCCATAGGAGAAGCCACGAAACCATCGATGGTATAAAATTTACATATAAAATTTAATTTAGTCGAGTTTAGTGTTGAATCCAGCAAATTCAAACTGTGGTCTATAAAGATTTGACCAATTCGATTTGGTGAAAAGTTGCGAAATTTAATTCCAGTCTATTGTAATCCCTTCTACATTATGTTGTGGGCTTGTATCATGAAGTACAAATAACCACATCTATTAATTGTTGTCGCTGTGAACTCCATCTATAGAGACCCGCATGTCCTTTCTTGATGGCTACTTACCTTCAACAATTGTGTTCGGGCTTATGTAACTCAAGCTATTTAATGTGTTAGTTTATTTTAAAGTTACATATTCTAGAGGCATAGTTTGAAACGTATAAACTCTAACCCCCGCACGATATTTGTTTAAGACCAATGAAGTTTGCGATTAAGTTTGTGTTAAACAAAAATTAAGTTTTATTTGGCTCAAATTTTCCCAATAAAGTCTGAATAATTTTATATATATTATAATTAATTTAGAATGAAATAATATAAATAAATAAGAAATAATGGTGGCTCAGAGATTTAGAGAGTTTGAAACTGGTTAGAGAAGGCGGCTCAACCAAGATTATAACTGATGGTAGGTTGTAGCTGGAGAAAAAATAATAAGGGCAGAGTGAGGTGAAGCGAGGAAACATGATATAGCCTACGATTATAGTGGACAATATATAATAGACGCTAGACGGTTTAGTGAGACTTGGGGACTTAGCGGGGTTGGGACTACACCAAAGTATGGGTAGTGGATACGCTCAGGGTTTAGTTTGCGATACGCAATGTTGAGTATGTATACAATGCTCTGGGGTGATAGATTGCACAGGTCATGAATAAATTGACCTCGAATAATTATTTATTCCGAATCTATCATTTCCATGCCTCAATAAAATATTATTATTTGTATGTTTTAAAAACAACAATGAAAACAAATAAACATCGTATTGTCATAAAGGATTTACTTCATTTCTGAACGTATTTTATTGAAAATAATATTTCGGAAAGCAATCGTTAAGTCACTATTTACGTTGGATAGAAAATTGCACGCAAATTTTAAAAATACATCTTATATTATAATTTAACGGTTTCCGTTTTATTTTAACATAAGATTTTTAAATTAGCTGTACAAAATTAAATTCAATATGCTTTAAGTTTTCACAACTTCTAGATTTTGATTCTCAGTGAAGTAGATTTTATATTTTAAATATATTATAATTCCCCTGTCTGACAAGTCCTCCAACTTTTTAAATTATTTTGGGAATGTTGAAAGCCCGAATTTGAACCTATAGCTAAACATTAAGATTTTTTTTTTTTTTTGGTCAGTTTTCCAAACATTCCAACTACACAGGAGTCTATCCATAAAAGATAATTTATTTTATGTACAAACCCTTATATATTAGCTAATGCGATGCGCAAGTAGTTATGGTTTAGGAAAATCCCTTTGAATATTTTTTAAAAGAAAACTGTGCTAACCGTGAATGAGGATAGAGAGTATTAACTTTATTGTGACAGGAGTAATATTATATAAGTTGATGAAAGTTAGGAATAGACTCTTTTAATAAAAATAGCATTTTCAATGCATAAAAGGTTATTAGGCATTTTAATAAAATCAAGATCTTTAAGAAAATATGTGAAAAATGGTACATATGAAACATGGAATTTTATAAAAGAAAATGTATATATATTTAGACTTTAGTGCACATAAGATATCAGTTATTAATAAAGGAAAATCATGGGAATGGGTATTAGATTCCAATTTCATGTATTTTATTTTAAATATATACTATATACCATGTAGGATTTCAAAATTTTGTTTTCCTATTGACACTAAAATATCCACTGTACAGTCACCAATATCATTAGTTGCCTCATCCTTTTGGAAATACAATGCATCAATTGCCACGTTAGGATCCTATTTAAAATAAAAAATATGTTATTTCGTGCTCGGCCTAGGAATTCTTCAAAGTAATGTTAATTTACTCCTTTATGTGTAATTATTTATCTATCCTATGGTTTAAATAAAGATGGAAAAATCATTAATATTTTCACGATACCAATTAATGTTAAATTTACTCCTTTATGTAATTCAGGAGAAATTACAATTTTTAACACGTACCAAAGGTGGCAGCGCCAGCAAAATGCATCGCTACCACCTCCACCTTCACCATCGCCATCGTCACCATCAAGATCATCGTCAGCACCTATTGCTCCACCCGATCTTACTACTGTGATGAGCTCATTAGAAGCCATTTTGGAAACATTAAAAGGGTCGCAGTCGACCAGGGACAAGGAGGAACGATGTCATCCAGAGGAAAGATATTCAGAAAAGCCTAAGGATTATGATGACAAGCCTCATAGAGAAGATATTTCTAGAGAACTATAAAAGATTAAACTTCCATAATTTTCATGAGGAAGAGCAGGAGAAAGTGCTGAAGCGTGGTTAGAAGGAATGACAAGATGCTTTACATTAAAGGAATATTCTTCTACCTCCAACGCAAAGATCGCTTTATTTCAACTCAGAGAAAGTGCTCTGGTTTGGTGGGGAAATTTAGAAAAATAGTTACATCTCACACCAGATAACATTCCATGGGAGTTATTTGAGGAAAGATTCCATGCAAAATACTTACCATATGTTAGTCCAAGGAAATAAAACGGTGGAATAATATGAGATAAGGTTTATGGAAATGGTAAAATATGTTCCCTACCTAGATACTGATGAATTTCAAGCTGAACTTTTTGTTTACGAATTAAATCCTCGAATCAGGGCTATGGTCAGAATGTGGAAACCATCATCAGTAGCTGAGGTAGTGGAATGTGCACGGTATGCAGAGGAACATTTAGGGATTAAAAGAGATATCCGACCAACACAATCAGTACAACCAGGATTTATAGGAAAGACTCCCTGGAATTTCTTCAGAGGAAGTAGCTCTAGACCACCTACTTACGATAACAGGTTTACTCTGAGAAGAATAGGAGCAAGAACTCCCATGACCATTAATTCTGTAGCTGCTGAATCATCAAATACTAATCCTTGGCAATCTCGAGGGACTACTAATAGAGGAAGAAATGGGAGAGGAAGTGGCACGAGAGGAAGAAATTCCTTGTCTATAAATTTACAATCTGACTCAAGGGGACCATCTCAAGTTAATTTTTGGGGATGTGGAGGACCGCATTTTCAACGCGATTTCCCTGAAGTCTCATGAAAAATAATACCAAGAGCCGGAAAAGAATCATTATCAAGTACTCAAGGCAATCATAAAATCCATGCAGTGGTCAACAATAACGAAGCAGCACATCATTCCACCGTGGTGGAAACTTCAGGTACTATCAATGGAATAAAACTTAAAATTTTATTTGATACTGGTGCTATTGATAGTTTTATTTCATCATCTGCATTAAATAAATGCGGGTTGGTAGCCTGCAAAAAAAATTATTTTTAACAAGTAGAAATGGCTTCAGGAGAACTTCAAGCTGTAGATTTAAGTGTTGAAGAGTGTAAAGTTAACCTAGGGATTTGTTTGACAAAACTTAACGTATATGTCATAGCCTTAGGAAATTATGACCTGGTTATCAGAATGGATTGGTTAGAATCTCATAAAGCTTGGGTCGACTATTACGGAAAAATAATACTTTGCATAAATGATGAAGGAGAGACAATCCGGATTCAAGGTAATAAAAGGAAAGTGTCTCTACGCTTCATATCAGCAATGCAAATGAAACAATGTTTAAGAAAAGGTTGTCAGGTGTATGTATTTCAAGAAGTAAGTCAAGAAAAAGGTCCATCCTTAGAACAACATCTGGTATTATCTGAATTTAGATGTTTTTCCAAAGGAATTACCAGGATTAACTCCCAAAAGAGAATTGGATCTCACTATAGAATTAAAACCTAGTATGGAACCAATTTCTAAAACACCATACATAATGACAGCCCCGGAACTTCAAGGATTACAAATCCAATTGAAGGAATTGTTAGAGATAGGGCACATCCGACCCACTATTTCACCTTGGGGTGCACCTGTAATTTTCATCAAGAAGGAAGATGGGTCCTTGCAGTTATGTATAGATTATCGAGATCTAAATCGAGCTACAATAAAGAATATATATCCAATGCCTCGAATTGATGATCTTTTGACCAAATGAAAGGCGTTGCAGTCTTTTCAAAGATCGATTTACGATCATGTTATCATCAATTAAGGATTAAAGAAAATGATGTTTCGAAAACTGCATTCTGAACTCGTTTCGAGCATTATGAATTCATTGTAGTACCCTTTGGATTGGCCAATGCACCAGCCATATTCATGAATCTTATGAACATTGTTTTCCACAAATACCTCGATCAATTTGTACAAGTATTTTTAGATGATATTCTCATATACTCTAAGAATGAGAAATAACATGAAGAACATCTTCGGATAGTATTATCTTGTCTTAGGGAACACCAGTTATATGGGAAGTTATCCAAGTGTTCTTTTTTTCAAAAAGAGATTCATTACATAGGACATATTATATCTGGTGAAGGAATCGCAGTAGATCCTGAAAAAGTGAAAGTGATCATGGAATGGCCAATACCTAAGAATGCACAAGAAGTATGAAGTTTTATGGGTTTAGCAGGTTATTACCGAAGGTTCATAGAGGGATTTTCCAAGATTGTGAAGCCTATCACAACCCTCCAACGCAAAGGTGTTAGATATGAATGGACTGAAACATGTCATGAAGCTTTTTCCGAACTTAAAAGATTATTAACTAGTGCACCAATTTTGCGAGTACCTGATATGGACAAAGATTTTACCATGTGTACCGATGCATCTAAACAACGATTGGGTGCAGTATTAATGCAGAATAGAGGAATAATAGCATATGCTTCAATAAAATTAAAGCCACATGAAGAACATTATGCTACGCATGATTTAGAGTTAGCTGCCGTGCTACTAGCTTTGAATATATGGAGACATTATCTGGTAGGGACAAAATTTGTACTCAAAAGTGACCACCAAACTCTACAATATTTATTCACCCAAAGAGACTTGAATGCTAGACAAAGATGATGGAGTGAATTCTTAAGTGAATATGACTTTGGAATTTGATATATAAAAGGGAAAGAGAATGTAGTCGCAGATTCTCTAAGCAGAAGACCGTGAATATTTTCCCTCATACCCATCTAGGTAGACTTAAGAAAACGAGTACTAGAACATCTTATAAGAGACAATTGGTACTTAAAAGTAAGGTCTAGATTCGATAGTAACCATTGGAAGGAACTGCAGGTATCGGACGAGGGAACCATCACGGTCGAACCATTATGTATACTGGAACGTAAGGTTCGACAGCTCAAGTACCATCCAGTAGACCAAGTTAAAGTCCAATGGGACAAATATAGTCCCGGATCGGCTACCTGGGAAGATACAGAGACGATATGTCAAAATTACCCCAACTTATGCTAAATTTTGAGAACTGAAAAATTATTATGTATATGACTGCTCTATTTTGATACTTGAAACTTTTTGAAATATAATGCTACTTGTTTTGATAATTTTATTTTGTTGGTACATGGATACCTATAAAGATAGAATGCTACTTCACTCTAGTGATACAGGATATATGTTGTTTGTTTAAACTCACTAGTGCATGGATACCAATATGCAATATGTCATTTAAATTAACATTAATCATAGATTAAAATGAAACTATCTATCAATTTATTTCATTGAATTTCAAATATGATTAAACGAAAATGATTAAAGGAAAGGAAATAGAAGAGTAACTACATTTTAAATATGAAAGTGAAACATATTGGTATACAGATTGAAAATGGTTAAAACAAATTCATCATATATGGAACATGTATGAACTAAACAGAAGCAATATCTAAACGAGAAATTGTATTCGACATATTGATACATATATGGACAAATGTTTTAAGCCAAGTATGATATATAAGTTCTAGGATCAATATCATAGATAGCAATGTATTTGAAATGTGTAGAGATTGTTATATGGGTAACAATTTGTTATGAACAATATAGATGCATATGTTGTAATGTGTGTACGAGTGTTTACATTGCAGATTGTGTACCATTGATTACCATGCAGAACACAGATTACCAAAACAATCTACGTGATGATAGAATTCAAAGAACAGTTGAGACTCCCTGAGATCCCACGATAGGGTGCTGACCCTGGTCCAATGCGAGGGGTGGAGGTGTTGCCCACCGTTTATCCTCCAATACCTGGAGTCATGGGAGGACTATGCGAGTCATGCTCCACTAGACATGTGATGATGATTGCCGAATGCCTACAAGCATGTCAGGTCAACGTAATCGACATTGACATCCTTAAGGTCTATGAATGGATCAGTAAAACTGATGCCATGGCATATTCCTGTAGAGGACGGATAGGATGGCAGTGGAAGAGATTAGGAAGGATAGGCTAATTTTAGAATAGTCTGGCGATGTGGTTGAGATGGGAAGTAACAATTAAATTACAGATACATACTTATTCAAACATAAATTCAATCTTAAAATTACAAGTATTCTACAATCACCCTAATCTCTAAAAACACAATATTGATATGAGTATATGAGACCCTAAACTTCAGGACGAAGTTTTTTGAAGGGAGGAAGTATGTAACAACCCATTCCTAAGTTATACACAATGATATTAGCGTGTGTACGATATATGCATTTGATAGCTACACCTGCCTATCTCTCACACATCGCACTAGTACATCTAACTACTAATATGAAGATTACTTAAGTTAGAGATTAATATTAAGATTCCAGATTAATATTCATATTAACTAAGTATACATTATATGAAAAGGCCCAATAAAAAGAAAATAAACTTAATTTAATTAAAATATATACATAGTTAAGTTAAATATTCCAACATAAGCCTTAATCATAAAGGTACTCTAAATTAAAGCCGTATACTCCTAAATAGATTGGATAACCATAAGATCACATCTCCTCTTTAATAACAATCACATCTCCATAAATCACATTCATACCTTCATTTATGAAGATCAAATCTTAATGGAGAAAATGCGGTGGGGGGAGGATGTATGGCGATGGAGAAAGTTCTATAAGGAGGATGATCCGAAGGTGAAAGACATGGGTCTTTTGGGGGAAATTCTGCATGATTACCATGTGATATTATGGAGGAAAAGGATTTGTGCTGAAAGGGAGTCTCGGGGTTCTTGGAATTCTGGGCACATGGACCAGAGGAGACATTCTCTGGGTCTAGGATTGTTTTTAGATTGGCTGGGAGGATTTGATTGTTTCGGTAAACGGTTCGGTTCACAGCATCACCAGGAGCATCACCAAGGGAACCACCATTAAGTCATCAGCTCTATCCTAGGTATTTTTCTATGTATCTATGTATAGGCTAGTTCTTTATGAAAGATTAAAATTTCACTGTTGATCTTCATTTAAACGTATTACTGCTGAAATATATATATATATACTCAGATTTTATTCTTGGAAAGGATGATAGCTATAGAAGCCTGTTGGTCGAATTTACACTAAGTCTATCTCTAACAAATTTCTGAAATTAAATAGAAAAGTTAAGATAACGTGAGTCATTACACCGCAGCTCATGCACTCCATGAGGATGCATGCCATACAGAACCTGAAAAGTACTGTAGCCCATGCTACGATTTGGTGAATCGTTATAAGAAAATTCCACTTGAGCAAGTACATGATCCCACATTCGTGAATTTTCAGCAATCAAACCTTGTAGCAGGTTTCCTAAGCTCATGTTCACCACCTTTGTTTGCCCATCGGTCTGTGGGTCATAAGAGGAGCTGAAATTCAACTGAGTGTCCAAATTTTTCCACAGGGTACGCCAAAAATGTCCTGTAAACCGCACATCCCTGTCAGAAATAATGGACCTTAGTAAGCCATGCAGTCTGACGATCTCCGTGAAAAATAAGTGTGCTACGTGAGTGGCATTACTGGTTTTTCAACAGGGTATAAAATGTGCCATTTTTTAGAATCTATCCACTACCACCATCACTGAATCAAAACCCCATTGTGTTCTAGGTAGACCCAAGACAAAGTCCAAACTGACTGAGTCCCACAGTCTACTCGGAATGGGCAGTGGCGTATAAAGTCCAGCATTCCGACTGCAACCTTTCGCTAACTAACACATTTTTCATCTGCTTACATACCTCTGCACGTCCCATCGTCACTTCGGCCAGTTATAAAAATGCTCGATTTGTGATAATGTCTTGTCTATGCCGAAATTTCTGGCTAGACCTGCACTTTTTTTTTCCTGAATAATGTTCTCCCTCATCGAATAGTCGGGAATACATAATTGTCCTCCCCTGAATAACAATCCCTCTTGCAAATTATAGTCCAACCATGGACTATTGTTTCTCAGCAAAGGGTTTTGACAAGCCTCATAGGCCTCCTTAAAATCTATATCTGTTTGATACAAATCCCTCAAATGCTCAAAACCAAACACTTGTACTGTGCTTTCCTGTAAGAGCAAAGCTCTTCTACTCAACACAGCTGCCACCTTGTTGGCTTGTCCACTAATATGTTTCAACACAAATGTAAAACTTTGCAGATACTCAACCCATTCTGCATGCTTATGGTTCAAATTATGCTACTGCATAATATACTGTAATGCAGAATTATCAGAAAATAAAACAAACTCATTACCTAATAGCTAGTGTCTTCAATGCTTCAATTCTTGGACGACCGCATAAAATTCCTTATCATAGGATGAGTATTTCTTCCTACTTTCATTCATCTTTTCACTGAAATAAGTGACCAGCCTGTCCTCCTGGCTAAGTACTGCCCCAATGGCTATACCGCTGGCACCACAATGAACTTGAAAAATTTCTTTGAAGTCAGGAAATCTCAAAATCGGTCTCTGAGTGATCTTCTTCTTCAGGGCTTGGAAACTTTTCTCTGCTGCTTCTGTCCAACAAAAAGGCTGATTTGCCTTTTTTATTGTCTCCAACATGGGTGTGCAGATTCCACTGATATCTTTGATAAATTTTCTGTAAAAACTTGCCAATCCGTGAAAGCTTCGAACCTCAAATAGATTCTTCAGGGATGGCCAGCTAACTATAGTTGCAACCTTTTCTGGGTCCATCTTCAGCTCATTTTCTGCAATCACAAAACCCAGTTAAACTAATTCCTTCTAAAAAATAGTACACTTTTTCAGATTTATTATCAGATTATTCTGTTGCAATTTCCTCAATACACTTCGAACATGTCGAAAGTGTTCTTCCTTCGTTTTTTTGAAAATCAAAATGTCATCCAAATAAACAACTACAAACTTCCCAATGAACTCTTTCAGCACTTCATTCATTAGGCGCATAAATGTACTAGGGGCATTACTCAAACCAAATGGCATCACCAGCCATTCATACAACCCTTCATTCATTTTGAAAGTTGTTTTCCATTCATCTCCCTCACGAATTTGGATCTGGTGGTAACCACTCTTCAGATCGATCTTCGAAAAGTATGCTGCCCCACTCAAAAAATCCATCATGTCATCAATTCATGGAAATGGGAACCTGTACCTGATAGTAATCTTGTTAATAGCTCTCGAGTCTGTGCACATTCGCCACTCTCCACCTTTTTTTGGAGCTAGAACTGTCAGAACTACACAGGGGCTCATACTTTCCCTGATTAGCCCTTTGTCAAGTAACTCCTGCACCTTCTTCCTAATTTCTTCGTTATCCTTAGGACTCATACGGTAAGCTGCCTTATTTGGTAGGCTATCTCTTGGTATAAAATCAATGAAATGACTGATGCTTCTCTTAGGAGGCAGCTCGTCTGGTGAATCATCCACTATGATATCGCCAAAGGCTTGCAACATGTCCTGGACTTCCTCTGGTAAATCTGTGATCTTTGTATGCAGTATCACCATCCTTGGCCTCCTTAAAACAAAAAAATTAACTTCATTATCTTTGATCTGCTTCAAGAATTATTTTCCACCCACTAGTAATGCTTTAAATCCATTGGCTTCCACTGTGTCTTCCTCCTTGATGGGTACTAGCGCATGCTTAATCCGATCCTTGACAAAATTGTAACAATTTGTCTTTCCATCGTGTACTACCATCCTGTCATACTGCCAAGGTCTCCTTAACATTATATGACACAAATTCATTGGCATGATATCGTAGATAATCTTGTCCTTCTATCTGCCAATATGAAATTCTACTTCACACTGCTCATCAACTAATAGTTGATGTCCCTTTTGTAGACACGACACTTTGTAGGGAGTGGGGTGCTTCAACCTTTTAAGCCCCAACTTCTCCACCATTTCTGTGGCCACTAAATTATCTGTACTCCCACTATCAAGTATCAGTTTTCAGCACTTGCCCTATGACTTGCAAACTGTCTGGAATATGGCTTTTCTTTGATCTGGTTCTACAACTTCTTTTGCTGGTTTCAGCAACACCTTATTCAGCACTAAATCTTCCCCTGTCCCAGGTGCATTTTCTACCTCCTGGGGTGGTGCTTCTGCTTCCTCTGTTTGGGCAACATACGCTCCTCTACCACATGTTGGTTCTCCTTCAGGACATTCATAAGACTTGTGCCCCCACTTATGGCACCTATAAAACTGCACAGCTCCTCTACCCCTACCATTACCTCTTCCTTGCTAGTATGGTGGCCCCCCTCTAGTGTTATTGTATTTTTATGCTGCTCGTGAAGGTTTGGAACTGTTGCCTTCTTCACTGGGATTTGTGCCTCTACCTCTGCCAAAAGCCTTTCCTTTTCCTCTGCCAGATCCTCCTCCTCTTCTGGCATTCTACTTTCTATTTATTTTCTCTTCTGCCTTTAAGGCACACTGATATGCCTCATCTATAGTTCTGGGTGAGAGAATACTAATTTCATTTGTACAACATAATCTGGTAATCCTTGGGCAGGAATTTATTTTTCACTTTGGCCTCCATCTTGGCACACTTCTTTATGGGTTGTTTGTTCAACCTCTTTCTTTCCACCTGAACACTATCCCACCATAAGGATGTTGTCCTTTCAATTTGGTGGCAACGAATTTTACTCTCTTATCTTCATTGATTTCCTCATAATCGAAGTAATTGTTCAGCTCACTGAGCCAATACAGCAACACATCTGCTGATAAATTCCCATCATAAGTAGAAAGCTCATACTTCGTCTTACTACTCGAAAAAATAAATGATCTTAATAACCTGATCTCAAGTCCTTCTCCATATGAACCATTTGTCGCTTCTGCAACCTCTTCATCACTGTCGTCTCCTCCTTGAAGATCTCTTCTCCTCCCAACCTCTACTGCTGCTAATCGTGCATTTAAAATTTGGATTTCTTCCCTCAATCCTTCATTGGCTACTCTGCTAATAGCTCTTCCTCTTCCTCGTCCCCGTCTACCAACTTCCATTTTTTTTCTTTTAATTACAACCTACTCCTCTTATACCACTTTGATGGGGCCCATCCCGCAAGCCCTGACTATGCTTCTCACAACTAAAAAAAAACTGGCAGATTTGTACAGTTTTAATTTATTGACTCATAATTGTCAAACATCACAACACAGTTTATAACACATTTGATTTAAATGTTATATACTCAGAGGGTTCGATGTGGCTCCTCGACCTTGGTGATAGATGCACTCTGTATGATTTAGTGGTTTTGACAGCTATTTATTTTGGTCAGTATTAATTTCTGATTGATTGGTCTGTACTATGGCATGTGGTCTGACACCTGTCTACACTTCTCGGGCTTATCCCTTCCCACGCGCTTGAAACCCTATACTCATCGACCAGTTTTCATTTTCACTACTTCTGCTCTGTGATGAGGGTTCTTAGCTCTGCCTGTTGCTGTTAGGTCCCTATATTACTAGTATAGCCCCTTATTGTTGTTAGTGTAACACCCTTATTGTTATTATTGTACCCTTGTAATCCCCATTTTGTAATTATTGTGCCCTTAAATTATTATTGTTAGGTCGGCTAGGATTACATTGTGGCCCACTAGGATTACATTATGGCCCCATGGACTCCTATATATAGAAAGGAGGTTTTGTAAATTGTATCCTCCAAGAATTTTTCATTCATGTAATGTATTGAAGGTTTCCCCCTCGAATTGGCCTATTTCTAAGGCGTTGATATCTCATTTCTTCTATTTTTGGAGTTGGTTTCACAACATTTGGTATCAAAGCTTTGGATTCTAGGGTTTTGCTGCTCCAAACAGGTCATCGTCGCATTTTCACTATAATTTTTTTTCTAAAAAGTTTCAGAAGTTGAAATATTTAGGGTGTGAATCTGACATCCTGAGGAAGATCATATAAAAATTTCAGAGCTTGGTTCACAATATTTTCGGAGATATGATCTGTGGAAGTTAGGTCTTGTTTCAGGCTCCTAAACAGGTCATCGTGGAATTTTCGCTATAAAATTTTTTATACGAAGGTTCAAAAACTGAAAGTTTTAGGGTGCAAAGCTGAAATCCTGAGGAAACTCGTCAAAACATTTCAGATCTTTATTCGCAATATTTTCAGAGATATGATCCGTGTAAGGTGGTGCTTTTTCAGGGTCCCGAATTTCATCTCAAAGAGGTGATCGTGGGAAAATTTCAATAACTCTCTCTCTGAGCATCGGATTGGAGTGCCGTAAAAAGTGGTCACAATTCCATAGACTTTAGTTTCTTGGATATCAATTTTATAGGTGAAGGACAAAACAGTGACACACAGAAAGTCGTACAAGTTCACTCTACTGAACCAGTCCATAATTAGGTCATTGTGGGAGATTGGAAATAACTTTGCCTTGAAGAATCCAAATCAGATCAGACCTGTGGCATTTGAAAGAAGCTTCAGAGGGCTACTACAGGGCTGAATTGTAGATATTGAAGATCCCGAATTACAGAGATAATTCAATTTCAATATAGATCTCCTCAAAAGTAAGTAAACGGTGTGTATTTTTTTTCTGAATTGCATAAGTCTTGTTTGAATAATCAAGTTGAATTGATTCCAAGGAAATATTGTAGAATAGATATCAGTATTGGATTCTAAAATGGCCCCGAAAAATAATTCAATGCCCATTAAGCCTTTAGAAGGCTCTATTATGACTCATGAAGACGAAGAATGGCAACATGACATATCAAAACTACAAGAGCAAGTGCAACAAATTTCACTCTCGCAAATAAGAACAAAAAATGAAATGGAAGTTTTGAAGAAAGGCATGGAAACTAAGATGGATGGTTTGAATAAAGGCATGGAAGCTAAGATGAATGGTTTGGAAGCTAAGATGGATGGCATGGAAGTGGGCATGGAAGCTAAGATGGATGACCTGAAATACAACATGGAAAACATAAAGAATGATCTAAAAGCATACATGGAAGGCTTGATGACAAGCTTAAAACAATAAATGATTCCTAATGGCAGAAATATAGTAGAATAACCTCATGGTGAGAAAAAAATAAATGTTAATTGTGATTTCATAAACTCTAATGTTGGCAGGAAGAACCACGATATTCCAAATATAAATATGAGGAAGTTTGATGGAAAGGATCCTGTAACATAGATACTACAAATGGAGCAATATTTTGATCTCCATAACGTGCAAAACACACAAAAGGTACGCATTGCAACTTTACATTTAGAACAAAATACATTTGTATTGTATCGATGGCTTTGCTCCCGTAAAAAAATTGTCACTTGGTCAATTTTTACAGAGGAAATGATAGCACATTATGAGGATACAAAGAGCAACATCTTCTTTAGCCAATTGATAAATCTCAAACAAAAGGGTTTAGTGGGGCAGCACATTGAGGACTTCCAAAAATTGAATATAAGGGTAACTGATATTCCAGAGGAACACAGGATTGATCTCTTCATAGGTACTCTAAAGGATAACATCCAACATGAATTTCATGTTTTGGAACCTGATTCATTGGAGAAGGCATTCAGGTTGGCAAGAAAAGTTGAATGTAAAATTATGGCGACAAGGAAGCCTACCACTCAATTCTGTAAAGAAGGAAGTGTTGCTACGCCTAGATTTCCACAACCTACAAGGTTGACACCACAACAATTGGAAGAAAAAAGAGCAAAAGGGCTTTGCTACAGTTGTGATAGCAAATACACTAAGGTCATAAGTGTGCTGAGAAGAAATTATTTTACATAGATTGTGAAGAGGAAGAAGAAAATGAACAAGAAGAGGATATACACCAGGAACCAGCCCCAGAAGAGGAAGAAATGAATCCAACCATATCGTGTAATGCACTGGCAGAAATTACCACTCCTCAAACTCTCAAGATAAAAGGACAAATCAAGAAGAGAAAGGTAATAGTGTTGATTGATTCAGGTAGCACCCATAATTTTATTCATTGTAAGGTAGCCAAGGAATTAAATTGTTTCCTATACCCAGCACCAGAATGTCAAGTGATGGTTGCAAGTGGAGGAACTATAAATTGCTCTGGAAAATGCCATAACATCAAGCTAACCATGGGGGAATATGTGTTGACTAGTCCAATGCTTTCCATTCCTATGGGAGGTGCTGATGTTATACTAGGAGTACAATGGTTACAATCTTTGGGGACGGTAGCTTTTAATTTTCAAGAACTTTTCTTGAAATTTTTTTCAGAAGGAAAGGAAGTCGAATTACGGGGTATTGCGGGGAAGCCAGGAAGGATAATAAGCTATAATGTCATGAAAAAGCTTCTAAATATATAAAAACGAGGCGTAATTGCACAATTATGCTCACTAGAAGTTCCAACATCAAAATCATCTATTTCTGCAGATCTCCAACAAGTCTTGGACAATCATTCCAAGGTGTTTGAAACTCCCAAAGGACTCCCACCTATTCGTGATCATGATCATGCTATTCATTTGATTCCAGGAAGTGTTCCTCCAAACATCAGGCCATATAGATATCCTTACATCCAAAAGAGCGAAATTGAACGTATGATTGCAGAAATGTTAGAGGCGGGTATAATTCAACCTAGTCAAAGTTCTTTCTTTGCTCATGTAGTATTAGTACACAAGAAGGATGGATCATGGTGAATGTGTCCAGATTATAGTGAGCTCAATAAGCTCACCATTAAATATAAATTTCCCATTCCTGTGATGGATGAATTATTGGATGAATTATATGGAGCAATTTATTTTACCAAGTTGGATCTTTGTTTAGGATATCATCAAATTAGAATGAAGACTAAAGATATTCCAAAAACAACATTTCAAACTCATGAGGGTCATTATGAATTTTTGGTCATGCCTTTTGGCCTTACCAATGCACCTTCTACATTTCAAGGTTTGATGAATTCCATTTTCAACCCCTTCCTTAGAAAATTTGTGCTAGTATTTTTTGATGATATACTAATCTACAGTAGGTCTTGGAAGGATCATGTTGAACATGTTGACAGGGTGCTCAAACTGTTGTAGGAGAAACAATTATATGCAAAAGTATCCAAATGTTTCTTTGGAGTACAAGAGGTGGAATATCTGGGTCATATTGTATCTCACGAGGGTGTTAAAGTAGACCCTAACAAAATTAAAGCCATTAAGGAATGGAAAGTCCCCACAACAATAAATCAGTTGCGAGGATTTCTCAGGTTAACAGGGTATTATCGTAAGTTTGTTAAGAATTATGGGAGAATAGCAACACCTCTAACAACATTATTGAAGAAAGATGCATTTTCATGGACTCCTGAAGCAACTAAGGCCTTTGAACATCTTAAAGAGGCAATGTGCCTAGCACCGGTCTTAGCTACGCCAGACTTCACAAAAACCTTTATTGTGGAATGTGATGCATCAGGAAATGGAATTGGTGCTGTTTTAATGCAGGAAGGAAGACCCATTGCTTTTGAAAGTCATCCAATCAAAGGAAAGTATTTACAGAAACCTATTTATGAGAAGGAAATGTTAGCAATACTGCATGCACTAAAGAAATGGCGAACTTACCTAATGGGAAGACAGTTCAAGGTAAAAACTGATCATGATAGTCTTAAACACTTTTTGGAACAAAGACTATCTTCAGAAGAGCAGCAAAAATGGGTCACAAAGATGTTGGGTTATGACTTTGAAATAATCTACAAAAAAGGAAAGCTTAATGTTTTTGTAGATGCACTCTCAAGAAAGAATGAAGAGGTGGAAGCATTGCTTTGTGCCATTTCTATTATCCAACCAGATTGGATAACCGAAGCAAGAGATCAATGGAAGAAGGACAAAGATGTATGGACACTCATTCAAAAGTTGCAGCAAGATCCTAGTACATCTGATACATTTAGTTGGAAAAATGATTCCTTATGGTACAAAGATCGCTTATATCTTTGTAAGAATTCCCAACTAAAACAAAATATTCTTCTGGAATTGCACACTTCTCCTTTAGGAGGACACTCGGGATTTTAAAAAACTTACCACAGGGTGAAGAAAGAATTTTTTTGGGATGGCCTTAAATCTGATATTCAAAAGTTTGTGGCGGAATGTTTGGTTTGCCAGCAGAATAAAGTGGAAACAATTAAGACCCCGGGACTTCTAGAACCTTTATCCATTCCAAGTCAACGTTGGGAGGAGATTTCAATGGATTTTATCACAGGTTTACCTAAGTCCGAAGGAAAGAGTGTCATCATGGTGGTAGTTGATAGACTTACCAAGGATGCACACTTTTGTGCATTATCTCATCCATTTAAAGCAAGTACAGTTGCTACTACATTTATGGACAGAATTCAAAAGCTACATGGAAGCCCAAGGGTTATTGTGAGCGACAGAGATCCCATTTTTACTGGAAATTTTTGGACGGAGTTGTTTTCTTGTTTGGGTACTCAATTAGCTCATAGCTCATCTTATCATCCTCAATCTGATGGTCAAACTGAGATAGTAAATAAATGTTTGGAAGGATATCGTCGTTGTTTTGTATCTGATAAACAAACACAATGGGTCAAGTGGTTACCTCTTGCTGAATGGTGGTATAACACTTCCTTCCATACTGCAGCAAAAATGACCACATTTATGGCACTTTATGGATATCATCCACCATCCATCACATCATCTTTAAGGGAAAATTTGAAGGTTCAAGCAGTGGAAGATCACATCGAGCATCAGCAAGAAGTTCTCCAACTCTTAAGGGATAACCTGAATTTGGCACAAAATCGAATGAAACAACAGGCAGATCAACATCGCAGCGAGAGAATTTTTGATGTAGGAGATTGGGTATTTTTACGGCTACAACCATATAAACAAATGTCCCTCAAGCAAACTAAGAAGGATAATAAATTATCGCCAAAGTACTATGGTCCTTACAAGGTGTTGCAAAAGATTGGTACTATGGCATACAAATTGGAGGTTCCTGCTTCTTCGCGAGTACATCCAGTTTTCCATGTTTCATGCTTAAAGAAGGTTATAGGTGAAAATCTTCCAGTTCAAACAATATTGCCAGAACTTGATGAGGAAGGAACAATCATATTGGAACCGGAAGCGGTCATGGAAACAAGAACTCGACAATTACGAAATCAATCAATTTCAGAGTATCTCATCAAGTGGAAGAACTTACCCACTGAATATTCTACATGGGAGGATGAGAATTTTATACAGAAGCACCCAGAGCTACTCAAGCATTGAGGACAACACTTTTTTGAAGGAGAGGGGCATGTTAGGTCCCTATATTACTAGTATAGTCCCTTATTGTTGTTAGTGTAACCCCCTTATTGTTATTATTGTACCCTTGTAACCCCCATATTGTTATTATTGTGCCCTTAAATTATTATTGTTAGGTCGCTAGGATTACATTGTGGCCCCACTAGGATTACATTATGGCCCCATGGAATCCTATATATAGAAAGGAGGTTTTGTAAATTGTATCATCCAAGAATTGTTCATTCATGTAATGTATTGGAGGTTTCCCCCTCGAAGTGGCTTATTTCTAAGGCGTTGATATCTCATTTCTTATATTTTGGAGCTGGTTTCACAATAGTTGATTTGAGGGTTTCAAATTGGTTTATCTACTCCACGAATTCGATTCCCTATATGGATTCCTTTTCCTGGGATAGTGGTAGCTTGTAGCAGCTTCTACGATGGTATTTGGTGCGTTTTCATTCTGTTGACTCTAGTTTGTGGTGTTTGTTGTTTCTACTCTCGTTTATAGCTCACTTTGTCATTCTACTTGGTCTTTATGCCACTTACAGTTAGTAATGGACTTCTACCTGTGCCAACAGATCAGTTGTTTTCCCGTGGGTTGTCTTTTAGCTCAGCGCACCTCCACTTAGCACGAAAAGGTAATTTATTCGTCCTTTATTTAGATTCCTCTCCGTATTTTTCCGACTCTTATGCGACGACTCCTTGTGAGCAGGCTCCTGTGTTTTCGACCGATGCCTTCGTTTCTGTTCATTCCCTTCGCTCAGGTAAGCACCTCCTAACCCTTCTTAACTGTAATTTTTTGGAGTTCAAATATTTTTGTTTTCGTTACTTGGTAATAGTCAATGCTAACACACTTTTCATTCTCCATGTAGGTTCCCAGGTTCCAATCTCCGGTTCAAGCGTCGAAAAAACCCTCAACTTGAAATTGGTAGGGTCGATTCCATTTTCTTGTCTTTGAATTTGCTTCTGGGTCTGTAAAAACAAACTATATCATCCTCTGCTTCCTATTCTAGTCCGTGGGAATGTTAAAAATGCTTGAGGTTTCTTCTTTATTTATAATAACTGGGTTTGTGGTTTTTCCCACCCAGCCTTTTTCATTACTGGTAAAAAAAACTTGCTATAGGTTTCGTTTCTATAGGGTTTGTTCCAGTTCGTCTTTGTTGTAGGTTACGGGTCTCAAAACCCTAACCCTGTAGCTCGCTCCTTTTGTATGTATATGTCAATTTTTATTGTGTAATCTCACAACACTTTCTCAACTGTAACTTTTGTTAATTGTTATAGTGAATTAATCGAACGTTTCTTTTGAAATCTTCAGTCTAATTAAGAAAAAAATTATCTATAGTTATTGTACCTATGGCCAGAAGTATAACTGATGGTTTCTTTTCTTGCTGACTCGTGAAAGTCTTGTAATTCGAATGAGTTGGCTCAAATTCCGCAATCTCTGATTTCTAGTTATTAACATGCACGGTTTCGCCCTACGTTCTTGTTTATTTGTTGCCAGCACCCATGCTTCATTTCTCCTTTCTCACGCTGGTTACAATTCGTAAATGCAATACATAGGGTTATATATAACAGAGGTAAATGATTCAGTGAAATAATTTAGCAGTAAGTGGTTACAGTAGCTTTCGTTTACAACAAATGGTTTCCTGAGATAGCAATTTTGTCTCTGTATTGTTTTTAAAATTTCTCATTCTTTACTGATGGAAAGAAATCGAAAATATTACAACATGTTGTTCTTTATGTACTACTATGGTAATAGTTTCTCTTTTTTGGTTGAACTAACAGCCGTTCTATTTAACTACATTCCTGGATTAAAAGAAAACTGTTAAATAAGTCTACTGATTTAATTAAGCTTCCTAATCCTAATTCCCTTTCTTTAAACAGTAAAAATAAAAATAAAAACAATTCTTAGGTCCAATAACCTGCTTGTAAACAAACTTAATAATGAGACAACAGGCCTGTCTTTGTTTTGTCTACTCCGAGTCAAATTCTCCTGCATCAAAAAGGAAAACAAATTTTCTCATTAAATACATGTCGGTGGAAGAAGAAAAACGTGTATTGTAAATGAAAAATGTAGCCTGATAATTAGCTGACAATCGAAGGACAACGTGAAGGATTAGGTACATAAATCATCCCAACACTTAATAAATAGGTTATTATAATAGAACAAATTTGTTCCATGAATGGGGATTTAAATGTATAACAAGATTTGTACAGCTGTCCAAATTACAGTAGTAAGTTCATGCGTGACATTAATAAAAGTGAAATTGTCATTTAAAAAGAATGTTTAGAGGTTTATTCGTCATCGTCACGTAAGAGATCTAGAAAATTCATAGTAAGTAACATAGATGGAGTGGAAATCATATTCCATAGTTAAAAGTGTTCGGATACCTTCTAAAAAGGAGATAAAGTAATATTGTTAGATTGGGCATAAAATTTTAATGCATGTTAAGTGAAGAACCTATAATAAGAGAAAAGGTAGTCTTGATGATGAACCACACTGGTTGGTTCGAAACGCGTCGACAATGTTCCATTATATGTGATTATTACCAAAAGAGATTTTATAATTTTATATGGATCATAGAAGCATAGATTCTAGAAAAGGTAGTGTTAAAAGGTAGTGTTTAATGTGGAAGTGAACCAAAAAATGGTACTTAAAGGGGGGTTTTTGGTTTAATTTTTCCTTAATTAAATTGGAAGATGAAATTGTAATTTCATCTTATGACAACTTGTATTAGTTAACTAAGTCAAGAAGAATTAGTTAGCTTAGGATTCGAGTTGAGGGTTAGAGGGGAGGTATGTAGAGTTCTCCCATGATTTTACGGGGTCCAGTTACAGTTATTTGTGAGTTATAATTAGTTAACTCAAATAATTTCAAGTTAAAATCAATTTAACTAGTTATAACTTCGACATGAGCTAGTGATAGGTCTAGTGAATTAATCTGATTTAATTCACAAGTAGTGGGAAATCAGTTAACTGATAACTCTCTATAAATAGTTGTTGCATGTCAGTTATAAGGAAGACCCAATTGAGTTTGAGGTTAAAAGGAAGATAACTATGAGTTGTATAATTAGAAAATTGTACAGGTGATGCATGAGATCATAAGGATTCCTTGGAGGAATTCTGCAATTAATTGTTACGAACTTCCTGTTCAATAGGGCCACAATTCCTCCAATAATGCGTGAGAAAAATTGGTTAGACAACAGTTGAGAGTTGGTTAAGTATTTGACTGATTTTGCCTAGATCATTGTGGGACAATCAGCAAAGTGCAGAGGTTTCTCAGTTAGAGAATAACATTGTATTGTTTCATGGACTTGAATTTATATAATATATGGATAGAAATATTCTAAGAAGTTTTTTTCCCTAATACATCTCGTGTTGCGCAATTGAATATTTCATTATCTTTCTTCTTATTTGATTGTGCAATCTTATTGGTTTCTGCAAATTGTAGAAGGAATCAATATTTTTTTTTAGTACATTACAAGATCACATTGAATTTGTTTTGATAATTTATACATAGTATCAGAGTTCCACGAATCACAATAAAAGAGAATAAGCAGAGTTTATTTTGAACAGTTACAATTAATTTCAATATTTATTCTTCAGGACCCAATAACAAATCAAGATGTCTTTCAATGGCTTGAGACTCGAATATGCCCTTGAGGGAAATTCGAATTAAATAGAATGGAAGGAAAAGATATAGATAGTGCTCAAGGACAACATATTGAAGCTATTCATTGAAAGTTATATTGCCTAGCTCACAACAGTAGATGCTCGACTTCTTGATGAATGGAAGAAGAATGTAGAAAGGAGAAAATGATCTTGTTAGAGGGAGTTCGAGATCATATTCTCTTGAGTCTCCATGGGAAGGCATCTCCATATGCTATGGGGGAGGCCTTGCAATATCTGTTTCATAATAACAGGGAACACAAGAAACTGGCACTGAAAGGAAAGCTCAAAAAGATCAAGATGGAGAAGGGTGACATGATCCAGAAATGCTTGACAAAGCTCACTTAATGTCGAGATGAGCTTTGAAGTGTTTTGATAACAGTTTCCCCAGTTGATTTGCTGAGCCTAGGTCTTCTAGGCCTTCCCAAGAGTTGGCTTAGCTACCAAGGCTCCGTGAATGGGACGGAGAAGCTACTAGTCTGGAAGCGATTATGGTCCTACTTGGTACAAGAATATATTTAGCGGAGCACCAAATATGGATCCTCATCAAAGACTGATAATGAGAAGAACTGTTATTCAGATTGAAAGGAGAGGAAAGGAAAAAGGAAGGCGTCCCATTCTAAATCGGAGTCTGGCAAGTCAAGAAAGAAGTGATACTTTTAAAAGGTAAAATGTTTAAACTGTCACGAGCATGGACACTATGCCACAAATTGTCCACAAAATAAGACCAACAAGAAGGTCACATGGGGAGTAGCTAGTGAAGCACTTTCTTCACAATTTGAGTTGGATTTCACTCTCATCGCATGCATGGTTTTCTCTATGATTTGTTCTGTGTGGTACATTGATAGTGCAAAATTGTTCCATGTGACCGACAACAAAGAATTGTTCAATAGCTTGGACGAGAAGGATCTCCATATGCACATCAAGATGGGTGATGACGGGAGGTATAAAACTACCATTGTAGGTATAATTACCTTTCATAGGGATTCAGGTAATCCACTCACATTAAAAGATGTCAAGTATGGTCCTCGTTTAAAGAATATTTTTTTTTACATTGCTATGTTGGAATATCGTGGCTATGATGTGATCTTCAGTCAAGGAAAGGAATTCATTCATCATAAATCCATGGTACAATTGAAAAATATTTGGGTTAGAGTAAAAAACCTCTACAAAATGGATGAAGAAGACTTTTCTTCATTGAGCATGAAAACAGATAAGGTGGAGAGCCGACACCTCAGTGAGTTATGGCATAGGGGATCAGGCCATATACACCACAACACTTTGAATATCATGTAGCATATTTCTAGATAACTTCCAAACGGTGCACTTGCGCAGAGAGATACATGCAAAGGGTGTACATTGGGAAAGTATACCAGAGCCACCTTTCGCGATAAGGTAATATAAGCCAAGGCGATCCTTTAGAGAGTTCACTCAGATGTGTGTGGAAGGTTCTCGATAGATTACATAGCAAAACACAAGTATTATATGATTTTGATTGATGATTTTTCAAGACAGTGTTGTATTTTCTTCATGCAGAAGAAGGACCAGACGTTCTCCAAGTTTTGTGAGTTTAATGCACTTGTCGAGAAAGATATAGGGAAGAAGGTGAAGGCTCTGAGGATTAAAAATGGTGGAAAATAAATCTCTAGAAAATCGAAGAAATTTTGTGCCTCAGAAGGAATTCGAAGAGAATTGATAGAACCTCATAATGCAAAGTAGAATGGGGTTGTAGAAAGAAATAACAAAAATATTGTGGGAGAAAGACAAGATATATTGCATCATCAGGGACTACTATTGCATCTGTGGGTGGAATCATGCAATACAACAATATTTGTGTAGAATAGAAGTCCTCATCAGATACTTGGGATGAGTACACAAGAGGAGGATTTTCAAGAAGAGACCATACATTTCGTATTTTAAATTTTTTGGTTCATATTTTTATTTCCATGTGACCAAAGATGCTAAGAATAAGCTAGATCCAACAAAAGAGTTGGAGATATTTCTGGGGTACACTGATACACCTCACAACTATCAGGTGTACTTTCCAACATAGAGGATGATAGTGGTTAGAAGAGGTGAAATTTTATGAAAATAAATCCATGCAGTTGTCCTTTGAGAGGGAGCTTGAGTTGCATGCATTTGAGGAGCTCCTGGCTCCAAAATAAGAACCTCAAGATGTAGAGCAACCATAAGAAAAGGAATATAGAGTGTAAGAACCCACTCTTGCAGGGCCATCCACCAGACAAGGAAGGAAGTGCATCAGAGAGGATGACATATAGTACTAGATGCGAGAGAGAATGTGGAAGCACCCACATCAAAACATAGACAAAGAAGGTCCCCAGAGTAGTACACTGGATACATGGCTCTTATGTGCAAAATTATTGAGATAGACCACCCTCTATTGAGGAATAAGTGCAACATCTAGTGTGGGTTGATGACATGGTTGAGGAGAAAGACTCCATTATCATAAAAAATGCATGGGAAGTTGTTCCAAGACCAGTGGGGAAGTCAGTTGTAGGATCGAGGTTGGTCTACAAGGTGAAGCAAGTAGTAGATGGGAGTGTGGAGATGCACAACGCCATATTTGTGGCCACATGGTTCCCTGAGGTGGAGAGGATTGAATATGATGATACTTTTCCACTAGTCGTAAGGTACTCATCTATAAGATCCATCCTTGCACTCTTAGCATAGAGGGGATGCTATATAGATCAAATGGATGTAAAGACAACATTTCTCAATGGATTTATTGAGAAATAAATTAGGGGAATTTTGAGGTTTAAAAAGGTTCTCCTAAGGAAATTATAAAAGAAAAGTGAAAATAATAAAATAACATTAGATTACGTCATCAAATTTTAAAGGAAAAAAAGAAAAAACTACTTTTAAACTCATATTTTCAACTTATCTCCCTAAGGTTTTACTCAAATTTCGAGTGGGAGTATTCGTTCAATGCAAAATTTAATTCCTCATCTAAGGAGTACCAATGTTGCAGAAATATGATGGACTCTACTACATGAAAAATGAGAAATACATGAAAAACGTAATTGCAATCGCCTATTTTCATGTATTTCACATTTTTCGTGAAGCAGGGTCCATCGAAAGTATTCAACATGGGTACTCCTTGGATGATGAATTAAATTTTTCGTCCAAAAAGTAATCCCACTCGAAATTTGAGTAAAAACTTAGGGAGATAGTTGAAAATACGAGTGGAAAAAGTAGTTTTATTATTTTATTATTTTTTAATCCTTTTATTTTTTTTAATCCAAAAATGGTGAATCATCCCCCATGGTTGACATCATCATCTTGAATCCTATTGGTTCTTATAAATTCTATTTTGGTTTTACATTTTTCTTAGGAGGCCCATTTTTTACCTAAAAAATCCCCTAATGAGGTGTACATTGAGTAGCTAAAATTTTTTCAGACCTTAGACAGGGAGTCACATGTGTGTAGACTGAAGAGATCACTATATGGGATGAAGCAAGCATCTCATGCTTGGTACACCATGATCGACAATTATTTCACCGCATTGGGATTCACCAAGGGTGAAGTGAATGTGAACCTTTATCAGATAGTAGTAGATGGTAAGCTTTTCATTATTTTACTTCATATCAATACTTTGATACTGACAGGTGACGAGAAGCTCATTAAGTATTGCAAAGAGGATCTTGCAAGAGAATTTGAGATGAAGGACATTGGTCTCGTGCACTCTTTTCCTGGGATTGGAAATATGGAAAATAAATGGGGAGCTATTTTTATCTTTGGGAAATTATGGCAACCACATCCTCAGGAAGCTCCACATGGAGGGAAACGAACCTATGGATACTCCTCTAACAGGAAAATGGAGGAAGGAGGATGCTACATTGGGTGAAGCAGTGGATGAAATTTTTCACAAGGAGCTTGTGGATTTTGTTGTGGATCATTTGTAGAAAATATTGTAGGTCAAGAATTTAATCAATTCGTTCATTTTCTGAAGCCAAATACATAGCAGATTTTACCTGATAGCAAAGATTTCCCTATGGGGATTTTTGATATTGAAGTCAAACCGGTGATGAGCTGCATTGCAAAGATTTTGGGAAAGGACGACGACAATACAATGGAAAAGTCAATTTTGGGGATGTTAACCATGATGATGAAGCCAGGATTGGTGATGGATATTTCATCCTATTGGAAAGAAGTTTTTAAATCTTAGCTCATGAGCTTATCATTAACGGGTTCATTCAGGTTTCCCTCACTTATTATTTACTTATTTTTATATCAAAATATAGAAGAATTCATGCATCTGGGGTTAAACATTATGGATATGATTAAGAGGAGACTACCAGTAATATTTTGGATGGATATAGTGAGAAAAGAACAGAATGAGGGTGGTTTGTTTGATTTTTCTTCTTAGTTTATTTCTTCTTCATATAAAGTGCTGAATGGAAGTTCTCCCCCCTGCTTTTTTCCCAAATCTCAAGATTTCTTGCATTTGGGGGAAAGTTGTAAATTTGGTGATTGGCTTGTTTTTTAAGATTATTCTGAAATTAGACTTTATGGAGCTAGTGTAGAACCTTATAGGCTTCCTGTGTTTGTTCCTATGAGATTATTTTCTCTGGAGTTTATTAGGCAATGTCTAAATGTTGACCAAATCCAATTTTTGCCTATCAGAGTAGACTAGATCTAGAAAAAAATGGCAAGTAAAGGTGTTGTGAGTTCATTAAGTTCAAATGTTCAAACTCCTGTTATATCAGAAAAATAAAATAAAAGAGGTAAAGAGGAAATTGTTGATTCAGAGGATGAGGAACAGAGACCTGAGAAGAGAGCAAAGTTCAATGAAGATTCTGTAGATATTCAACTTGGTTTTTCATTACAATTGGGAGATGAAAAAAATATCCCTACTTCACCTAGGAAGCATGAGAGCACTCAAGATCAAGTGCCTCCAATTAAAAAAAAAAAATTCCCATATTTCAAAGAGAAATCAGAAGATGAAGGCAAGTATGGAAGCTCAAGCTGAGTACCAGATAACTCCAGACCAAACAAGACTTCTAATTGCAATGGATCTTGAGAAAGATCAATTCAAAATTTCCCTTTCACATCCTTCTGATATTTCAATTGGTTCTCCTAACAATTTCAATACTGTAAACTTGACTTTAGATGTGAAGAAAATCCCATTGCTAGATAAAGTGAATATACACATTAAAATAGGTCAGTTGATTGTGAATGACCTAACAAAAATGAATGCAGTAGAAATGAAAGTAGAGAATATGCTTGGAAATGTGATAAACTACTTGAAGTTAGAAAAATCCAATTCTGGGGCTTTGACAATACAGAATGAAGACCTCAAGAAGATCATAGTAAAAATTGAAGTAGATCCCAATGACAGGTCAACTGTGCAAAAGCTTCTACAAAGTGTTGAATCAGAAATATCTGTGCTAAAGAAAAAACTGAAATTGCCTACAAGAGAACATTCCATGGCTGCAAAAGTTGCAGAGGTGGAAAATGAGAAAGAAAAGCTTCTTCTGCAACTCATGCAAAAGGAAGAAGAAGTCACTAAATTGAAGCAAACTGCACTGTCATTGCATAACCTTATTGAATCTCATACTTGCACTTTTGTTTTTCCATCAAGTAGTGAAGATCCATCAGCAAAAATTTCTCAACTACCATCGAATTGAATATGGGAGAAATTGATCGGAAAAAGGTACAATCTAATATGGAAACAACAAGAAATTTTTCAAAATCTACTGAGGTAAAATTCAATAAATACAAAATGGAATGTCAAACTACTAATGCTGAGATTAAAAATCTCAAAAAAATATCGAAGGGAAATATATCCTTAATACAGGCTAAGGATATAATTTCGAATGATATTATTGAAGAAATGAAAACAATCTGGGATTTTATGACTATTATTGCAGAAGAAAAAGACATTATCAGGGAATTTGAAGAGCAAGTCATGAAAAACAAACAGAAGACAATCAATAGGGCTATTTGGGCAAGGAAGTTCATTAATTTCATTAATTCTAAAACTGATCAGGAATTGGAAGAAAATGAAATTAAAGACAGAATCTTATATGCAGTAGAAATTAACAATATGATTATAAAAAATCATTGTACGAAGACTGCAGAAAATAATCTGATTGAGTTAAAGGAAGCAGTGAGTCAATTTAATAAATTATTTGATAAAATAGCAAGAGCAGGTTTTCCATCATGTTGGGGGCACGAAGGTAGTCTTATGTCATGGGATTCTTATGAGCCCTTGCTAGTTTTGGAAAAAAGGAAGGTTGACAACACTCATGATAAAACTCAGGTTCTTAAAGAAGGAACAATGATCAATTTCCTTCAGAGACATTTTCAACTGTTGTGGTTAGTGAAAACTCTGTTTGTGGAAATACCGTCTTTCAACGGAATCACTGCTTTCAGATTGGAATTTCACAAGCTGGTTCATTCACCGAAGACAAACATCGAAATACTGAAGAAGTGCAGAGCCTGGATGACAGATTTACCAAAGGATCCCTTGACTGTAAAGAAGGATAAATCAACCAGTCAAGGAAATGTAGCAGCATCATCATCAATTCAAATTCAACATATAGATTATGATTTTAATTTCATGTTATTTTCTCTTTTAAAGAGATAATGTAATTGTAATAAGACATTTTTGAAGACATGTAATAGATAGTCTATGACATCCTAAGTATTTAAATTATTTAAGATCAGTTACAAACTACTTTATATTGTATTTAATGAGATAGAGAAGAAAGAGAAAGGTTTCGAGTTTTGGACCTTCAGACTACAATTTTTTGTACTCAGATTTCAAAATATTAATGAATGAAAAGCAAGTTTCTGGCATTTGTTAATGTTGATGTGTCTTCCAGTTTACATTGTGTACTTTCCATATTTGAATAAAATGAAGTAATGAAGTTGCAGGTCACTTTTTACTTATGTAAATAAGAGTTAAAATCCTTAATAGGCGCTCCTTCATTTCAACTGTTTCCTTTCTTATAATTATTCTTGAGTTTGAGGTGATATATTCTGCACAACAACATATTATTTTGGGCTTCTTTCTTACATGTTCTTCTAATCATTCCATTCGATATCAATAGATAATAGAATTGTGGAACATTAATTATGTTTTATCTTTGAGGATTTAATGATTACTATTTCAGGGTGATTAAACGACCAATATTTCTGTGACATAACAATATAAATGTCTTAAGCACAGATTCCTTATCACAGCTAAGGGATTTTCTCTTAAGGTACAACATTTTTTGGCGTCATTGTCGGGGATGAAGAAGCGAAGTTTTTTCCTTCGGTTTTTTTCATATTTCCTTTGGTTGTTTAGAGAAGAGGAAATATTAAAGCTGCGTTTTCATTTCATAAATTATGGAATTTAAAAGGCCACATATGAGGTTGGATACCTCTCAGCAGAAAGCCCCCATTATTTCAGATCCTGAAAAGCTGGTTTCTAAACAAGGCCAGAAATCAAGAGTTCTTTCTACACCACATGCTACAATGGCTGCACTAGGAAGCAGTTCCCATACCCATGCATCCAAGGATATTTCCCGGAAACTCATTTTCTCGAAACAAGAATCCTTGTCTCCACATATTCATTTCCAAGAACCAAAGTTAGAAGAACAGTCTTTTGAATCTTTTTCATTCACATTTACAGAAACTCACCTGAATATAGTTTCCATTTCTTCTGCTATTGTTCATCAACCCCATCCCATATCGGTTGTTTCACCTCATCCATCCACATTTACAACTGGTATACAAACCCCACCTATTCAAGGAGCAGTTAATCAAGGCATAAACATGGTAGCCCCTGTTCCTGCTTTCTTGATGAATAGATATGCACCATTAAATCTTCCACAAACAATGAATGCAATGCCTCAGGAATACCTTAAATTTCTTCCTAGATTTACTGATGAAGATGAAATAACTGCAGAACAACACTTGCCTTTGTTTTGCACCTTTGCTGAAAATTTAAATGTTGAACATCTTAATGTAATAATGAGACTTTCAGTACAGTCTCTAAATGGAGAGGCAGGAAAATGGTTTAAAGGATTACCAAATGGCTCAATCAATGATTGGGACGAATTATAAAGACAATTCATCCAAAGATGGGGTGAAAAGAGAGATCATGGTTATTCATTGACAGAGTTTAATGCTATTAAGAAGAATTTTGATGAAAACATGAGTGATTTCATTAAAAGATTGAACAAATTGTATAATATTTTTCCTGCAGAAATGAAACCCCCTCCTATTGGAGCAAGAGTTGTTTTTGCTGGGGCATTTGTATCAAATTTTAGTTTTACTTTGAGAGAGAGAAGATATCCCACTCTTGAACAAATCCAAACTGATGCTTTGGAGATCGAAGAAAATATTACTGCTGATGGGAAAGCACAAGAAAATAATTCAGTTCGAGATAAAGGTAAGGCCAAAGAAGAGCCATCATAGGATCAAAGGATTGATGACATGACTAAAGTCATCAAGAACTTGTCAAAAAAACTTGTGAAGATGGAATTGGATAATAAGAAACCTGCACAGCAGAACAGAGGGTTTTTTAATCCCAACCTCAAAAATCTCCCTTTACAAATTTTGCAGAGTGAAAGGAGAGATCAAGACCAAGTTCAAGCACCGTTATATATAGAAGCATCACCTTCACAGTCTGTTGATGATGATCAAAAAGAGTTTGAAGATAAAATCTTTGTTGATCATATGGAAGATGATGAAGAAGAAGAGAAATGTGAAGAAGAATGTACAGAGGCTGATGTATCATTTGACCAGAAAGAAATGAATTATTATTGCAAAAAATTCACTGATTTTATGCAAGCAGAACTGCATAAAAAATATGACTTAAGATAAAAAAATATATTAAGAGCTCGGGATGATGACGAAAAATAACCAGAGTCAATTTCTTCTCCAATGGCGACCCCACAACTAGAGAACTCAATAAAAAATTTAGACAAGGGAAAACAACCCATAAATTCAATAAAAAACAATGAAAAGTAGCAAGCTGAGGTTTCCCAGAGTAAGTCTAATGATTCTAATATTTTGGAGAAGATTGTTACTGTACCTGAGCATCATGCTAATCCTAACAAAAATAAAAAAGAACCTGAGAATACTGTTAAACAAAATCAAACTTTCAGTTTGTCCAAGAGTTAGAAAAGGTTAAAATTCAGGTACACTTGCTTGAGTTATCTAAGAAACCTGGATATAAGAAGGAAATTGCAGATTTTATTAATCTCTCTGAGTCTGATGATGTTGGTGATATTGTGAATTTGCAAGAATAAAAACCGGTGGTTACCTTTGGTCCACATGTTTATGAGGTAGATTCCTCTGTTCCTCCTTTTTATATATCAGTGCTTTTACATGACTTCATTCTTCGTAATTGTATGTTAGATTACAGTGCATTGCATAATCTCATGCAATTGTCGGTGATGAAAGAGTTAAATTTACAAATCACTAAGCCCTATAAGGAATTGTATTCATTCGATTCCAAAAGGGTGAAATGTGTTGGGCTTATCAAAGACATGGTGGTATCCCTGGCTAAAATTCCATCCAACAATATAATGATGGATGTAGTAGTTGCAAATATTCCAACCAGATTTGGTATAATGTTATCCAAATATTGGGGAGAAAAGCTTCGATGTGTCTTATAATTGGACTTTAAATATGCAATCATTCCTGTCTTCAATGGGGAAGAGAGAAGGTTATACAGATAAGCCAGATTTGTTAAGACTACCACAAAGAAGGATGCAGGAAATTCCCTAATATATGGCCAAGATAAGGAGGATCTCTCTTGTTTTATGTTGCATGAAGATGAAAAATTTGCTAAACACTCACAGAAAAAAATCTCTTTAGCAATTGTACATAAGGATCTGGATTCAAATAAAATTTGGAAGTGTTATTTCAATGGTGCCTACTCAAAGGATGGCACAGGAGCTGGTTTGTTATTCATATCTCCAGAAGGTAATATTTTACCTTTTTCTTTTAAGATTGAGTTTGAATCAACCAATAATGTAGCTGGGTATGAAGCATTGATTTTGAGTCTCCAAACTACTAGGAAAATGGGAATTCAATGTATTTCCATTTTTGGTGATTCTGAGTTAATTATAAGGCGGATTAAGAATGCATATCAAACCAAGCATCCCAAATTGAGGTCTTATAGAAATGAAGTGTGGGACCTTATTGAAAATTATTTTGAAGCCTTGAATCTTCAGTTTATTCCAAGAGAAGAAAAAATAATGGAATATTCACTGGCAGTTGTAGCCAGTACATTTAAGCCGCCAATAAATCCAAGACTGAGATATGAGATTAAGTTGAGACATGGGCCTTCAATTCCTGATATTGTAAAGAATTGGCAGGTTGTTGAGGATGATCAGCAGATCAATCATTTCCTAACAATGATTGGAAATTTTGAAGACAGTGAAATAGATCAAGAAAGTGAACAAGATGATGAGAATGATATACTCAAAAACCTGAATTAGTCAATAGGGGATCAGAAGATAATTCAGTTGAAGGATAATATATTGCCAAAAGGTCTGGTTCCTCTTGAAATATTGTTCGATGCTAATGATGTAGCAGTGAACTAGAATAGAAGATAAAGTAAAGAGTGGTAAGTTTGATCCTCTCTGGTATAGCCCATACAGGATTATTGAAGCTAGATCAAATAACATTTTTATGTTAGAAACCTTGATGGAGAAATAGTAGAATTTCCTGTGAATGGGCAGTATCGAAAACAATATTTCCAGCACCGAAGATTGATGGTTCACCATTGTATATTTCATTTTCTTCATTATACATTTTTCATCAAACAGTATTTGACTCCATGCCCGAGGTGAAGGCACTAATTTGTAGGTTCTTAGTGTTTCATGGCAAAAATCACTATCCCCAGGTGGATCCAGATGTTGTGGATCATTTGCATACAATCTTGCAGGTCAATAATTTAATCAATTCATTATTTTTCTGAAGCCAAATACACAACATTTTGTATCTGACAGCAAAGAGTTCACTATGGAGGTCTTTTATATTGAAGTCAAACTGGTGTTGAGCTGCATTACAAAGATTTTGGGAAAAGACGACGATAGTACAATGGACAAGTCAATTTTGGGGATGTTTGCCATAATGATGAAGCTAAGATTGGTGCTGGATATTCCATCTTATTTGCAATAAGTTGTTAACTCTCAGCTCACGAGCTTATCATTAACGGGTTCATTCAGGTTTCCCTCACTAACCGTTTACTTATTTTTACATTAAAATGTAGAATAATTCATGCATCCAGGGTTAAACATTATGGATATGAATAAAAGGAGACAATCAATAATATTTTGGATATATATAGTGAAAAAAGAACAAAATGAGGATGGTTTGTTTGATTTTTCTGGTCATTTTATGTCTTCTGCATATAAGGTGTTGAATGAAAGTTATCCCCCCTATTTTTTGCCCAAAGCTCAAGAGTTCTTGCATTTGGGGGCAAGTTGTAAATTTGGTGATTGGTTTGTTTTTGAAGATTACTCTGAAATTAGACTTTATGGAGCTAGTGTAGAACCTTATAGGCTTCTTGTGTTTGTGCCTATGAGATTATTTTCTCTGGAGTTTATTAGGCAAAGTCTAAATGTTGACCAAATTCACTTTGTGCCTATGAAGAAGGGTCATATGTTAAAATTGCCAATGACTATGGGTCCATGTATAGTTAATATGAGACAAGCGTTTGATGAAGTCACTCAGATGTTAGATGCAATGCACTTACCATTAGGAGAGAGGTAGGCTTATGACCCTCACAGTGTCATTTCTAGTAGAAGAATTGATAATGGATATTCATCCTTCACTCATAAGAGCAGACCATATCTAAAAAAAATGGCAAGTAAAGGTGTTGTGAGTTCATTAAGTTCAAATGTTCAGACTTATGTTATATCAGAAAAATCAAATAAAAGAGGTAAAGAGGCAGTTGTTGATTCAGAGGATGAGGAACAGAGAGTTGAGAAGAGAGAAAATTTCAATGAAGAGTCTGTAGATATTCAACCAGGTTTTTCATTACAGTTGGGAGATGAAAAAAATGTCCCTGCTTTACTGAGGAAGCATGAGAGCACTCAGGATCAAGTGCCTCTAATTAAACAAATGTTTGCCCAGATTGCAGAGAGAAATCAGAAGATGAAGGCAAGTATGGAAGCTCAAGCTGAGTACTAGATAACTCCAGACCAAGCAAGACTTCTAACTGTAATGGATATTGAAAAAGATCAATTCAAAATTTCCCTTTCACATCCTTATGATATGTCAATTGGTTCTTCTAACAATTTCAATACTCTAAACTTGACTGTAGATGTGAAGAAAATCCCATTGCTGGATAAAGTGAATCTACAAATGCAAACAGGTCAGCTGATTGTGAATGACCTAAAAAAAATGAATGCAGTGGTAATGAAAGTAGAGAATGTGCTTGGAAAAGTGATAAAGAGGTTGAAGTTAGAAAAATCCAATTTCAGGGCATTGAAAATCCAGAACAAAGAGCGAAAGAAGATCATAGTAGTGATTGGAGTAAATGCCAATGATAGTTCAGCTATGCAGAAGCTTTTGCAAAGTGCTGAATCAGAAATATCTATGCTAAATAAAAAAATCAAATTGCCTATAGGGGAACATTCCATGGCAGTAGAAGTTGCAGAGGTGAAAAATGAGAAAGAAAATATTCTTCATTAGCTCATGCAAAAGAAAGAAGAAGTCACTAAATTGAAGAAAAATGCACTGTCATTGCAGAACCATATTGAATCTCATACTTGCAATTTTGTTTTTCCATCCAGTAGTGAAGATCCATGAGCACAAATTTCTCAATTAACCACTGAATTGAAGATGGGAGAAATAGATCAGAAAAAGGCACAATCTGATTTGGAAACAGAAATAAAGTTTATAAAGGCTACTGAGGGAGAAGTCAATAAATACAAAATGGAATGCCAAACTGCTAATGTTGAGATTAAAAATATCAAATAAATATTGAAGGGAAATATATCCTTAATACAGGCTAAGGAAATCATTTGGAATGATATTATTGAAGAAATGAAAACAATCTAGGATTTTATGACTGTTATTGCAGAAGAAAAAAACATTATCAGGGAATTTAAAGAGCAAGTCATGACAGACAAACATAATACAATAAATAGGGCTATTTGGGCAAGGAAATTCATTAATTTCATTAATTCTAAAACATATCAGGAATTGGAAGAAAATTAAATTAAAGATAGAATTTTATATGTAGTATAAACTAAAAAAATGGTTATAAAAAATGATTGTAGGAAGTCTACAGAAAAATAAGTTCATTGAGTTAAAGGAAGAAATGAGTCAGTTTGATAAATTATTTGATAAAATAACAAGAGCAGGTTTGCCATCATGTTGGGGGCTTGGAGGTGGTCTTATGTCATGGGATTCTTATGAGCCCTTGCTAGTTTTGGCAAAAAGTAAGATTGACAGCACTCATGAGAAAACTCAGGTTCTTAAAGGAGAAACAATGATCAATTTCCTTCAGAGACATTTTCAACTATTGTGGTTAGTGAAAACTCTTTTTGTGGAAAGACCATCTTTCAACAGAATCGTTGCTTTCAGATTGGAGTTTCACAAGCTGATTCATTCACCAAAGACAAACATCTAAATATGGAAGAAGTGCAGAGCCTGGATGATAGATTTACCAAAGGATCCCTTGACTACAAAGAGGGATAAATTAACCAGTCAAGGAAATGTAGCAGCATCATCATCAATCCATATTCAGCATATAGATTAGGATTTTAATTTCATGTTATTTCCTCTTTTAAAGAGAGAATGTAATTGTGATAAGACATTTTTGAAGACATGTAATAGATAGCCTACAACATCCTAAGTAGTTAAAGTAGTTAAGATCAATTACAACAGTTACAAACTACTTTCTATTGTATTTAATGAGATAGAGAAGAAAGAGAAAGGTTCCGAGTTTTGGACCTTCAAACTACAATTTTTGTACTCATATTTCAAAATATTAATGAATGAAAAGCAAGTTTCTGGCATTTGTTGATGTTTATGTGTCTTCTAGTTTACATTGTGTACTTTCCATCTTTGAATAAAATGAATTAATGAAGTTGCAGGTCTCTTTTTACTTGTGTAAATAAGAGGTAAAATCCTTAATAGGCGCTCATTCATTTTAACTGTTTCCTTTCTTATAATTCTTTTGGAGTTTGAGGTGATATATTCTGCACAACAGCATATTAGTTTAGCCTTCTTTCTTACATTTTCTTCTAATCATTCCATTCGATATCAAGAAATAATAGAATTGTGGAACATTCATTATGTTTGATCTTTGAGGGTTTAATGATTAATGTTTTAGGGTGATTAAAAAAAGACCAATATTTCTGTGACATAACAATATAAATGTTTTAAGCATGGATTCCTTATCACAACTAAGTGATTGTCTCTTAAGGTACAACATGTTCACTCATGTATTTGGTGACCACACAACAAAAAATATGCTATGTAGTTAACAAAATTATTCAATGATCCATATTTATGCATGAACACAAAAGAATACACATATAACCATAAATACAAATATGGAGCGGAAATAACACTTCATTTCATTAATATCAAAGAACTGAAATTTTCTTACAAACAAAATGGAAATAAAATATCTAGGGCACTAGTAGTTTATCTCTAAGAAGATATGTGGAGGCTACAGACCTCTGAATTTCCTTAAAATGAGGCTCGAGGGCCTATTTATTATTTATAAACAATGGAAAACCCTAAACATCCTAAATCATAACCCTAGGAGATGAAGCGCCAAAACTATGGGCCCCGTTTGGGTAAATTGGTACATCAACTTCACGGGGACATAACTTTATCATACGATCTATGTTTGACGCAAACCATACCTCATTAGAAAGATCTATACAAGGAATAAAAATTTTGAGTGAGTAACATTAGGCCATGGACCCATGTTGCTCCTAGGTTTTTCAAGAAAACGTAGTTTAGGGCCTCAAAACGGCTCCAAAAGTTCAGGACCAAAAAAACTACTAAAAATAGTAAATTGTGCTATAATTAAGGAAACTGGAAAACATAAAGAGATAATGGTGGGGACCCAAGTGGAATAGGATGGTGACCACCAATATAAACCTGCATCATTCCTCCCCCCTTAGGAAGTAATGGTCCCCATTGCGTTGAATTCCTCCATGAGATGAGGAAACTTATGTTGAACTTGGTCCTTGGTGAACCACTTTCCTTGGTGTAGGGGTTGGCTAGCTTTAACAACCCGATACAGTTGGATCTTCTGTTGGTGAGTGTTCTTAATTTTAATATCCATGATACAATATTTAGTGGCCTATTCCACGCAGTCTGGGTTTAACTATGTTTGTGTGAGTTGTTCTGTGATACCGAAGGTGTCCAGTAGAGGTGGGAAGTAGGGCCGAAGGCAGTCCACATTGAATATTGGGTGTAGACCAAAGAATGGTGGAATACATATCTCGAAGGAATTTTTCCCTACCACCTTGGTGATGGTGTACGACCCATATCAGAGTGGGCGAAGCTTGCAGTGGAGTCCAGTGAGGCACTCCTTCTGCAAATGTAGACACACTTTGTCGCGCACCTGGAAGTTGTGTGGCACCTGATGTTGATCATGTAATTTCTTGTACTTAGATTGGCTCTGTCCAATATATCATGAAAATTTTTGTGGATGTGATGAATGCACTTGATGAAGTTTTTCACTTTGTTAACTTCAGATTAGACATGAGCCGAATCGGCCTGAGTAGCCGCAAATGGCATGGCTATGTCAATAAGACATAGTGGCTGGAATCCCAAGCCCACCTGAAAGGAGTTGTGACTAGTTGAGTTGTGGAGAGCCTATTTATAACTGTGTTTTACATAGGGGAGGCTCTCATCCCATATTCATGGATGCTTAGAATTGTACATACACATAATGTGTACAATGATCTTGTTGACGACCTCTATCTGGCCATCAATTTGGGGATGGAAAGCTGTGGATTTGGTGAGCTTGGTGTCCAACATTGACCAGAGGCTGGACGAAAATGTGCTGAGGAACCTATTGTCCGGATCTGATGTGATAGACTATGGAATCCCATAGTTCACCCACACTCGTTCAAAGAATATTTTAGCAATGGCTTCTGTTATGGTATTCTTCTTGTAGGCCCCCATAATGGCCATCCTCGAGAATCTATCAACGACCACAAAAATACAATCGTTTCCATGCTTAGTAGAAGGAATGTTGTACATGTAATCCATGGATATGGATTCCCAAGGTCGACTACGGGTAGGTAGCGGATTCTAGAGGCCTTTCTTTTTGATGGTTGGTTTTTCAATGGCGCAAGTAGTGCTAGATATGATGTATTTCCTGACATCCTGTCAAATGGTCATCCAATTGAAATACTTGTTCAATAGTGCCACTATTTTCTCGACCCTGAAATGCCTAGCAACTCGACTGTAGTGTGCTTCCCAGATAATCTTGGCACGCTCTCTTGAAGGAACACAATGGTGTCCCAAGTGACATAGCAATGCATCTTGGAGGTGAAAATTTGGAACTTGCGCACCCTCCAAGAGTGTCTTGCGTGTGTGGCCGAATTCGGGATCACTCTTGTAGAGGAGTAGCCAATCAGAAGTTTCATGCCCACAAGAGTTGAGAACAGTGGTTAGCACCATGATTGGTGTTCGATTGAGGCAATCTACAACTTTATTGGTGTTTCCCTTCTTGTAATTTATGTTCAAATGAAATAGTTGCAGATATGTGGACCAATACTAATGGCGATCATTTTTCAACTTCTCGTGTCTATATTAGCTGCAGGGGTTGGTGGTTTATTTGGATGATCATTTCCTTCCCCAAAATGTAATGCTTCCATTGTTGACAAATATGCACAATGGAATACATTTCTTTGTCATAAGTGGGATACTTGCAGAATTTGTCGGATAATGACTCACAGTGATATGCCACTGGATGCCCCTATTGAGTAAGAACTACCCCAATAGCATATTCATAGGAATCTATCTCGATCTCAAATGGTTGTTGCAAGTATAGTAATGTGATCAATGGGGAAGAACAGAGGCGATGTTTCAATTCTACGAATGCCTTCTGTTGAGATTGCGACAAAAATAATTTTTCTTTCGCTCCTCCCTTTGTGACTTCACTCAAAAACCAAGTGATATGAGAGAATCCCAACACGAACCTGTGGTATAAATTAGCAAGACCCGGAAATCTGCGAAGCTCTGTTAGGGTAGTTAGGGTTGGCCAATCCCAAATGAATTGGATCTTGGTTGGATCCACATGCAACCCCCTTTCATGTATCCCAGATACTGAACCTGGGTCATCCCAAAAGTGCACTTCTCCAAATTGGCACACAACTTGAGTTGCTGCAGTGTTTGGAGGACCTGTCAGATGTGGTGGAGGTGCTCTTCCCAAGTATGGCTAAAGATCAGAATGTCATCCAGGTACACCACTACAAATGAATTATTGAATGTCCATAATATGTCATCCATAAACCTCATGAAGGTTCCGAGAGCATTTATTAATCCGAAAGGCATGGCCAACCATTCGAAAAGGCCCTCCTTGGCTTTGAAGGTAGCCTTCTAGACATTGAAGGGTTCGATTGGTACCCGGTGATATCCAGACTTCAATTCGATCTTGATAAAATATTTCGCCCCTTTTAGTTGGTCCAGAAGCTCATCAATTCATGGGATCATGTACCTATTCTGGACAGAGATCTTGTTTAGCACCTAGTATTCGATACAGAGTCTCCAAGTCCCATCGTTCTTCTATATGAACATGATCGGGCTCCCACAGGGTGATGAACTTAGCCGGATGTGACCTTTACTCAGCAGCTCCTGAATCTGCGTCTTGATTTCATCACTTTACAGAATAGAGAATTGATAGATCGGTCCATTGGGTAGCAATGCACTTGGGGTCAAATCAATGGGGAGCTTGACCTGAGAGTGCAGAGGCACTCCTGTGGGTGACGTGAAGATGTCCTTGTAAACCACCACGACCTTTTCCATTTGTTTTTTTCATGCGGAGGAGCCCTATCTGGAAGTCGTGGCCACAATATTCTTCTTTCCCTGGGGGCGGATCATCAGGGAAAAAAATTTCCCGGTTTTGGAAATGAGCTTATTATATTGTTTTTCATTAATCAAAGAGATAGTGGCAGACGATGGTACTTCTGGTAAACTATACAACTTATTGTGAAAAGTAACAATAACAACATGAGGTTGGGACTCATACACAACATGTTGCTTCCATAAGTACGGTTGGCCTAATAATACATCACAAACATCAAGAGGAGAAATTTCACATAACACCTCGTCATGAAGGGCATGATGATGTAGGGAAGATGACACTGATGCTTGACGCGGAGATCCCGTCCTTGGTGAAGCCACCCGATGGTGTATGGTTGTGGGTGTGTTGTGGTCATAAATCGCAATCGCTTCACAACCTTTGCTGAAATGAGGTTCTTTTGGCTCCCACTGTCGACAATGAACTGTAGCAGGGAACCCTTTATCGACATCTGGGAGTGGAAGAGATGCTCCTCCTCCTATGGATCTTCTGGTTCCTCCTTCTAGATATTCGCAGTGGAAATGGTGGCATTGGGCTTCGCATGAATAATATGTTTCCCTTTTTCATTCACCTTGTCAAGTTCTGATTTAGAGTCAGATCATGCATCTAATTCAGCAGCTCTCAGCTCGGCCACCATCGACTACTTGCCCCGACACTCACTTGTGTTGCCAGTGGAGCTCTTATGGAACTCACACCACTTTCCCATGACCTTCTTTGGCTTAGCGGTGGTGTTCTTTTCTTGTGTCTTTGGCAAGGTATATTGGGCCGCCATGCCTTGGCTTTACCCTTTTTTCTGTGGTTTGTGGGCACATTTCCCTTGCTTTTGGTTCACAGATCCAAATTCTAGCTTCTTCTGTTTTAATTTATGCTCAATCTTAGTATCATACCGATATGTCGTACCAAGCGAGCAGATGTCGAGGAACTCCATTTCCTCCTAAATGTATCTATGTAGATAACTACAATACTTTAGCACCAAATGTTTCTTTGAAAATTTGATACCCATCTTTGTGCGCAGGGTATGGAACAGATTCGTCAACTCATGCACATATTGATCCCTTAGTTGCCACAATGTGGTCCATTATGTGTACGTGTCCTCATATCTCCCCATGGGATAGTATTTTTCCTTCATCACATCATGAAAATAATTCCAGGTGGGTACAGCCAAGAACAGAGAGGGTTATGTCTCGTCCTTTTTCTCATATTAGGTTTCCCACCAGTCCTTTGCATGGGGGGTAGCTTTGAGGAGTGAAAAAATAATCTTCTCCTGGTCAGAAAAGTCATGAACCAGGAAATATCCTTCTAATAGATTCAACCATAAATATATGGCATTTTCATCTATTTGGCCCTCAAATATGGGAATTTCAAAGTTTACTTGTACCTTAAAGGGAGTCATGCCTCCACAGTGGTTGCTGGATGCAGATGCGCCGCCCGTGGGCAGTCGTTGAAGGATCTGGGGAAATTTATCCATCATCGCATTCTTTTGTTTTTTTACAGCCTCCTCGAGCAATATTTTTATAGGATCTCCTGCTCCCTCATATTTTTTTTTGTCCCCCATGGGCGTCCGTCAGGGCTTGCGAGGCCTATCTTGCATAACTTCAACTAGATCTATCCATAACTCCTTATACCCCGACCTCATTAGGGAGATGCAAAGAAGGATCGAGAAAAAGCAGATTTCTCTGATACCACTAATCCATATTTATGCAGGAATGCAACAGAATACATATATAACCATAAATACAAAGCTACAGCAGAAATAACACTTCATTTGATTAATATCAAAAAACTGAAATTTTCTTACAGACAGAATGTAAATAAACTAGCTAGGCCGCTGGTAGCTTATCTCTGAGAAGATATGTGGAGGATATAGGCCTCTGAAATGTGTTACAATGAGGCTCGAGGGCCTATTTATTATTTAGAAACAATGGAAAACCTTAAACATCCAAAAACCTAACCCTAGGATATGAAGCACCAAAACTATGAGCCTCGTTTGGGTAAATTGGTACATCAACCTCCCAGAGACGTAACTTTGGAATACGATCCCTATTTGACACTCACCATACCTCGTTAGAAATATCTATCGAAGGACTATAACTTTTGAGTGAGAAACATTGGTCCATGGACCCATGTAGCTCCCGTTTTTTCCAAAAAACGTCGTTTAGGGCCTCAACACGGCTACGGAAGTTGAGGACCAGAAAAACTACTAAAAATAGTAAATTTTGTTATAATTAATGAAACTCAAAAAATGAAAGAGATAATGGTGGGGCCCCAAGTGGAATAGGCAAGTGGCCACCAATATCCACCTAGATTATTCAATTTATGGTTAAGCCTACAAATCTATTTTAGAAGGTAGGAAAGCATGTGCTGAGATACCTCACAGGCACTACAATGTATGGGCTATGGTACAGACGGATAGAGGGAGTGAAGCTTCAAGGCTACAACGATGAATATTGGGCAAGGAATCCATCTTACATGAATATCACATCAAGGCCATCTTCAGAATATAGTCAACAACAATTTCCTATTATAGCAGGAAACATAGATCATTTTCACTCAATTCAGTAGAGGTAGAGTACATGGCGGCTAGTCAGGAAACATATGCGGCCATCGAGCATGTGCGGCCATCTCGATGAGGAAGATACTTGCTGGTTTTTTTGGTCGATAAATGGATCTGGTGGTGATACATTGTGATAACCAGAGTTACATCAAACTCTCGGTTAATCTAGTTTTTCATGACAGGTCCAAGCATATTGATATTCGTTATCACTATATCAAAGATTGTGTGCAGAGGCATATTATGTCATTAGAGTACATTCACATAGAGGGGAAGTATTCATACATCTTGATGAAGGTGCTAGAAAGAAGAAAATTTTAGTTCCACAGAGATAGGATCGGTGTAGGAGATAATCCATTTCTTGTCGAGAGGGACTGTTGAAATGGCACCCAAGTGGGCTTCTCATTTAATTTTCCCTTAGTTAAATTGGAAGTGAAATTGTATTTTATCTCATGACAACATGTATTAGTTAAATAAGTCAGGAAAACTTAGTTAGCATAGGAAATTAGAGTTGAGGGTTGTAGAGGAGGCATGTATATTTTTCCCGTGATTTTAGGGGGTCCAGTTACAATTATTTTTGAGTTGAAATTATTTAAATCACTTAATTGAGTTAAATTCAGTCTAACTAGTTCTAACTAAGAATGAGCTAGTGATAGGTCTGGTGAATTAAATCTGATTTAATTCAAAGGTAGTGTTTAATGAGTTAACTATTAATTCACTATAAATAGTTGTTTCATGTCAATTCTAAGGAAGGCCGAATTGAATTTCATATTCAAGGGAAAATAACTATGAGTTGTAGAATTAGAAAATTGTATAGACCATGCATGAGGTCATCAAGATGGCTTGAATGAATTGAAAAATCAATTCATGGGAATTTCCTATTTAATAATGCCACAATTCCTCCAATAATGCATGAGCAAGGTTGTTGAGACAGAGGTTGATAATTGGTTAAGTATTTGAATGATTTTTCCTAGATTAGAGTGAGACAGTTAGCAGAGTGCAAAGCTTTCTCAGTGAGAGAAAAGCATTGTATTGTTTCATGGTCTTGAGTGTATACAATATAGCGTTAGAGGGGTTTTTGAACAGATTCTTTCCTCAAATACATCTTGTGTTGTGTGATTAATTATTTCATTCTCCTACTTGTTATGTGATTAAGTAGTCTTATTTTGTTTCCACAAATTGTAGAAGGATTCAATATTTTGTTTTAGTACATTAAAAGTTTAGATTGAATCCCTTTGGATAATTTATACATTAAAAATGATTTATTATATTATAAAAGTAAAAAAAAACAAATTATGTGAGTAAGTTGAGTTTCTGTAGATGTTACAAGTGGTATCAGAGTGCAAGGGTTCAACTTTGTGGCCTGATTGAGAGAAAATGGTAATGAAACTATGTTGAGTTCCATGGGGAAGAAGCATGGTAGATATAACAGATGTTTGTGCACTTTTTTTTTATAAATAATACCGAATTTAAGGAAGAATTTTATGATTAAGAGAGTCAAATAAAATTTTCTACCAATGCCATGATAGTAAGAAATGAAGAATCTTGTTCTACATATAATGAAAAGGAGAAGTTTTATTACGAAAGTAAAGTTTAAAATAATAATTGGAATTATCATTGGGTTACTCTTAACTATAGACAGACGTATTAGGTGGTCAAAAGAGAAGATGATTTTAACTAGTAAACCACATCCTCTAACTGAGGGATAGTGAATATCAAAAAAAATGTATGGTTTGTAACCATAAGGAAGTATACGAGTAAAAAAAAATTAAGAGATATATATGTGTGTAAGTTAAGTAGAGTATAAAGTAATATATTGTTAAACAATGATAAGAAAACATTTAAATGACTATGTTCATTGTTACTATTGTTCCTTGAGAAACAATTCCTTGCTGTGTAAAGGAACCCGTGCTCAAGACATTAAAGATTATGTCACAAAAAAGTGTATATCTGTCTCTGTTTATTAAACCTTCAAATATTAATAATATAATCTCCAAATATCAAACCCCTACAAGTTCTGCAATGCCATGTTCTCTTTATGCTGAAGTGAATGAATGGAAGAAAAAGAAAGAAAAGGATTTCAATTTGATATGCTGCTTAAAACAGAATCTACCATTATAAAACCCTGAAGAAGTGAGCAACAATAAAGTTAAAATAGATGAGCCCCCATTAAGGATGTTTAACTCTTAGATACACAGATATCAAGAGACCTGCAGCTCAAATCACTCTATTTTATTCATAGATATGGAAACGAAATGAAAACTGGAAAACTATTCAAAATAGATAAAATGAAGGAAAATTGCAAAACTTTTCATTGATTCAATATTTTTCAGTACAAAATTAGGCTTCAAGGTGCAAAACTCGGAACCTTTCTCTTTCTTCAAATTGTCTTTAAATACATTATGACAAAACAGTTTCCAGTAATGAAACTGATTCTAACTACTCTAACCAACTTTAACTGCCTAAACTGCTAACTGTCATGGAGGTACATGCCTCGAAAAAGTCTTACTACATTTGCATAATCCTGAGAAATGACATAATGAGAATTTTACAACTTCTAATCTAAAGGAACAGCTGGTCCTGAAGTGGCTGCGGAATCGACGGCTACTTTTGATTTATCCGTTGGGATCTTTTTTGCTGTGTCAATGGAGAATATTTTGCATTTTTTCCAAAGTTCACTTTGAGTTGTAGGAGCATTCCTGTAGCTAAGGTATTCCAATCTAAATGCAACTTCCTGATTGTGAGTGAGTCTTTCTGTGAAGAGTGCTTTTACCATCCATAGCAAATTGAAGTGCCTCTGTAAAAAGTTAAACACTGTCTCTCCCTTTAAAACTTGTGTCTTTTCATGCCTGCTATCTACTCTACTCTTTGCCAATGTTAATGCATCTTCATAAAACTTCCATGTCAAAATATTTCCCTTTTCTGTCCAGCATGAAGGCAAACCTGTTCGGATCAATTTATCAAAATTTATATCAAACTTCTTTACCGCCTCCTTAATTCTCAGTAACCTTTTCTCTGCAACTTTCCGTAGATCATTCTTAATTATCATTTTATTAACTTCTTCAGCATAAAAGTATCTGTCTTGTATCTGAATATCTTCTAACTCTTCATCTGATTTGGAATTGATAAAATTTAAAAACCTCCTAGCCCAATTTGCGCTTTTAATGACCGTTTGTTTTTCAGATGATATCTCCTCTTCATGGTCTAAGATGAGGCGTTTCTCTATACCAATTATACTTAGGGAATCCCAATTTGACTTCATTTCAGAGATAATTTCAGTCCAAATAATATCTTTAGCTCTTAAAATGGAGATGTTACCTTTTAGCTTCTCCTTGAGCTCCTTAATTTCATCCTCAGCCTTTTGTAATTGCTGCTTATTTTCATTTTCTTTATCTTCCCATCCTCTCATCATCTTAGTAGTTGTTTCCAAATATAACTGAACCCGCTTAAGATCACCTTCAGCTATCTTCAGTTCTGTGCTGAGCTGAAAAATTTGGGTTTGAGGATCCGCATCACTGTCACCTGTAGGAACAACAAAAGTGCAAGTATGGTTTTGAATTTGATTCTGCAGAGATATAGCAGTCTGCTTCACTTTGGACAACTCTTCATCTTTTTGTAACAATTGCAGACGTAACTCTTCCTTTTCTTTTTCCACCTCAGCTACTTCTGCGGCCATTGAGTGCTCTGTAGCTGGTAATTTTAGCTTTTTCCTCAATGAGGATATTTCTACTTCTGCGCTTTTCATGAGTTTTTGAATTGCAGCTTTATCATTTGGATCCACACCAATTTTCATAATGATCTTCTTCAACTCTTCATTTTGAGTTGTTAATGCCCTTGAATTAGCTTTCTCCATTTTTCATTGTCTGATGACCTTTGCAAGCATGTTTTCAGTCTTGACTGCTGTGGCATTAGTCTTGCTCAAATCATTTACAATCAACTGCCCGGTCTGCATATGAAGATTCATTTTGTCCCACAATGGGATATTTTTAACATCCATGATTATGTTTACCTCATTAAAGTTGCTCGAAGACCCAAGGGACATTCCCTTTGGATGTGACAGAGCCATTCTAAATTGATATTTTTCAATATCCATTACAGTCAATAATCTGGTCTGATCAGCAGCTGTGTGATGTTCTGCTTGCACTTCGACATTGGCTTTTATTCTCTGATTTCTTTCTTCAATTTGTGTGAATACTTGCTTGATTGCCGGCATCCTTTCTGAGTAAAGTTCATGTCTTCTAGGAGAAGAGGGAACACTTGATTCTTCATTGATATGAAGGGTAAAACCAGGCGAATTGGGGGAATGATCTTCTGCTAGTTTGGTTCTCTTTTCTTCTCTGGGTTCCTCATTATCTATTTCAATAACATCTTCTCTACTTCTTTTGCTTACCCTTTCCATAATGGCAGGCGTTTGAATGCTGGTTTTTGAGGCACTTGTTTCACCTAGATTTGCCAGCTTCTCTATATCAGGCTTGCTTACATGGGAGAATGCAGCATACCCGTTCTCAACCCTTTTCTGAGAAATTATTCCATGCGGATCATAAGGCCATTTTTCTCCCAACAACAACTGTGTCCCTTCCAACATTTTTGAGACTTCATCAAAATCTTGTCTCGTGTTGACCACAAAAGGTCCCACACTCATAGGCAATTTGTACATCAAACCTTTCTTCATGGGAAGAAAGTGAACTTGGTCTACATTAAGACTTTGCCTTATGAATTCCAGGGTGAAAAGTCGCATGGGTACAAAAGTTGGGAGCCTATAGGGCTCAATGCTAACTCCATACAGCCTTATCTCTGAGTATTCTTCGAATACAAACCAATCTCCAAATCTGCAATTGGGTCCTATCTGTAGGAACTCCCGAGCTTTTGGTAGAAAGAATGGAGGAAGAGTTCCATTCAAAATTTTATAAGCAATAGACATGAAATGATTAGCAAATTCAAACAGCCCTGCTTCATTCTCTTCTTTTCTAATCATGTCGGTCCAGAATAAAAATGATTACTTATTTTTATTACTATCTACTATATTTAAACCCAAAGTCATGAACTCTTCAACATTTTGATACAAAAATAAGTAAACAACCAATGATGGAAATCTGAAGAAACCTGTTAGAGGAAAAGCTATCAATTGGGAATTTACTATTTCCTGCCAAAAATATGGAATGTCAAGGACCACCCCTGGTTTCATCATCAGTGCAAACATCCCCAAGACTGATTTATCAATTTTTTGGTCATCGTCTTTCCCCAAAATCTCTGTAATGCAGCTAAGAACTAGGCTATATTGAACATTGAACGCCTCCAAACTGAACTCTTCTCCTTCAAATTGATTTTTTTCTGGATTTGATTTCAAAAATTACATACAACGACTAAACTCTTCGTTTGAAAGGTCTTCAAAATACTGAACCAACGAATCTTCGGACAATTGTAATGGAGACTTATCTTCTGGAAAGCACAATGCTTGGCAAATTAATTGTGTTGATACCTGCAGGACATTTTCTCCCTGAGAATTCATGACGAAACATTTACCAAGGTACATTGACGAGACTAACCATGAGATGAACTCGGGGAAGAAGTGAGTTTTTGGAACACAGGCGGACAACACACCAGAAATTTTCATAGCAGATAATACAGGGGATTTATCAGTGTTTAGGGTTACTTGGTAATGCAATAAGGGATGATTGACGGACGACACGGTATCCTGGACGTCCTTTTCACTATCCAGGAGGGGACTGAGGTTTGATGAACCAGACAAGGATATTCGTTTTTCCATGACTAACAGGAACTGAAAACAATTCGCGGGGTAGCGGAAAATGCAAAGGTGGCAAGAACACGGTTCAAAAGGGGAAAAAAAGTCACACATGGACAAAACGGGACTAAAGAACTCTTTAATAAGCTACGGGAATCCGTAATAAATTCCAACATGATGTGGAACAACCGTTGAGAGCAGATGACAGCTGTTTTCCACTTCGCCTGATGACGTCACTATGGGGGGTCCTGGAGTACAACGGAAAACTTCAACCTATACCCCCCGTAATGAATCCAAGCCGTTGATCACGGCTCATCCAAGATTTGACTAGTCAACTACTGGGGGTCAGGATTTGATAAACAACGAGCTACTTCTCCCCCCGCAATAACTTATCCGAAAGCACTTTTCTGTGATCACCACTTCTACTCGGGAAGTTGCTCAGAGCTTAAGCTTGAAATCATATATATCAAAATAAAGTTTTATGACTACTTTATGTACATCATTCTTTGTAAAAACATTGCATTTCTTTTTTTTTTATGCTAAAGTATAAAAATTTCATACTATAGCATATTTTTCGAATTTCTAGATTTTTTTGATTTTCGAAATAAAATATAAAAAAGGATATGCAGATAATGATCCACAACATCTGGCTCCACCTGGGGATAGTGTTTTTACCACGAAACACTAAGAACCTGCAGATTAGTGCCTTCACCTCAGGCATGGAGTCACATTTCTTGATGGAAATGTACACTGATCACACCGGATATATAAAATGATGAACAAACAGCTACTTAATGCCGAAAATAATACTTGAGATATTGCCCATTCACAGGCATATCCAACACTTCTCCTTCAAGATTTTCCAGCATGAAAGTATTATTTCCTCTGACTTCATTAATTTTGAATGGGCCATACCACAAGGGATCAAATTTTCCGTGTTTCCCTTTGTCTTCCCTTCGTGTATCCCATCTCAATACTAAGTCTCCCTTCTGAAACATGATTTCTTTTGCTTTCCTGTCAAATATTGCCTTCATCTTCTACTGATAAGTGAGCAAGTTGTCCCGAACTTGATTTATGTTTTCACTTAGCTCCATCACATTGTTCATTCTTCTGATCATGGCATTCGGTTCTGCTTGAGAATCTTGGAGGAAAGAAATCACAAGTTTTACCAACTGTGTGGGAAACAATGCTTGAGTGCCGTATACAAGCTCATAAGGAGACTTGCCAGTAGACCTCCTAGTGGTCATCCTTGTTGCCCATAGAGAAAAAACTAACTTTGTATCCCAATTCTTCTGATTTTCATTGATTGTCTTCTTCAAAAATTTTACCAATGTTTTGTTGGAAGATTCCGCCAATCCATTTCCCTGTGGATGATAAGCTGTAGAATGAGACAATATCACACTATAATTCTGACAAAAATTAATAAATCTGAGTGAGCTGAAAACTTGGGCATTATCTGTCACAATCTTCACTGGACATCCAAACCTGCTAAAGATATTCTCCTCTAGAAACTTCATAACAACCAAATCATTTGCCTTCCTGGTGGGGATTGCCTCCACCCACTTTGTAAAGTAGTCTGTAGCAGTAAGTATCCACTTAAATTGCCCACTAGATGGTGGATTAATTTCCCCAATGAAATCCAATCCCCATTGTCTAAAAGGTTCTTCAACAAAAACAGGGAGAAGAGGTAATGGAGCTAGCTTTTTCTTTTCTGCAAATAATTGGCATTTCTGACAACTTTTGACTGTTTTATAAACATCAGCAAACACAGATGGCCAATAGAAACCTGATTTGAATATTTTATGAGCAGTTACCTTCCAGCTGTAATGACCTCCACACAAGCATTCATGATATTCTTTGATTACTTCTGAAACTTCTTCCTCTGTCAAACATAACAACAACACACCAGCAGGGTCCTTCCAATATAATTTTGCTTCAATTATGACATAAGGCTGAGCCTTAAGTTTTAAAGCTCTGTATTTAGCTCTATTTATTGAAGGGGGACAAGAAAGAAAGCATAAATAATGGAAAATATCCTTATACCAATCTGAGCAGAGAAATTTATACTTAATTGTTGTCTTTGACTGATTATCACCTGTTTCTCCATCGACTTCCTCTACAGGGGCCAACAAATTGATTCCCAATGCTTGGAAATTGGACTCTGTCAATAATTTGGCCAATCCCAATCCTTTAACCAGTTTGGTTGGTTTTACATCCAAGTCATATTCTTGGATTTTAGCAATCCATTTTCCCCTTTTACCTTCCACATCGCTCTGTACTAGTACATCTTTTACAGCTGAATTGGGAACGTATGCTAAGATTTGAGAATTAAGGATATAAGTTCTGAAATATTTCAGTGCTTTCACTAAAGCGTATACTTGTTTCTCCAATATATTATATTTTAATTCTGCATCTCGGAGAACTTTACTAAAATATGCTACAAGCTGTTCATGCTTTTCTTCATTTCTCTGTAATAACACAGCAGCAATTGTTGAAGGAGATGCAAACGAGAAAATTTGAAATGGCTTCAAATAATCTGGACTAATGAGAACAGGCGCTTCCTTTAAAGCTTCTTTAATCCTTTGGAAAGACTCTCTGGCTTCTTTGTCCCACTTCACTTCGGCATCTTTTTTCAACATGTATGTTATCTTCTTGACGATTTCTGCGTAATTGGGAACAAATCTTCTTAGAAAATTAAATTTTCCAAGAAATCTCTGAATATCTTTTTTGCTTCGGGGCAGTGGAATGGACTGTATTTCTTCAACCCTCGCTGGATCTATTTTCACACCTTGTTTTGAAACAATATGACCCAACTGTTTACCTTCTTCCAGGGAAAACAGAGATTTTTTAGGATTCAACGATAACCCATACTTTCTACACTTCAGGAAAGCTTTCTGCAAATGCTGCAAGTGTTCTTCATCAGAATTTGAAAAAATTGTGACATCATCCAAATAAATAACTACAAACTAATCTCCAACAAATGAAATATCCATCTCTCTTTGGAATGTAGCTCCTGCATTCATTAGTCCAAAGGGCATCCTAGCATACATGAATGTTCCCCATGGCGTAGTGAAAGCAGTTTTCTTCTGATCTTCTCTCTCCACAGCCACCTGGTTATACCCTGAAAAGCCATCCACCATAGATATTCTATAAGCTCCAGTCACCTTCTGTAAAACAAAATCCATCTTCGGCAAAGGGTAATTATCTTTCAATGAATCCCTATTCAAATTTCTGAAATCTACACACAGCCTTATCTCTCCGTTTTTCATTCGGACTGGTACAATATTGGAAACCCAATCTGAATATCTAAGCGGAACAATTATTTTGGCCTGCAACAATTTTTTTACCTCCTTTTCGATCGGAGCCAACAACAATGGATTGATTTGCCGGAGCTTCTGTTTATGTGAATTGACTCCATCCTTCAGTGGGATTTTATGTTGTATGATATTCTTATCATATGTCTTCAAATCATCATAAGACCAATAAAATACATCTTGGAATTGTTTGAACAAATCTATGTACCTTTCATTGTAGTCCTTCGAGACCCCTTTGAGCAATTTGATCATTTTAGGCTCCTGTTGAGTCCCTAAATTTCAATCTTCCACCTACTCATCTTGGTTTGCTTTCTTCTGATTTACTGCAATGTCGTTTGCATCAAACAGTCTTTCTAGAGGCACTAAGCCTCTTGGCAAAGCATTGCCTTTCAACTGAATGATTTTCTGACCACCAATCTTCTTTTTAAGAGTGTTACTAGCCAATTCATCTTCATCAGTTTCCGAATCAATCTGATGATATTCAAAATCATCAATCATCAACAGGAACTACTTAATCTGTTCATCGTCCTCAAAGACCTGCCAGTGTTTAATATTGTCTGGAATTGAAGGTCTATGCCTCATCTCAATTTCATACCTTAGTCTCGGACTGATAGGAGGCTTGAATGTACTTGCTGCAACCGCCAAAGAATCAGCCATTCTATTTTCTTCCCTTGGAACAAACTGTAAGTTGAAGGCTTCAAGGTAATTTTCGATCAGATCCCAGACCTCATTCCAATATGCTCTTAACCTGGGATGTTTAGTTTGACATAAATTATTGATCTGTCTTATAATTAATTCTGAATCCCCAAACACAGTCATAGACTGAATTCCCATTTGCTTAGTTGTCTGCAAACTATTGATTAATGCTTCATATTCTGCAACATTATTAGTGGACTCAAACTCCAATTTGAAAGAAAAAGGCACAAGGTTGCCTTCAGGAGAAACAAAAATGAAACCAGCTCTAGTGCCTTCTTTGGAAAACGCACCATCAAAATAACACTTCCATAGCTTGTTCGAATGCAGCTCCTTATGTACAATTGCTGAAGGAAGCTGCCCTTGCGATTCTTCAGCAAATTCTGCCTCTTCATACAGCATGAAGCAAGAGAGGTCATCCTTCTCTTGGCCATAAATTGGTGAATTACCTACATATTTCTTGGTAGTAGTTTTTTGAAATCTAGTCTCTCTATACAACCTCCTTTCTTCACCATTGAAAACGGGAATGATAGCATATGTAAAATCTAGCTTCAAAACTCCTCCAAGCTTTACCCCCCATGATCTAGATAATAACATACCAAACCTGGCAGGAATATCTGCCACTACAACATCCATCATAATGCTTTTGGCTGGGATTTGAGCCAATGTAACAACCATATCCTTAATCAGACCCACACACTTTACCCTTTTTGAGTCAAAAGAGTAAAGATCTCGATATGGCTTGGTGATTTGCAAATTCAACTCTTTCATCACACACAATGGCATAAGATTGTGGGACGCACCAGAATCTAGCATGCAGTTATGTAGAACAAAATCATGTAACAGAAGTGATATATAAAAAGGAGGGACAGATGAATCTACCTCTTCAACATGAGGTCCAAATGTAACCACTGGTTTCTCTTCTTGCAGATTTACTATATCACCTACTTCATCAGACTGAGATAAATTGATAAACTCGGCAATCTCTTTCTTATAGCCAGGTGTTTTTATTAACTCAAGAAGAGGTACTTGAATCTTCACTTTCTCCAACTCTTTCGACAAACTGAAAGTTTGATTTGATCTTGTCAACTTTTCAGGTTCTTCTTGATCTTTCTTGGAATTTGAGTTTTGATTAGAAACAGTAACCACTTTCTCCAAAATATTAGAATCTCTAAATTTTGTTTAAGAAGCTTCTGCTTTCTTCTTTTCCTTCTCTTTTTCTTCGTTGATGGGCTTTTTTCCCTTATCTGTTTTCTTAGTTTGATCTTTCTGGAATGGAGTCGCCATTGGAGCAAGTGCTGCTTCTGATTCTTTTTCTTCATTGTCTTGAGTCCTTAGTCTCTTATTTGACCTCAAATCATACTTTTTATGCAACTCAGATTGCATGAAGTCTTTGAACTGTCTGCAGTAATCATCCATCTCTTCTTGATCAAATGAAAGATCATTTTCTTCCACTTCTTCTTCTTCATCTTCTTCTTCTGTTTCATCGTCTTCCATATACACAGCAGAAATTTGAGCATCATCCTCTCTGTCATCCTCATCATCTGCTGAACGGGACAGGGCTACCTCTATGTACAAAGGTGCTTGCACCTGATCTAGATATTTCTTCTCTCTTTGCAGAATCTGTAGAGGTTGTTTTTTAAATTGAGGATTAAAAACCCCTCTGTTCTGTCTTGCAGGCTTACTATCTATTTCCAATTTCACCAATTTATTGGACAGATTTTTTATAACCTTAGTCATATCATCAATTCTTTGTTCTTGAGCCGAGGTTTCTTCTTTAGCTTTTCCTTTATCTTGAACTTTACCAGCAGCGGACAGATTAGCCTCAATCTCCAGAGCATCAGTTTGAATCTGCTCCAATGTAGGTGACCTCCTTTCCCTCAATGTGAAACTGAATTCTGGTTCAAAAGAACCAGCAAAAACAACCCTTGCTCCAATAGGAGTGGTTTTCATTTCAACAGGAAAACTATTATACAATTTATTAAATCTTTTCACAAAATATTTCATGCTTTCATAAAATTTCTTCTTTATTGCATTGAACTCTGTCAAAGAATAGCCATGGTCCCTTTTTTCACCCCATCTCTCAGTGAAACGCGTTTCTAGGGTATCCCAATCATTTATGGTACCATTAGGAAATCCTTTAAACCATTTCCTTGCCTCTCCACTTAGAGACTGGACAAAAAGTCTCATTACAACGTCCAAATGTTCAACAATTAAATTCTCGACAAATGTGAAAAACAGGGGCAAGTGCTATTCTGCAGTTATTTCGTCTTCACCAGTAAATCTAGGGAGTAACTTGAGATACTCCTGAGGCATATCATGCAGTGGTTGGGGTAGATTCAATGCTGCATATCTATTCATCAAGAAACCAGGGGCTGTAGGGACTGCCATGTTTACGCTCGGGTTAACTGCTCCTTGAGCGGGGATAAAATGAATACCAGTTGTAGGAGAGGATGAATGAGCTGGAAAAACTGATATAGGAGTTGGAGTATGAACGACTGCAGAAGAGCTGGCAACTATATGGGGCTGAGTTTCTATAAAAGGAAAAGACACAAACTCCAAAGATTGCTCTTCTACTGTGGGTTCTTGAAAACGAACGGGTGATGGTGACGACTCTTCTTCCGAGAAAGTGAGTTTCTTGGAAGCTTTCTTGGATATGAAAGTGCGTGAACTACTGCCTGGTGCGAGAAATGTAGTTTATGGTGTATCAAATATTTTTAGTTTATGGCCCTTTTTTGAAACAAGCTTCTCAGGATCAGACAAAACAGGAACGGTTTGCTGAGAGGAATCCGACCTTGTGTGAGGTTTCTTGGGAGCCAGAGCTATTTTCAAACAATCACAGTGTACTATTTCCTCCTCTCTGAACAACCAGAGAAAATGTAAAGCAAAAACCAGGGAAAATATTCGAACCTTCGTTCCGTGGCAACGACGCCAATTAATGTTGTTCCTTGAGAAACAATTCCTTGTTGTGTAAAGGAACCTGTGCTCAAGACATTAAATATTATGTCACAAACAAGTGTATATCTGTCTCTGTTTATTAAACCTTCAAATATTAATAATATAATATCCAAATATCAAACCCCTACAAGTTCTGTAATGCCATGTTCTCTTTATGCTAAAGTGAATGAATGGAAGAAAAAGAAAGAAAAGGATTTCAATTTGATATGCTGCTTAAAACAGAATCTACCATTATAAAACCCTGAAGAAGTGAGCAACAATAAATTTAAAATAGAGGAGCGCCCATTAAGGATGTTTAACTCTTAGATACACAGATATCAAGAGACCTGCAACTCAAATCACTCTATTTTATTCATAGATATGGAAACGAAATGAACACTGGAAAACTATTCAACATAGATAGAATGAAGGAAAGTTGCAAAACATTTCATTGATTCAATACTTTTCAGTACAAAATTACGCTTCAAGGTCCAAAACTCGGAACCTTTCTCTTTCTTCAAATTGTCCTTAAATACATTATGACAAAACAATTTCCAGTAATGAAACTGATTCTAACTACTCTAACCAACTTTAACTGCCTAAACTGCTAACTGTCATGGAGGTACATGCCTCGAAAAAGTCTTATTACATTTGCATAATCCTGAGAAATGACATAATGAGAATTTTATAACTTCTAATCTAAAGGAAAAACTGGTCCTAACGTGGCTGCAGAATCGACGGCTACTTTTTATTTATCCGTTGGGATCTTTTTTGCTGTGTCAATGGAGAAGATTTTGCATTTTTTCCAAAGTTCACTTTGAGTTGTAGGAGCATTCCTGTAGCTGAGGTATTCCAATCTAAATGAAACTTCCTGATTGTGAGTGAGTCTTTCTGTGAAGAGTGCTTTTACCATCCATAACAAATTGAAGTGCCTCTGTAAAAAGTTAAACATTGTCTCTCCCTTTAAAACTTCTGTCTTTTCATGCCTGCTATCTGCTCTACTCTTTGCCAGTGTTAATGCATCTTCATAAAACTTCCATGTCAAAATATTTCCCTTTTCTATCTAGCATGAAGGAAAACCTGTTCGGATCAATTTATCAAAAGTTATATCAAACTTCTTTACCGCCTCCTTAATTCTCAGTAACCTTTTCTCTGCAACTTTCTGTAGTTCATTCTTAATTATCATTTTATTAACTTCTTCAGCATAAAAGTATCTGTCTTGTATCTGAATATCTTCTAACTCTTCATCTGATTTGGAATTGATAAAATTTAAAAACCTCATAGCCCAATTTTCTCTTTTAATGACCGTTTTTTTTCCAGATGATATCTCCTCTTCATGGTCTAAGATGAGGTGTTTCTTTGTAGCAATTATACTTAGGGAATCCCAATTTGACTTCATTTCAGAGATAATTTCAGTCCAAATAATATCTTTAGCTCTTAAAAGTGAGATGTTACCTTTTAGCTTCTCCTTGAGCTCCTTAATTTCATCCTCAGCCTTTTGTAATTGCTGCTTATTTTCATTTGATTTATCTTCCCATCCTCTCATCATCTTAGTAGCTGTTTCCAAATCTAACTGAACCCGCTTAAGATCACCTTCAGCTATCTTCAGTTCTGTGCTGAGCTGAACAATTTGGGTTTGAGGATCCACATCACTGTCACCTGTAGGAACAACAAAAGTGCAAGTATGGTTTTGAATTTGATTCTGCAGAGATATATCAGTCTGCTTCACTTTGGACAACTCTTCATCTTTTTGTAACAATTCCAAACGTAACTCTTCCTTTTATTTTTCCACCTCAGCTACTTCCATGGCCATTGAGTGCTCTGTAGCTGGTAATTCTAGCTTTTTCCTCAATGAGGATATTTCTACTTCTGCGCTTTTCATGAGTTTTTGAATTGCAGCTTTATCATTTGGATCCACACCAATTTTCATAATGATCTTCTTCAATTATTAATTTTGAGTTGTTAATGCCCTTGAATTAGCTTTCTCCATTTTGCATTGTCTGATGACCTTTGCAAGCATGTTTTCAGTCTTGACTGCTGTGGCATTAGTCTTGCTCAAATCATTTACAATCAACTGCCCGGTCTACATATGAAGATTCATTTTGTCCCACAATGGGATCTTTTTAACATCCATGATTATGTTTACCTCATTAAAGTTGCTCAAAGACCCAAGGGACATTCCCTTTGGATGTGACAGAGCCATTCTAAATTGATCTTTTTCAATATCCATTACAGTCAATAATCTGGTCTGATCAACAGCTGTGTGATGTTCTGCTTGCGCTTCTACATTGGCTTTTATTCTTTGATTTCTTTCTTCAATTTGCGTGAATACTTGCTTGACTGCCGGCATCATTTCTGAGTAAAATTCATGTCTTCTAGGAGAAGAGGGAACACTTGATTCTTCATTGATATGAAGGGTAAAACCAGGCGAATTGGGAGAATGATCTTCTGCTAGTTTGGTTCTCTTTTCTTCTCTGGGTTCCTCATTATCTATTTCAATAACATCTTCTCTACTTATTTTGCTTGCCCTTTCCATAATGGCAAGTGTTTGAATGCTGGTTTTTGAGGCACTTGTTTCACCTGGATTTGCCAGCTTCTCTATATCAGGCTTGCTTACATGGGAGAATGCAACATACCCGTTCTCAACCCTTTTCTGGGAAATTATTCCATGCAGATCATAAAGCCATTTTTCTCCCAACAACAACTGTGTCCCTTCCAACATTTTTGAGACTTCATCAAAAGCTTGTCTCGTGTTGACCACAAAAGGTCCCACACTCATAGGCAATTTGTACATCAAACCTTTCTTCATGAGAAGAAAGTGGACTTGGTCTACATTAATACTTTGCCTTATGAATTCCAGGGCGAAAAGTCGCATGGGTACAAAAGTTGGGAGCCTATAGGGCTCAATGCTAACTCCATACAGCCTTATCTCTGAGTATTCTTCAAATACAAACCAATCTCCAAATCTGCAATTGGGTCCTATCTGTAGGAACTCCCGGGCTTTTGGTAGAAAGCATGGAGGAAGATTTCCATTCAAAATTATAAGCAATAGACATGAAATGATTAGCAAATTCAAACAGCCCTGCGTCATTCTCTTCTTTTCTAATCATGTCGGTCCAGAATAAAACTGATTGCTTATTTTTATTACTATCAACTATATTTAAACCCAAACCCATGAACTCTTCAACATTTTGATACAAAAATAAGTAAAAAACCAATGATGGAAATCTAAAGAAACCTGTTAGAGGAAAAGCTATAAATTGGGAATTTACTATTTCCTGCCAAAAAGACGGAATGTCAAGGACCACCCATGGTTTCATCATTAGTGAAAACATCCCCAAGACTGATTTATCAATTTTGTGGTCATCGTCTTTCCCCAAAATCTCCGTAATGCAGCTAAGAACTGGCCTATACTGAACATTGAACGCCTCCAAACTGAACTCTTCTCCTTCAAATTGAGTTTTTTCTGGATTTGATTTCAAAAATGACATACAACGACTAAACTCTTCGTTTGAAAGGTTTTCAAAATACTGAACCAACGAATCTTCGGAGAATTGTAACGGAGACTTATCTTCTAGAAAGCACAATGCTTAGCGAATTAATTGTGTTGATACCTGTAGGACATTTTCTCCCTGAGAATTCAGGACGAAACATTTACTAGGGTACATTGATGAGACTAACCATGAGATGAACTCTGGGAAGAAGTGAGTTTTCGGAACACAGGTGGACAGCACACCAGAACTTTTCATAGCAGATAATACAGGGGATTTATCAGTGTTTAGGGTTACTTGGTAATGCAATAAGGGATGATTGACGGACGACGCGGTATCCTGGACGTCCTTTTCACTATCCAAGAGGGGACTAAGGTTTGATGAACCAGACAAGGATATTCATTTTTCCATGACTAACAGTAACTGAAAACAATTCGCGGGGTAGCGGAAAATGCAAAGGTGGCAAGAACACGGTTCAAAAGGGGAAAAACAGTCACACATGGACAAAACGGGACTAAATAACTCTTTAATAAGCTACGGGAATCCGTAATAAATGCCGACATAATGTGGACAAACCGTTGAGAGCGGATGACAACTGTTTTCCACTTCGCCTGATGACGTCACTGGGGGGGGTCCTGGAGTATGGCAGAAAAATTCAACCTATACCCCCCATAATGAATCCAAGCCGTTGATCACAGCTCATCCAAGATTTGACTAGTCAACTACGGGGGGTCAGGATTTGATAAACAACGAGCTACTTCTCCCCCCGCAATAACTTATCTGAAAGCACTTTTCTGTGATCACCACTTCCGCTCGAGAAGTTTCTCAGAGCTTAAGCTTGAAATCATATATATCAAAATAAATTTTTATGACTACTTTATGTACATCATTCTTTGTAAAAACATTGCATTTATTTTTTTTTATGCTAAAGTATAGAAAATTTCATACTATAGCATATTTTTCGAATTTCCAGATTTTTTTTATTTTCGAAATAAAATATAAAAAAGGATATGCAGATAATGATCCACAACAGTTACCTAGAATGGTAGGGTGTTGCACCCTAAGAGGTTCAAATTTAATTGTATACTAATTACTTGTTCTTAGTTGCAATATTTTTATTTTTATTTTTAACTAGAAGTTATAAGATATCTCACAAAGATGTATAGATTACACAACTAATATAGGTTGTTTGGTTTTGAGTTAGTAACACCTAATGGTCAGGTTAAATAATCACTTGAATAGTATAACTACCTCCTTACACATTTACTCAATGCGACTAATGAATTTAGTGATTAAAAATAAGCATATATAACATCATTATGAATATGACCCATTGAGTTACCTTGGGTGACTGATTGTAAGGGGACGATTCTTGTACTGTGAATCAAGCTGTAGAAATTAAAATTCTAAATACGTAATAGTAATGATAAAAATAACACAATCCTATAAGCCAACTACAAAACTCAAGTTAATGTGCAGAGGAATTCATGATGGATAAAAATAAACTCTAAACTCATAAGGGAATTAAAGAGCCTACATACAAAAAAAATGGTATCCTAATAAAAGGAGTCACTGAAGGCCGATTATAATAATAGAACGACTCGAACATATCATTAGTATGACATATTATATAAAATTTATATATTTGAAAAGGTTCCAAGGGAAATAATTTTGACCTTTTCAAGTAAGAGGAGAATAAAAATAGAAATGTTTAATGACTAAGACCTAGGGTAAGCTCAAAATGTCTCTTCAAACAATAAAAGAGATATAAATAAATAAAATAGTTAAGAAAAAGAGGACGACAATAGAATTTCATAGTAAAAAAATAAATCCTTTCTAAAAATCAGCGAAATGGAGGTAAGATGTGATAACTTGTGATGAAGGAAGATTCAACTCAAACAAAGTGAAGAAACATCATTGAATTTTGAGTTAAAATTAACATAACATACCTTGTTATAGAAAATAGACATGGATCATATTAGAAGAGGGATGTCGAATCCAAAAGGGTATCCAAATTACAAAATGTAAGCATAAGGTCAGAGAAATTAGAGCCAATTTTTAGTACATGAAATATTATTAAGAAAAAAAAATGACATTAAATATATAGACCCAAATAGTGTTTGAAATTCCTGCATCTTGTGAACGCAGAAGCTCAAGGATTCGTGAGTTATAAACTCAAAATCTTAATTCATAAAATGGTTATTTAAGTGGTTTATTCTATAATCACTTCTCATGATCAAACAAGGTGACAAGGGGAGTGTGATTGATTGGAAAAGGCTGGTAATTTTAATCCAATATATAAATATTAAAATAGGTGGAAACTACAAAAAATTTTACATATAACAAGACAAAAGGAAATAGCTACAAAAATGTTTAAAAAAAAAAAAAAACATGTCAAGGAAACCACATTAACATGAGATATTGAGAATGATTGAAAGCAAGAATGATGCAAGGGACAAAGCTGCAGTTGTGGCACATGTAACCCGGGACACGTTAACTGGTAAATTGTAGTACCGAAAGGGGATGTAAAACGAAGTTGTGGGTTGTAATAACCCATAGGTAATATGTGTTGGAGTAGTACAATGGTAAGCATGCAAGTAATTCTCTTGGTTTTGCCTTGAATTGTTACAGTAGATTCTTTTAGTATTACCTGATGCTTTAAGCTTTGATGGTTTCTTAGAGAATTCATATAAAGAAAGTAAGGAAGGGAATTAGAGAAGAAATATTCCTTGTGTTAGCGTTGCAATTTTTTAAATATTTTAAAAGTTTGGTCATCATTCTCTAAGGAATCAATCTTCCTTTTCAGTGCAGTTGTAAGATGAAAGTGTTGTTGTCAAAGTGTAGTGGCGATAAAATTTAATTTCTACCTTCCTTCATTTCATTTTCCCTTTTTTACCTTTCATTTTTCCAAAAAAAACCAAAGTCCAACGTTTCATTTCTTTCAAAACCCATTTTTAACTATTAAAATTCAATTTTTATAGTTAAAAAGAAGCTTCGCACACACACTAATAGCCATAACATATTATACCCTTTTTAACTTACCTTCTATCACATATTCAAACCTTATACATGTAACCATTGCCGAATCCTACAAACTTTCTGATATGCGATATTGCTGGGACCCATCATTTATTTTTTATCCGTTTCATAACATTCAAAATGTTTTAGAAAAATCCTTTATATTATGATTCAGACAAATTTTACCGTATTCATTGACTTAACGAAGTTTTCACATATTTACTTTTAAAATCCATTTAATGGGCCCCACCTACCTTTTCGCATCGCATTTTCACAAAGTTCACTTACCACATTCACTTTCGCTTCCTCATTTCCTCAATTGTGATATTGAGTGGGACCTTTCCCTGCCACGTCACCCTTTCCACATCGTGCATCACAAGCTCTAGAGGATAGGCACTCGGGATTATGTTATAAATGCCAAAGTGCAATGTGCAATATTGGTGGGACCCAATGGCATATCACAATTCACAAGCTCAGGAGGATAGGCGCTCAGGAATCCTTAATAAAAACTGAAGTGCGATTATGATTTCTACCGGCCGTTACACCTCGTGATCTTCCCTACCCTTTGTTCCATAGTTCTCAAGCCTTTTTGGCCCCCCTTCTCCATTCTACTTTTAACACTGCGGCGGAGGGGGGAGGTGGGGGTGTTCGTAAAGCTGTTTTCTCCATCGCTCCTCCTGCTGGGTATCATCCTCTCCGCATTTCACAGCCCCCTATGTCCCAACCTCCTTACCACGTTATCACCCCCATCAAAAATCACATTCCCTCTCACTCATTCCTTATGCTTAAACGTTTTCAACCCCGATCTGTGATTGCGATATATGTATAAAAACATTTCTCCTCCCAGTCATCATTTATTTAATAATCTCTCCCACTAATAAAATTAAACCCCTCTATCTCTTTCAATCCATCTTGATAACCTATTTAACCTCCATATTTCCCGCTCCACTTTATTTCTCCCACTGGCCCACAATTCAATGTGTCTCCTTCTCATATCTTTCACATGCTCGATCTTTTTGTTTGAAACCTATCTATATGGGTTTTTCCACTCCAACACTCTTTCCACGTTTATTTCGAAACCCTATCATGACAAATAAGAAACCAAAGGAAAGGAACAACAACAAATTTTCTCTGAAACAAATTTCTACCATTACTCTCAGCACCAACACGTTTTCACAAGGCACAAGGCAACTTTCAATAAACAGTCATAGGTTTACATAAAATTTGGCAGCAAAGGCTTTAAATATTTGACACCTATCATCAAATAACAATATCTTATTAAAGCTCAAAGATAGTTTGTCAATATTATTAATTCCATCAAAGTTCTGTTAAGATTGTAAATGGCTAAATATAGCACACAAACTACTCTTTCTCCTTCTTATCTGCTTTTTGTTAACTTGTTATGAAAGGAATATGAAGGTCTAAACCTTGCTCGTAGATATATTGTAAAACTATAAATAGACAGAAGACAAAGGAATAAAATGGGATTGTGTTGGGTGTGGAGACTAATTATCTTGTTTACTTTGTAACACAGCATTGGACCCTTGTACCTTAAATGGGGAAGCAACGCTGCTCGTAAATTAATCATTGTCCTGGGGGATCCATGGGGGGTGGTAGCGACTTTATGGAGCCCCTCCTTGGCAGGGGGTTTCGTAGGCAGCGCCCCCGAAGCTAAAAACAAATGTAAAATTTCCTTGTAAAAGTATAGTAATTTCTAGTCAGTCTGGGTTGTTCATTAGGAAAATGATCTGACAGTAGAAGGTATGTTTAGTTTAGGGTTTTTTTCCCTAGAAGGAAACCCCTCACTTTTATGAGGGTATTGTACTATAGCTGTGTATTGTATGTGTATTCTCAGAGCGAGAAACAGAGAGGGAGACTGTGAAAGAGAACAAAGGATATTACAACGGATCTGCTGTATGTTATGTCTCTTCATTTTGTTGGATAATAGAAAGGAAGGATTGGCTGTTCGAGGTGGACGTAGCCCAAACTGGGTGAACCACGTATATCTATGTCTCTCTGGTTTTATGTGTTTTTTGTGCTTGTATTTTCCACATATTTTATGTGTTTCATTGCTCTATAATATATATAATTTTCTAACAACTGGTATCAGAGTTGAAGGTATATTCGGCTGATAAACTCGCAGGAAAGAAGGGTTCCTGGTTCGAGTGGGAGCAATGGCGGAAGATGGTAAGTTCAGGGTCGAGGAATTTAATGGCCAAAACTTCCCATTGTGGAAGATGAAGATGGAAGATTATCTGTATCAGAAAGATCTGTACCTACCATTAAGCGGAAAAACAAAGAAGGCGGCGGCCATGATAGATGCGGAATGGAACATTCTCGATAGAAAGGCACTCGGAACAGTATGGTTGTGCCTTGCGGCATCAGTCGCCTTCAATATTTCGAAGGAAACAAAAACAGAGGGTTTGATGCAGACGTTGGCGAAACTATATGAAAAACCCTCGGCCTTAAACAAGGTATTTCTTATGAAACGGTTATTTAATATGAAGATGTCGGAAGGTGAATATGTTGTAGACCATTTAAATGATTTTAATACAGTTACCAGTCAGTTAAGTTCTGTAGGGGTAAAATTTGATGATGAAGTTAGAGCTCTGTTATTCTTGTGCTCATTGCCAAAGAGTTGGAATGGTTTAGTAATGGCCATTAGTAACTATGTCTCTGGATCTAGTACTTTAAAGTTTGATGATGTTGTCGGTTCTATCCTTAGCAAGGAAATGCAATGGAAAAGCTCCGGTGAGACATCGGGTAATGCTTTGAGTGCAGAGTCTAGGGGAAGGAGAATGGAAATAGGAAAGAGCTCGATATATCGCAGTAAATCAAGGAAAGGTAGATCCAAGTCTAGATCAGGGATAGTGTGCTGGAAATGCGGAAAGAAAAGACACCTAAAGAAATACTGTAGATCTCGGAAGGGAAAAGAAGGATACACGCAACAAGAAAACAATCATGAAGAAAATGTGACAGGTGATGTGTTACAAGATTATTTGATTCTTTCTTTCGAAAATGTTACTGATTCTTAGGTTGTAGATTCAGGGGCTTCATTCCATGCCACACCTGATAAGAAATATTTTCATGTCTATGTTCAAGGAGATTTTGGACAAGTCCATTTGGGTGATGATAAACCATGTAAAATTGTTGGAATGGGTAAGGTTCTTGTAAAACAGCAGAATGGAAACCAATGGCTATTAAAGAAGGTAAGGCATGTTCTAGATCTAAAGAAAAATCTGATTTCAATAGGGTAGTTAGGCAGTGAAGGTTGTGTTACAACTTTCATAGATAAAGCTTGGAAGGTCACCAAAGGAGCCCTGGTAATAACAAAAAGAGAAAAGTTTGGTACATTGTATTTATGCAATGGTATTTCTAACTATGTTAATGCTTTAACTTCCAAAGGAGTAGATGCAGCATTATGGCATCATAGGCTCGGACACATGAGTGAGAATGGGATGGAGATTCTTCACTCAAGAAATTTGTTTCCAGGTTTGAAGAATGTTGATTTGGATTTATGTGAGAATTGCATTTATGGAAAACAAAAGAGAGTCATATTTCTTAGAGTTGGGAAAGAAAAGAAGAGCGAAAAATTGGAGCTTGTGCATACATATGTATGGGGACCTTCTCAGGTATCATCTCTCCGTGGCTCTTGTTATTATGTTACTTTTATTGATGATGGAACTAGAAAAAACTGGATTTATTTTATTCAGAATAAATCTGATGTATTTGATACTTTCAAGAAATGGAAAGCTTTGGTTGAGATTGAGACAGGAAATAAGTTGAAGTATCTCAGATCAGACAATGGAGGTTAATATTGCAACAAAGAGTTTGATAGGTACTATTCAGAGCATGGAATTCGTAGAGAGAAGACAGTTCCAAGAACACCACAAGAAAATGGTGTGTCAGAAAAGCTGAACAGAACAATCATGGAGCATGCAAGGTGCATGAGATTGCATGCGGGATTGCCTTTACAATTTTTGGTAGATGCTGTAGATACTGCTATTTATCTAATAAACAGAGGGCCTTCAAGTTCCTTGGATGGTAGTATTCTAGAGGAAGCATGGACAGGTAAAAAGGTAAACTACTCTTTTTTAAATCCTTTTGGTTTCAAGGCCTTTGTCCATATTAGTAAATAAAATAGAACAAAGCTTGAGGAAAAATCAAATAAATGTGCCTTTATTGGATATGGTGTTAATGATTTTGGTTATCGCTTATATGATTATGAAAATCACAAAATCATTAGTAGCAGAGATGTAATATTCAATGAAAAGGTCTTGTATAAGAATCAGTTGCAGGAAAAGAAACAGGAAAAAGAAAGCAAGGAATACACAGTTCTTGATGAGATAACTGAAAAAGTAAAGGTGCCTGAAAATAATAATAATCAACAACCACAACAGAAAAAACCACCACAATAGAAACAGGCACCTCAAACACCTGAAAGTGGTGTTAGAAGATCTACCAGGATAAGTAAACCCTCTGAACGATTCTCTCCTTCATTTTATTATTTATTGCTGACTGATTCTAGTGAACCCGAATGTTATGAAGAAGCAATGCAGGTTGAAAGCAGGAAGAAGTGGGAGCTAGCCATGGAAGAAGAGATGGACTCCTGAATTCATAACCAGACTTGGGACTTAGTCAAGTTGCCTGCAGGTAAAATTACATTGCAGAATAAATGGGTTTACAGGCTAAAGGAAGAAGATGGAGGAAAACAGAGGTACAAAGCTAGACTTTTGGTGAAGGGGTTTGCACAGAAAAAAGGTATTGATTTTGATGAAATATTTTCTTCTGTTGTTAAGATGACTTCAATTAGAACTATCTTAAGTCTTGTAGAAGCGAAAGATTTAAATCTTGAACAATTAGATGTAAAGACAACATTTCTCCATGGATATTTGGAGGAAGATATATACATGCAGCAACCAGAAGGATATGAGGTAAAAGGGAAAGAAAAATTGGTGTGCAGGTTAAAGAAGAGCTTGTATGGCTTAAAACAGGCTCGAAGATAGTGGTATCTAAAATTTGACAAGTTTATGTCTGAACAAGGTTATACTAGATGTCACTCTAATCATTGTGTTTATCTAAAAAGGAAAAATGATGGCAGCTATATTATATTGTTATTATATGTAGATGACATGCTTGTTGCAGGATCTAACATGCAGGAAATAAATGTGCTCAAAAGAAAATTGGCAAATTCATTTGCAATGAAGGATTTGGGAGCTGCAAAACAAATCCTTGGTATGAGGATAACCAGAGATAGGAAAAATCGCAAATTAACACTGTCTCAGAATGAGTACATAGAAAAGGTGTTGAAAAGATTTAATATGCAGAATGCAAAACCAGTTAGTACACCTTTTGCTAGCCATTTAAAACTTAGTAAGGAGATGTGCCCCAAGACCCAAGAAGAAATGGACTATATGTCTAAAGTTCCATATGCATCAGCAGTTGGAAGCTTAATGTATGCAATGGTCTGCACAAGGCCTGATATTGCACATGAAGTGGGAGTTGTAAGCAGGTACATGAACAATCTAGGAAAAGAACATTCGATTGCAGTAAAATGGATTCTCAGATATTTGAGAGGTAGCACAAATCAAGCATTATGCTTTGGTGGTTCAAACATTGCTCTACAGGGATATGTTGATGTAGATATCGCAGGTGACAGAGATAACAGGAGGAGCACTATAGGATATGTATTTACTATAGGTGGAACAATTATCAGTTGGGTTTAAAAAATCCAAAGTGTTGTTGCACTTTCAACAATAGAAGCAGAGTATGTTGTTGCTATAGAGGATAGTAAAGAAATGATTTGGTTACAAAGGCTTATGGATGAATTAGGTAAGAAGCATGATATGGGCACACTATACAGTGATAGCCAAAGTGCCATTCATCTTGCAAAGAACTCAGAATTTCATTCTAGGACTAAACACATACATCTCAAGTACCATTTCATACGGTCAGTATTGGAAGATTGAGAGTTGAAGCTGGAAAAAATACACACTAACTAGAATCTTGTAGATATGCTAACAAAAGTTGTAACCAGGGAGAAACTGAGAATGTGCTCAGTTTCAATTAGTCTTCAAGGATGACGATGAAGATGAGAAATAACCAGGTCCAAAGAGGAGTCATTGTCCAGCAAATGAAGCAGTGGTGGATTTGCTACAATCAGTCTCCAAGTGGGAGATTGTTAGGTGTGGAGCCTGATTATCTTGTTTACTTTGTATCACAGCATTGGACCCCTGTACCTTAAATGGTGCAGCAACACCACCCATAAATTAATCACTGTCGTGGGGGGTCTAGGGGGGGCGACAACAACTTTATGGGCCCCCCCCTGGTGGGGGGTTTCAGGGGCAGCACCCCCGAAGCTAAAAACAGATGTAAAATTGCCTTGTAAAAGTATAGTAATTTCTAGTCAATCTGGGTCGTTCATTCGGAAAATGATCTGACGGTAAAAGTTATGTTTAGTTTAGGGATTTTTTCCCTAGAAGGAAACCCCTCGCTTTTATGAGGGTATTTTATTGCGGCTGTGTATTGTATGTGTATTCTCAGAGCGAGAAACAGAGAGGGAGACTGTGAGAGAGAACAGAGGATATTACAGCGGATCTACTGTATGTTGTGTCTCTTCATTTTTTTGGATAATAGAAAGGAAGGACTAGCTGTTCAGGGTGGACGTATCCCAAACTGGGTGAACCACATATATCTGTGTCTCTCTGGTTTTATGTGTTTTGTGTGCTTGTATTTTCCGCATATTTTATGTGTTGCATTCCTCTATAATATATATAATTTTCTAACAGATTGGTTGTTCAACTTATTGTATACTTTGTTGAACATTTATGAGTTGATAATATATCTAGATGCACTCTCGAGGACTCAAGAACTATGTGGTGCATATATTGTTTTCCCTTATGTTTTTACACACTTTATCTATCTTTCTAGATTTATCATAAAAGTTCTATGTTATGCTTTTATAAGTCTTTTGAACCTCCAAGACACATGGATCTGTTTTTGTATTTCTTGTTCCAAGCTTTCCTGATTCATTATGAATTGAAGATTGTTCATAAGTGCTCCTTGAGGTGGAATTAAATATTGTTTCATGTTTTTATAAGTCTTTTTATCTAGCATTCATGTTAATCTATTTTTGTCCGTATTGATTCACTAAGAATTCTTGATTCATGAGGTCATGTTAGTCATAAGAATTCCTTGTAATGGGATTATTCAAATGTAAAGTGAGACTATTTTAAGTCTTTTAAAAGCATTATTTCACTATACATTTCAGATTTGGAATTTGCGTCACCCTTCCTCTTAGTAATGGGCTTATGTTTTACATATTCATTGTTTATCTTCCATTCTTCTAACCATCATGCTACAAACTTAATTTTTTTACCACATCATACATCAGTGCCCTCATATGTTTGAGAGATCCTTATTTTCTCAAACCATTTTCAGTGCGTGTGAGTTTCAACCACTTTCCAAAAAACTTAATCAAATTATAAGAAAATCCCTTGAGCTTAAGATGTGTCTGGTGAAGTGGTTGTCATAATCCAAGTGTTGATTCTAGCGCAAACATTTTTTGGTGCGTCTACTCGGAGACAAACGCCTTGAAATGAAGTATTCTCCCGAATCTCTTGTTTTAAATTGTTGATGATCAATTCTTTATGGTGAACAACAATTTGTGACTTGAAGAATATTGTGATGTTTCACCTCGTGACTCCATGACAAAGAAACTAGAGGCAACTCCACTGTTTTCAGATCCAGCACTTTGATGGAAGCGATCCTCATTAAAAGATATGCATTCTTCATTTTTTCAAAGATAGATGGTTTTCCTAATCCTTTTCTAGATAGAAGTGAATGGAAATTTTATATTCCAAGGTTTAGTGGACATGATTGGGAAGTACCAACTGAGCTTTTAGGGGATTTTCATGACTAGATTCATAGGCTGCATTTTTTTCATGAAGACATAAAGGTTAAGTTATTTTGATATTCTTTGGAGGGTGTAGCCCCATATTGGTGCAGAGATATTCCTAAAAATAGCATCACTTTCTTGAAAGAGTTTCATGATGCTTTTATTTTTTTTTATAAAGATATGTATCTAGTTGAATGTTTCGCTCTAGAATGTTGCTATCAGTTTGATAAGCAAGTTGAAAGTGACGGTGAACAACATAAATGTAAATAAAACATGGTTATACTAGAATTTTAGGGTGATAATCCAATCAATGACAGTTATGAATCTGAATCCGAGGAATAATATTATGCTCAGCTCATACAAACTGTCGAGGAATTATCACCTTCGCTAAGAATAGATGATAAAAAAAATAGTTATGAGGCTATGTTTGAAATGTATAAATCTAAGTTGCAAGGATACAGTGTTGAAGAGGAAATTTTGGAAAAAAATGAAGAACAAACTATTCATCAAAAGATTGTTCTATCATAGGAAAGTATGGGTCAGCCTATCCTTGAACTCAAAGCTATTTTGAGTAAGTCTCCTTGTCGATTTTCTGATCCTATTTCTGATTATATGGAGTTTAATTTTTTGAAAGTATCTCTTGTTATTAGTCTTGGAGTGCTTCTCGTCCATAGCATCAAATATGAGTCACATTTAGAGATTATAGTCCATACTTTTCAGCCTTTCAGCAGTGGATGTGAAGACATGTCAAGAAATAATTTGTTAAAAAATTTCTTTTGAAATTTTGTATACACTTGATCAAGTGAATTTCAGTTGATTAGAAGTAGGAAGATGAATAAGCTCCCCACTGAAGCATTTATTTTTAGTTTTAGATTGTAGTTTTATTTCCATATTTCAGTCATGTTGAAGTAAGTTGCAGAAGATTAAAATATAGCTTATGACTCCATTACCCAATGGCTAGGAATGTTGCTATTTTTGAGTTAATGAGCCAAATTGTTGGTTGGAGAAAGAAGGGTTGGAAAAGGCACTGGAACTACGATCCTTGAATCCTCACAGGGAAAACGTCATCCCCAATAGGAGCCATTGTTATCACTGCAATTTTTTAAATATTTTCAAAGCCTAGTCATCATTCTCTAAGGAATCAATCTTCCCTTTTAGTTCAGTTGTAAAATGAAAGTGTCGTTGTCAAAGTGTAGTGGGGAGAAAATTTCATTTCTACCTTCATTAATTTCATTTTCGCTCTTTTACCTTTCATATTTCCAAAAAAACCCAAAGTCCAACATGTCATTTCTTTCAAAACCCATTTTTAACTATTAAAATTCAATTTTTATAGTTGAATAGAAGCTTCACACATCCACTCATAGCCATGTAATATTGTACCCTTTTTACCTTACCTTCTATCACATATTCAAACCTTATAGATGTAACAATTTTTGAATCCTACAAACTTTCTGATATGCGATATTGTTGGGACCCATCATTTCTTTTTGATCTATTTCATAACATTCGAAATGTTTTAGAAAAATCAGTTTTATTATGATTCGAACTAATTTTCCCATATTCATTGACTGAAATAAGTTTTCACTTATCCACTTTTAAAATCCGTTTAATGGGCCCCACCTACCTTTTTGCATCGCATTTCCGAAAATTTCACTTATCGCATTCACTTTCGATTTCTCATTTCCCCAATTGCAAGATTGAGTGGGACCTTTCCCTGCCATGTCACCCTTTCCCCATTGCACATCGCAAGCTCTAGAGGATAGGCACTCGGGATCATGTTATAAACGCCTAAGTGTGATGAGCAATATTGGTGGGACCCAACCACATATCGTAATTCGCAAGTTCCAGAGGATAGGTGGTAGGAATCCATTATAAACACCAAAATGTGATTGAAATTTCCACCAACCATTACGCGTCGTGATCTTCCCCGCCCTTTGATCTACAGTTCTCATGCCTTTTCGGCCCCCCTTCTCCATTCTTCTTTTAACACTGTGGGCAGGCGCGGTGGGTGGTCTGAAAACTTGTTTTCTCCATTTATCCTCTTACTACGTGTCCTCCTCTCTGAATTTCATACCCCCCTCGGTCTAAACCTCCTTGCCACGTCATCAACCCCATCGCAAATCACGTCCCCTCTCGCTTATGTCTTATTCTTAAAATTTTCCGACCTCGGTCTGCAATTGCGATATATGTATAAAAACTTTTCTCCTCCCACTCATCATTTATTTAATAATCTCTCTTTCTAATAAAATTAAACCCCTCTATCTCTTTCAATCTGCCTCCATAACCTGTTTAACCTCCATATTTCCTGCTCCTCTTTTATTTCTCCCACTCGCCAACAATTCAATTTGTTTCCTTGTCATATCTTTCACATGCCTGGTCCTTTTGTTTGAAACCTATCTATACATGTTTTCACACTCCAACACTCTTTCCACATTTATTTCGAAACCCTATCACGAAAAAAAAGAAACCAATGGAAAGGAAAAGTGGTAGAGTTTCTCTGAAACAAATTTCTACCATCACTCTCAGCACCAATACATTTCCACAAGGCACCAAGTAGCATTCAAGAAATAGTCACAGGTATACTGAAAATCCAGCAGCATAGGCTTTAAATATTTGACACTTATCAACAAATAACAATATCTTCTTAAAGCTCAAAGACAGTTTGTCAATATGATTAATTCCATCAAAGTTTCGTTAGGATTGTAAATGGCTAAAAATAGCAGACAGTCTACTCTTTCTCCTTCTTATCTGTTTTCTGTTAATTTGTTATGAAAGGAATTTGAAGGTCCAAGCCTTGCTGGAAGATCTATTTTTAAACTATAAATAGACAGAAGACAAAGGAAGAAAAGGGGGTTGGTTGTTTAGCTTATTGTATATTGTGTTGAATATTTCTGAGTTGATAATATATCCAAATGCACTCTTAAGGAATCACGAACTGTGTGGTGTGTGTATTTTTTTCCCTTTTGTTTTTACATACTTTATCTGTCCTTCCAGATTTATCATAAAAGTTCTGTCTTATGATTTTATAAGTCTTGTGAACCTCCAAGACATATGGATATGTTTTTGTAAGTCTTGTTCCAAGATTTCCTGATTCAATATGAATTAAATATTGTTCATAAGCATTCCTTGAGGTGGAATTAAATCCTGTTTAATGTTTTTATAAGTCTTTTGATCTAGCATGCATGTTAATATGTTTTTTTCAGTATTGATTCACCAAGCATTCATGATTCGTGAGGTCATGTTAGTCAAAAGCATTCCTTGTAATGGGATTCTTTAAATGTAAGTTGACACTCTTGTAAGTCTTTTAAAATCATTCTTTCACTATGCATTTGAGATCTGGAATTTGTGTCACCCTTTCCTCTTAGTAGTGGGCTTATGTTTTACATATCCACTTTTTATCTTCAATTCTTCTAACCATCAGGCTACAAATTCAATTTTTCTACCACATCATACACCAGTGCCCTCATATGTGTGAGAGATACTTATTTTCTCAAAATCCTTTTCAGTGCGTGTGAGTTTCAACCCCTTTCCAAAAAACTTAATCAAATTATAAGAAAATCCCTTGAGCTTAAGATGTGTTTGGTCAGGCGCTTGTCACAATCCAAGTGCTGGTTCTAGTGCTAACATCTTGCACTTAAATAAATTCATGATGATAATAAATATGATTTTATTGAGGCCAATTTGGGAAGATAATATTTACCATGCAAATGGTGACTTGAAGTGACTGTTTTGGAACTTCGCAATGCGTAATATCGTGGAGGAATAGTGGTGTCTAAGGAGTAGACCATTAATTGTAAGCCATAACGAGAATAAGGTAAGGAATCCTTCCTCGAGATAAGAATAATTATAGTTGATATGTAAGGGTATAATAAGATATCTAATTACTCTTTGGTTGGAATAGAACTATTTTCTATTGATATTCCACTGAACCTTATATGTCAAGTGCATTAAATAAATTATTTTGGATGAAGTCGATAGCAGATCATGTTATGAGTTATAGAATAAGAATTAAATTATAGAAACATGTTGAGTATGAACTATCAATATGCTTACAAGCACAGGAGGGAGAAACCCCATGAATGTACATGAAAGAAAAAATTTCCTATGATTTACATCAATAACTTGTAAAATAATATGACAAAGTATTAAAATTGAAGTATTACAAAGTGTAACCTAGAATAGTTCTAAATAAAATTGAAAAGTAGCCCAGGGGGAAACATAAGTAAGTTTAATGGAGTGGAATAGCCAACAATAAATCCAAATTAAATATGGTAGGGAAGGGGTAGCTATCCTAAAAGTCTACTTAAGCATGACTAACATGTCTAAAACTTTTGTGTTAGAATAAAAGTGTAATAGTGCTATCTAGTACAAATACGATTTGCGATCTGTTATAAACAACGAGATGTGAATAGTTCTGAACATACTTCTTCCAGGATCTGAAACTTGTAATGGAACACCGTGGTGGGTCCTCATCTATTGGCATAGCCACTAGGTAAGAAAAATAATTTATAATGGTGAGTTTATAATGTTGCTATTGATTCTTACTAAGTGCATATTGTTGGCCATTTTCGCGTTGTGATTTTTTTTGATGACCATGTTGGGTATATAAACAATAACTATCAAAGTTTGTAATAAACATTGAAAATATACAGGTATATATGTCTGTATTTATTTTTAAGTGATCAAAAAAAAAAACCTAAAGACCGTAATGATTTCAAGTGTAGGTCGAGGTGGAAAAGTTCATTAGAAGACCTCTATGTATTTCCTATTAAACAAAAGGAAATCATGTTGTAGAGTGAGAAATCATTCAGAATAAGTGTGGTAGAAGCACTTCATCTAGAAGAAGCTAAGTGAAAGGTTAAGGTTATGTGCTTTGGGCATATTCTAGCCTATGTGAAGGGCTAAGAATAAATTGATTACGCTAGTTCACCTAAGAGGGGGCAGATGTACCACACCTTAGTAAACTTTATGGGTGAGGTAAAGGCTTAGGAGGATGGTAAGAACATAAATGATATTTTATGTAACTGAATTTATTTTATAAATATACAATTTTGGACAACGATAAAATTATGTAATATCCCAAAAGGGAGAATGCAGTAATTTTTAAACAAAATATAAGAACTGCAACTAAGTAAATAATAGATCTAAAGACAACATTAGAATTTACGGAGAAGCTGAGCCATTTTATTATATGGAGATGAATCAATTACATAATGTATAGAAAATGAGTAGATCTAGCCCAAGAGATATCCTAGAATCACCCTATAATGGTGTTGCAACTAGCATTGTGTAATTGGTGAGCTTACAGGAAGCAATATTGTGATGTCCCTTCTGCTGGAGATATGCATGAACTGCTGCAAAAAGGAAATCCAGATCTAGGGAGCTCAGGAGCTCTGATGATGCCAAGATTCAAGATCTGGCCAATGTGATGAGTTCCCAAGATAACCCAGAAAGGATTTCCCAGATCTACAACTTTGGAAAATGACCCTCCTAGGGCTTGATCCTTTATTTGCTGGGATTACAGATCTGAAGCTAGATCTAAAAAATATATGGCTGAAATATTTCACAAGATCATATCTAAGCTTGAAGGGTTGATCCCTCCTTCAAATCTACAAGCTAGAATCTCTAGATCTAGCTTCTCAATCCTCCAATGACGATTATAGTTGTTGCAACACAACTGCTCATAAAGACTATGTTGTAAGAGAGAGAGGCTCTATCTCTATTGAAATATGATGCAATAGACTGTAGGATGATGGAAATGTTAGGGGATGATCCCTCATAGGATCACTAGCTGAAATTCTAGCAACTTCCTTCCACCTTTGGATCTGCAATAATGGTGAATGTAATTGCTAAAGGGATTACTGTTGCTAGGAGGTGAATAACTCTTGGCCTAGTGCTAGATCTAAAATTAAGCTCTCGAAATGCTGATATTCAAGCCCAAAGTGATAGGAATAATCCTACACCGGTTCCTCAACTAAAATGTTGAAGAACAACCTCGTCCTCTCAAACTAATCTTTAGAAATTTGCAATTTCTGAATATGGATGTTCTGCAGAAAGTAGGAAAAGATATGTGGCACCAATGCCTGATGTAGAATGAATCATAATACTCTTTCTATAGCTACTCAAAGAAAGAGGTGGGATTCTCGACTAGGAACACCCTGTGCTAAACAACACTTGCAAATTTTTGCTAAACAACCCAAGAAAGCAATAGAATGTCACATGACAATTCCAGATCTAAACAGACCTCAAAATAAATAATCAATACCCTGCCTTCATTTTTGTCTTCATCTCCTTTATATAGTTTATGAGCCTTCCCATGCCTTGGCCCTCATATAAACTGTGTTGTGCATGTGTACATGATCCTCCATGTTTGACTGTGCTGTCTCTCCATGTCATCCATCATGTCTAGGTGCAATGTACACCCTCTCCATCATGTGTGCATTAATTGCACAACTTCCTCCATGACTTCATCATGAATTTCCTATGATATTCTGTTTGATCCCTTCCAAGATCTTATCTAACTGTATCAACCTCCACGATCTATCTCATTAATGAGGCATGATCTCAAATCCATTCACATTAGTAGTTTCTCCACTACCTCCTTTATGTAGATATAGGCTTAATTAGTCCACATTCACACATAAAAAGTGGATATTTATTCATCTTGAGGATTATGGGTCCCTCCACCCTTTTATTTACTTAATTAAGTAGGTTTATTAAGAACTCTAATATTCCTTATATCATGTGAAAATTTGGGAATATTATAGTCCTCTCCAGCAAAATGTTGCTTGTCCTCAAGCAACTGCAACAAGTGAATGCTACAACAAACATCCTCCCTCCAAATGACATCCTCATGTGGAAGACCTTCCCATCTGTCACAATGTATCATGCATGTCCAGCTCCAAAGATGCCTCTCTAGAATGTCTAGAGTGGCCTCCAACCGAAAAGTTAGATACCCTTCCTCATCAATGAATCTCCAAGTGGAAACCATATTATTACAAAAGATCTCCTCTACACATGAGATACATAAGATGAAGTGGTCCATTCCCAAAGTGGAAAGTCACAACTCATGAAATATATCTCCAACCCATGATACATAGAGTAGATTGCATCTATCAATGATCACATCATTAGCTCTGTTAGCCATGTAGGAATCAAACATCACCTCAACATAGTGATCAACAAGAAGTAGACACATATGGGAAAACATGAAAAATGTCAAACCATATTCCCCTAATAACAACCAACGAAGCAAAGACTTCTGCTGCTATGCTAGATTATCATGAAAACAAGTAAGAGAGCCATACTCTCTCAAAATAAGCCACCGCAACAATGCTTCTTGTTGCCATGCCAAATCATTAACGAGAATATGAGAGCCATACTTTCTCAAAAGAAGCCAGCGCAACAATGTTTCTTTTTTCATACCACATCATCATTGTACCAAATGTAGTGGCCATATTCTCTCAAGAGAATCCACCTTAACAAGGCATCTTTCTGCCCCATCACATCATCATCATACCATGTACAATGACCATAATCCCCAACATAAGACAACGTTGTAAGGGCTCCTGCTGCCATCCTTCAACAATGTCATGCAATGTATGGGAATAATTTAGCCCATACTCTCCCAATAGTAACCAAAGCAACAAAGATTCTTGATGCCTATTTGCATTATCATAATGCAAGTCATGGAACAACAATATAGTAATGGACATGTGAGATATATCATCAACATAATACAAACAAGATCCCTTATGCCACATCATGTGAGAGTTATACTTTCTCCCAAATCGAAGTACATAGATGAACATGAGATACATCCCAAATAGAAATAAATTTAAATACATGAGACATATCCCAAACAAGAGTAAATACATGGATATAAGATATATCATGAGATGTCCAAAATCTCTCATTAATAACCAAAGTAACCATGTCTTTTTCTTATCCATTCCTCCAGTGATGTATAAGGGATGAATCAACATAATATGACTCCTTGAGTGGTAGCCATACTCACAGAAGAGCAACCAGCACAACCATGCTTCTTGCTGGCCTGTATCATAGATATGCAAGTGGTTTGGCAACCCCTTGCTCCATACTATAAACCATTCATCCCAATGTGGATGATGGATCTATTTATGCAAATACTTGGTATCCTCCCATTGTAAAACACCAACCTCCTCAAACTGATGAAGAACTTTGCACTCCATGAAATGTTGAAGTGCACCTCCAATGAGATCTCTTGATGACATCTTCTTCTCATACATGGCCTTCCAAAACCAACAAGGTTCTGTATCTGCTATAGGTAGAAGTCTCTCTTTGAGTTGTGAGATGCTCATTGAGAAAGTGTCGTTAAGAAAGGAGAAAATATTTATCATCTCAAGATGTCTAGCATTAATCATATTAACCTCCACTACTTCATGACTGAAGATACCTTCAGAATTCTCCAAGAATAATGGGGCCTCTTCATTGTCACTGCTACTAAGTGACAGTGCTATAGACTTGCAAGGTAATACATATGTTGTCTCAAAGCAAGGTACAATATTGATCTCATAACCAGTCATTGTACATAGGATCATGCTCATCCCATTTTCTTAAAATCCACAGTTCAACTCAAGAGGTTGAATGTAGTCCATCCATGACAAACTAGGATATCTTTTATCTCCTCCTTGATCAAATCAAGGGTCCTATGTACTGTGATATGTTGCTAGTTCAATTGAGCATTTTTTTCTAACCCTAGGTTAAGAATTGGCTTTGATGGCATGTCCCCATAAGTTTCAATAAGATCTACTGAAACAATAGGTGATGAATGTGTATGCATACCTTGGATCAATTGATGTGTGGGAACCTCTTTCCAGAACACAAGAGTTCCTCCAACCGGGAAAATGGTGTCTCCAACTACTGGTAAGAGTGATGGCTTCTCTTTTATCAATGTACCAGTGCTGGAATATTCCTCCTCTTCCTCATGCATCTCCTAAATCATGCATGGGACTTTATATCTCAAGAGCTCAAGGCTATCTTGCAAAGTTTCAAGTGTCTCTTCTCCGGATCTAAGTACTTCTATAGCTGGTGGTGAATGTAGTGAATTCTTCTCCAAAGTGACAAGATTGACATGCTCCTTTGTTTCCTTAGGAAATGTCTCTTTGTGGCACATATCTGACTTCCTCCCATAAAACTTCTTCATCAATGTGTGAAAGAAATATGAATATTTAGTCACCTTTGCATGGTCCATGTTACTAAACCACCAATCAATGGCTTCACCTACAAGATGAAGTGTTGCAATTTGGATAGCTTCTTTTTCAACAACGGGATGTAGCATCAAAAATGCATCTAACTCTTTCCTCCAAGCCTTAACAGTGCAAATCCATCAAATGTAGGCAAATAGAATCTATTGTGCCTCTTCCTTCTATTGCTGCTATAGGATATTATTTCTTCTTTGATTTCAAAGAATTCTTGGAGAGTTAGACTCTCTTTGAATGCTCTAGACTGTGAATTATACTTTTCAAGATTCAAACTGAGAGTCTCATGAGTCTCAGATTCTCTTATTTATTCATTTATACACCTTTCACCTTATTCGAAGAAAGTGGGCATAATAAATCTATGAGGAGATCTATGATTCTCCAGTCTTCTTTTCTGCTGATAGGAAGTGCTTGGACCTTCCTCTTCAAATATTCTTATTGGATCGTTCCATTTCCTTTCTCTCTTCATTTGATTGACCTCCTGGGAGAGATCTTGCTTGGATCTAAAGATAGGAATGGAAAAACTACCCTCCTTCATGATAGATATCATCTATCTGCTTCTTATTTTGATGCAAAAGATGAAGTGTCCACAAGATGAGCCAAAGATCATGCTCGGATACCACTGTAATATCCCAAAAGGGAGAATGCAGTAATACTCAAACACAATATAAGAAATGCAACTAAGTAAACAATAGATCTAAACACAACATCAAAATTTACAGAGAAGATGAGAAAATTTATTATATGGAGATGAATCAGTTACACAATGTACATAAAATTAGTAGATCTAGCCCAACAGATGGCCTAGAATCACCCTACAATGGTGCTGCAACTAGCACTACGTAACTGGTGAGCTTACAGGAAGAAATATTGTGTTGTCCCTTCTGCTGCAGATACACATGAAATGCTACAAAAAGGAAATGGAAATCTCAGGAGCTCAAGAGTTCTGATCATACCAAGATTCAAGATCTGGCCAATGTGATGGGTTCCCAAGATAACTCAGAAAGGATTTTCTAGATCTACAACTTTGGAAAATCACCCTCCTAGGGCTTGATCCTTGATCTGCTGGGATTATAGATATGAAGCTAGATCTAACAAATATATGGCTGAAATATGTCACAAGATCAGATCTAAGATTGAAGGGTTGATCCCTCCTTCAGATCTATAAGCTAGAAGCTCTAAAACTAACTTCTCAATTCTCCAATGATGATTACCGCTGCTGCAACACAAATTCTCATAAAACCTGCATTGTAAGGGAGAGAGAGGCTCTATGCCTATTGAAATATGTTGTAATAGACTCCTGGATGATGGAAAAACTGATGGAAAGGTGAGGGGATGATCCCTCACGGGATTACTAGCTGAAATTCTAGCAAATTTCTTCCTCCTTTGGATCTGCAATAATGGAAAGTGTAATTCGTGAAGGAATTACTGCTACTAGGAGGTGAAAAACTCTTGGCCTGATGCTAGATATAAAATGAAGCTCTGGGAATGCTAATATTCAAGCCGAAGGTGATTTGAATAATCCTGCACTGGTTCCTCAACTGAAATGTTGAAGGACAACCTCCTCCTCTCAAACTGATCTTTAGAAATCTGCAATTTTGGAATATGGATGTTCTGCAGAATGTAGGAATAGATATGTGGCACCAATTCCTGATGTAGAATGAAGAAAATACTCTCTCCAGAGCTACTCAAAGAAAGAGGTGGGATTCCCGACCAGGAACACCCTGTGCTAAACAACACTTGCAATATTTGCTAAACAACCCAAGAAAGAAATGGAATGTTACATGACAATTCTAGATCTAAACAAACCTCAAAATCAATAATCAATATCCTGCCTTCATTGTTGTCTTCATCTCCTTTATATATTTTATGATCCTTCCCATGCCTTGGCCCTCATGTAAACTGCGTTGTGTCTATGGACATGATCCTCCATGTTTGACTACGCTGTCTCTCCAAGTCATCCATCATGTGTAGATGCAATGTACACCCTCTCCATCATGTGTGCATTATTTGCACAACTTCCTCCATCACTTCATCATGAATGTCCTACGATCTTCTGTTTGAACCCTTCCAAGATCTTAGTTGACTATATCAACCTCCATGATCTATCTCATTAATGAGACATGATCTCAAATCCATTCACATTAGTAGTTGCTCCACTACCTCCTTTATGTCGATCTATGCTTAATTAGTCCACATTCACACATAAAAAGTGGATATTTATTCATCTTGAGGATTATGGGTCCCTCCACCCTTTTATTTATTTAATTAAGTAGGTTTATTAAGAACTCTAATATTCCAAATATCATGTGAAAATTTGGGAATATTACAAATTATGGGGAAAAAGTGATAGAGTTTCATCTACGAGAGATTTAAGATATGTATTCCTCTCCATTAAGATAAATAATATCAGTTTGGACAAGGAAGCTGAGAGAGTGAGAGGTAAGAAACCTGAGGCGGCCTTGGAGACTTCAAGAGAGGAGTGAAGCTTCAAGCTTAGAACTCGAAACAAGACGTTGTTGAAGGTTGGAAGGATGATTTCATTTGAGGAATTGTAGAGCTGGTGGATGATCACTGGGATCCTTGAGACAGTCTTCAAAGCCTGAGTTCTTGGGTTTGACCGGAAAGGTCTTGATGCCTTTAGATATGCTATGATGAATTATTTATTGTCTCATGATTGTGAGTTGTTTGTACTGAGTCAAGACGTGTACTTTATTTATGCATATGGATGTAGATTGTAATATACTCTTACTAACATAATATAGGATCAATGAAGTAGGTTCGCTTGAGGCTAAAACGGTTAAGGAATAGCCTGAAACATCTTTGAATTAAAAATAGTAAAAGGCTGGAACGAAAATTCTAGAGCAAGAGAGAAAATATTTAAAGAATGAAAATAGCAAACACTATATTATTCAGTGAATCTCGAAGTTAAAAAATATATATTATATGTATAATTATTCTTGAAAATTAGGAACAAAAGGAGTTGATAAGTATATGTGTTAATTCATTAAAAAAATTTATAACCAAAATAGGAAAACTTATGCACCCAAATGTGTGAAAATATGCATATGAAATAGAAACATTCCTTAAGTAAAAGGAAATCAAATTTTCTACTTAAATATCCGAGGATAATTAGCCGACACTTGAAGGACTAAGTGAAATTAATTTCCATAATATAGATGAATTGTGACAAGGAAGAGATAGATCAAGAAAATAGATTAACATTAATAAGATTTCATAAAAAAAATATCTAGAATTAGTCTTTCGGAATATTCTTGCATACAACGAATTACATATCTCCACAAGGAGAAGATCAGAGGAGATCACGAAAATAAACTAATGTTAATCAAAATAATAAATACGTTAAGAGTAGGAAACCAATAATAGGTTCCTAAACGAGTATCAAAAGGGACACTCAAGCAATCAAACCCCTGGGTACAACCTGACTTAAATAAAAAATAAAAACTTCTATCATAAATTACATATGTGGTCACAAGTCCAAGTCCTAAAATCCTCAAGATAGTTGACAAGAAAAGAAACAAATCATTAGAGTAATCAAACCCCTAAACAAGTATCAAAAGGGATATTTGAGTAATCAAACCCCTCAGTACAACCCGACTTAAATAAAAAATAAAAACTTCTATCTTAAATTACATGAGGCCACGACCCACAATGCCAGGTCCCGAAATCCTCAAGATATTTGGAAAAACAAGAAACAAATAATTAGAGTAATCAAACCCCTCGGTACAACCTGACTTAAATAAAAAATAAAAAACTTATATTTTAAATTACATATGAGGCCAGAAGGCCAAGTCCTAAAATCCTCAACATAGTTGGAAAGACAAGAAACAAAGCATGCATGTAGATATTTGTTGTATTAAACTCATGAAAGTAGCTGGAATGATACAAAACTCGAGGAAGATAATTCAAAGAAAGGGTGTTATTATTGGAACCTTTAGATAGTAGAAATGGAAGTTGAAAGATCAATTAAAGTCAATATTTTCCACATATAAGAGAGAAAACTAATATAATTTTCAAGTAAAATGTGAATAAAAATAAATAAGATGAAAGAGAATAGTTAAGAGCAATTGGCTCTAGGTGTAATTGTTCTAAAATAGGCTTAATTTAGGCAAGCACAAACAATAAAAAGAGTAATAGCAGATAATTATTTACACTCACAACGTTATTACATACCTGTAAGCTAGAGCGTTGGAAACTACGAGTTCTTCTCTAGGAAATTCCATTGTGACTACCGATAGGTAGAAGCCTAAAGAGCTAGTGCAATATTCAGAACATAAAATCGGAAATTAGCAGCCGTTTCTAAATGAGGCCGACTTCATTCGAAATATATTCAAAGAAATGTCATCATCATCAAAGAGTGAAGGAGTCCATGCCATAACCTGAAGAGGGAAAAAGGGGTAGTGAATCAGTGGGGAAACTGGCTACCAAACCCTGGTAAGAAATTCACATGTGAAGAAAAATCATACCAGAATGTTAATATGACCTTTATCAATTCCTGTAATGCCTCAGAAGTATTGGAAGGTAAAATATTAATCTAACTGAAATTTGACAGCCTTCTGTTCACGCGCTTGAATCCCTACTTCGAAACTCTTTCGCAACTTCACATAATTAACTCCTTGCTAAATCTTAAAAGAAAAAAAAAAAACCAATTTGCAAACAAATTGGACCTCCCAAGAAAATTGCACTAAATGGAAAACCTTCCTACAAAGGTATCCTAACGGAGCATGAGTAGTGGATAAAAGTGGAACAATGGAAACCCTACATCTATTTAACTAAGATCTCTACGTCATGACAATATAGGAGTTATTTTACTGAGGGTCTGGTCACCCATTTGTTCAAGAGCCCAAAAGTTTCGGTGTCATCCCAGATCCATTCTTGGCTGAGCAAAGGAGAGGAATGAGTTTTAGTGCAGTGTTGGGTTGAGGCGTTGGTTACCCTTTAACCACCTGCCCCAGATTGTAACCGTTATTTGGAAACCTAATCACTACATCCATAGATCTTAAGACTCGAATGATTTATGACAAGTGGCAAGCATCGGTGGAACATCACGAAGGTTCAATCCTTACGTGTATAGTTTCAAAGGTTTTTATGTTGGAAATACTCCCACCACTGCCATGACTAAAATGGGTAGTAGCCCACACTTCAATTAAATTTTTCTACATGGAAGGACAAAGTCTAGGTTTCAAATCTGCAAGTGCTTCACAGAAAAATTAGAAAATAGAGTACCTAGCCTTACTGTGCGTTATTTATTACCCACCGCATTCACTTACCTCTTGCCTGCAATTTGTAGCCTACAACTTTTAAGGTTTACCTCTTAAACCTTCGTTGAATGTTAAGTTTTTGCCGATGTGATTTGGTGGGACCCATCCAAACCTTACCACATTACCAACCACATGCAAACCTTTGTTATTTTTTTTTTCCTTACCTTTTTACCATTTCACACTTCCCATTGTTTAGCGCATCGCATACTGCACTTTGCATGATTTAGAATTTACCATTTAAATCCCCGCACCAAAATTTGCAATGTTGTAATGCGACATCATCATCACACATTTGCAGATCTTAAATATCACACTCCACACAACTTAGAATTTACCTTTTAGCATGCCCCTAGTTCGTACTTCGTACTTCGCACATTTTATGTTTTTCCTTTTTTCCATCTGCAACTTTGCACTTCACATATCTTATGACTTACCTATAGCACCCCGCAAGTTATTTTATTCGCGATGCGATGTGCCTACAAATCGCACGTCGCCAGCTCAAGAGGATAGCACACATAAGCACCCGTAAGTTATTATATTTAATTTTTGATGGGATCACAATCACATATCACAAATCTCAACAGATAGTGCTCGCAAGTTAAAATTTTTATGCTGCGATGCGATAAGTGCTATCGCACATCGTAATCGCAAGTTTTTATGTTTTCTTGTATCACGGCCAGTTAAATGTTAAAATTTTTGAAATGTGATTTGCAATGGAGGGCGCGGATGAAATGTGGTTTTGAAGCCGAAACCTATAAAATTTCAAGTCCGTCTTTTTTTGTTTTGAATGCAGTTTTGTGTAGAAACAAAAAGTTGGGCTTTCGCAAAAGAAGGATGATTATGCGGATTTTTGTCCCATTTAGCATTGAATTGCATTAAAATTACAGGATCGGGCCATTCTTTATTAAATTAATGTAATTTCATATGTTTTTAGAAAAGAGTTGAATAAATAAATAAAATTCCTCTCCTATGTGTTCTTTCTTTGTCTGTGTGTAATTTTTATTTCCGCATATTTTCATTCTTTGTGTTGAAAGGGGGAAACACATCCCTATGTTGTTTTATTTCCAATTTACAACATGGTATCAGAGCAGGTCTAGTCTCTCAGTGAAATAACAAGATCTTTACTGAAAAAGCTGCAAGGTTTTTTGAGAAGCGGTTTCTCCAACAGTGAGAAGGTTTTTTACACAGTCAAGATGGAAGCAACAAGAATAAGCATAACTAATCATCAACTACCATGGTTCAACGGGAAGAACTATGATTATTGGGCCATTACAATGAAGGCCCTATTTTCTTCACAAGATATTTGGGAGCTGGTGGAAAATGGTTTCCAAGAACCAGCAGATGCAACAACATATAATGCTTTGACACAAGCAGAAAGAGATTTGTTGAGAGATAATAAGAAGAATGACTCCAAAGCCCTCTTCTATACTTTCAAAGTAGTACATGAGAGTATTTTCCCAAGGCTTGCAGCAACAAATAAGTCTAAGGTGGCATGGGATACCCTTCAGACACCCTATCAAGGCATGGCAAAGGTGAAGACAACAAAACTTAAAATGCTGAGAAGAGATTTTGAAACTCTTTGTATGAAAGATTTTGATAATATAGACTCATTATTTACACATGTAATTGGGTTGGTTACCCAAATCAGGTCTCATGGAGAGACACTTGAAGAAAGAAGAATAGTTTAGAAAGTCTTAAGAAGTCTACCATCAAGGTTTGATTCCATAGTTGTGGCCATAGAAGAGACAAAGGATCTCTCACAGTTTTCAGTGGATGAGCTTCATGCACCACTGATGTCTCATGAGCACGGACTAAACGGAGAAAAAAAATCCTCATTAGAGCATTCATTCAAGACACAAATGTATTTTTTTTCAAGGTAGAGGTCGAGGAAGATCAAACTACCGAGGAAGAGGAAGAAGCCCGCACAGAGGTGAAAGAAGCAACCCTGCAAGCACAAGTGGAAGGGGCAAAAATCAAAATCCAAGCCAAGGCTCAAGCCATAATCAATCACAAGGAAAAATGTATGATAAATCTCATGTCCAATGTGATTATTGCAAAAAGTATGGTCATTATACAAATGAGTGTAGAAATAAGCAAAATTACATGGGCAGTAAACCAAGTGTAATTTTTACAAAAGAAAATTAGAACCATGGTAGCATGCTTTTAGCTTGGTATGTAGCACAAGAAAAATAAGAAGATGTATGGTTCTTAGATTTAGGGTGTAGAAACCACATGACTGGAAACATAGCAATGTTTTCCAATCTAGATGAAAGTGTAAGATCTGAAGTGACAACGGGGACTAATAACAAGGTCTCTATCATGGGGAAAGGAAGAGTAAACATACTAACAAAGCAGGGAGAGAATAAGTTCATGCCATATGTCTATTATGTACCTAGCTTGAAATGTAACCTTCTAAGCATTAGACAGCTCGTGCAAAAGGGCTACAATGTGTTTTTAAAAAATTATGTGTGCATAATCATGGATAAACCTCCAAGTAGACAACTCATTGCAAAAGTGCATATGAAAAGCAATAGAATATTCCCTCTCAAGATGAGATCATAATTGAAGGAAGAAGGTGTTGTAGCAGTTTTCACACAAAAAACATTTCAGGAATAAGTGAAAGATGAGAACTGGTTATGGCATTTGAGATTTGGTCATCTCAATTTTAGAGGTTTGAACTTGTTGCATAGAAAAGGCATGGTAAAGGGATTACCACTCATAGAGAGCCCAGACAACCTATGTGAAGGCTACATCTTGGGAAAACAACACAATGAATCATTTCCAGTAGGATATAGTATAAGGGAAAAGGCACCTTCGAAGATTGTCCACTCAGATTTATGTGGACCAATGCATATGCCATCATTAGGTGGAAGTCATTATATTTAGGCATTTATAGATGATTACAAAAGGAAGACATGGGTCAATTTCCTAAAATATAAAAGTGAAGTGTTTGAATAGTTCTACCACTACAAATATCTTGTTGAGAAGCAAAGTGGACACTACATAAAAGTGTTGAGAACTGATAGAGGTGGAGAATATATCTCCAAAGACTTCCTACATTTCTGCAGGGAGCATGGAATTCACGAGAAATTTACCACAAGGTATACACCTCAGCAAAATGGTGTTGCAGAAAGAAAGAATAGGACCATCATGAGCATGACAAGAAGTATGTTGAACGAAAAGCATTTTCAAAATGATTATTGGGTAGAAGCTGTCTCTTGTGCAGCATATATCATAAATATATGTCCAACCAAAAGTGTTATGAGCAAAGTTCCAGAAGAAGCATGGAGTGGAACAAAGAAATTTTTCACTCACATGAGAGTGTTTGGAGAGTGTTAACTATGATTGATCATATTTTAAAAGTAAAAAATAGAAAAATTATGTCAAGTAACTTGAGATTAGGGAGATGTTAGATATTTTCTGGTGGATTGGTTGGAGACATAGATTATAAAAGTTAACAGGAAGAAACGAGATGAATGGCGAAGAAAGGAAAAGGAGTTCATTGAGTGTGAACTATTTGGTGAAAGATCATGTGCATCATTGCAATCGTGTGTCGTTTCAATCTACAAATTAATAATATGCACCTCAAGAAACCCTTATTGTCATAGACCAGGAGTAAATAAACAATGTTCCCTTTCAAGAGCACTCTATTGAAGGTTATAGTACTTGGAGACAATGGGTAGCATTCTCCCATCCACAATTTCATTCAACATTTCTTGTTACAAGGAAAAAAAAATTCATGATCTAGTTTTTTGTTTCTTGCAGGGTTGGGGTTGGGATAACATCTTTGATGAATCGGTATCCACTGTTTGACAGGATATCTGACATGAATTTTCAATTTATTCAATATCCAAGCTACTTCATTTGAGTGGTCTAATCTTTAAAGCTGAACTCATTCCACATATATGTTTCAACAATCAATATAAGGAAACCATTGGTGCGACTTTATGACTAAAGAAGTTGTGGTCGATGACAGAATATTAACATTGCAAGTAGATGGCTTCACATGTCGTTACAACTCTATTCTACTCATGAAATGTTACCAGTATTACAACGGATATGTGAAGTTTAGAAAATTGTTACCAATATTACATAATATTCTAATGCGTGAAGTTTAGAAAATTGTTAGCATCATTCTACATTGCATATTTTTGAGAATATCTGAAATTTTGATGTAAAGAAATCAAGTCAAAATCTTTCTAGATAATCGAAATAAGTTAAGAAAAATATTTCATTAGAGTGTTAGTAACCATGGATATATTCAGTTTCAAGAAATCACCATTGCTAAAATATTAGTGATAGACTTCTTATAATCCTTGGTGAATTTGATGAATAACGTACAACACTCCATATGCTCATCATTTTATCATATATTATCATATTTAATGGCTTCATAATGTTCATACTTTTGTTATATTATATCATATCCAAGATTTTTTAATAATATTTAATTCTTAGTTGACATTTGTGATGGTTAGGCAAAATATATTCTTTAATTTTAAAGATAGATTAATTTAACCCTTAATCTTAATTTTATATGGTTATATTTAACTTGTTTTATTGATGAAGTGTAATACAGGTTCGTTTTTTTAAGTATCTATATATATATATGTATATAATTTATTTCATATTAGTTTCGAGGGGGAATTCTTTGAAAAAACGTATGGCGTGGTCATGGGTTTCCCTATCCCCTGTTGTTGCTAATAGTTTCATGGAGTCATTTGAATCCAGGGCCTTTTCCTCGGCTCTCTTGCAGCTTAAACTTTGGAAAAGGTTTGTAGATAACACTTGCGTCATCTGGGCTCATGGAAAAGAGAAATTAGATCTTTTCTTCCATCATCTTAAAAATCATTTTTACTGCATAACGTTCACTATGAAATGAGAAGTGGATGGGAGCCTTCTCTTTCTTGACGATTTTATTTCAGAAAGGGATGATGGTTCTTTCTCCCATTAGGTTTTTTGAAAGAAAACACACACTAATCAATACTTTCATGTTGGTTCTCATGATTTCCCTACACAAAAGTTAGGTGTTCTCACCACCTTAGCTACCAGAGCATAAAGAATCTCGGATGAATACCATCTTAAAGAAGAAAATTCCCACCTCCTAAGCGTTTTAAATAACAATGGTTATAACAAGTTCCAATGCCTTGGAGCTTTTCAAAAAAAAAAATTTTTTTTGGTAGTTTAGACTAATCCTAATCTTTCCATTTTTTTCTCCTCCCATCTCACTTACAGGTTTATAACCATTGACCTTGCATACATATTTCCTTAACAACGCACCCCATCATCGACTTCTCTACACCACGTGGGCTAGAGCTTTTCAAAAAGCTGAAAAAGGGCCTAGGAATAATAAATATTCCTGTGATTGGTTTTATTGATTGCATCTCTGGTTTATTCAAGGGGATAATGATAAGATCGGTAGGATCCTTAAGAAGCATAAGGTTTTCTTGACTTTGAAGCCCCTCCTCCCTATTCAGAGCTCTCCAAGGTCGGTTAAGGACCGTGTAAACCCTAGGGATGGTAAAGGTGTTTACATCATTCCTTGCTCTTATGGGACTCCATACATTAGTGAAATGGGTCGATCCGTTAATAAAAATATTCATGAACACACGACTGACCTAAAGCATGGAAGGTCACGCCGAAAAGATAAACCATCACATTTGCGTAGAAGATGTTAAGGCCATTGCTAGGATTGACCATTTTCATAATTGTAAGTTAAGGGAGGTGTTAGAGATCAAGAAAACACTGGTTAACCTTAATAGAGACAATTGGTGGAGTATTAGTAAGTGTTGGATCCCTGCCTTTTATTTCTAGTTGGTGTTTATTTTAAGCGACCATTTTTTCCCCTGTTTTTTTAATTGATTTTAAATTTTAATTTTTTTTTTTTTTTTTGATAAATAAACCTTTTATTAAAAATATTGAAATAATAGATTTATTATTAACCTTATAAATGAAGATAAATATAAAATATATATCCAAACCATATTCTTAATATTTTCTATTTCTTTGTTATTCGTTTTTTGAGATTAACTATTCTACTTAACTATGGTTTTTTATTTAATAATTTAATTAAAATAAATAAAATAATGATAAAATATAATAAAATTATATCATATAATAATAATAATAAATTATTAGATAACTTTATATAAATTAATAAAAATTATAATTTTCTCTTTCTAAGTCAAACTAGACGTTATATTGTAACTGCTAGTTAGATCCTCCCTTTATCTATTTAAATATGTTTCCATGATTTCATATCTCATCTTGTGCTGAAGATGAACCACACTAGTTAGAAAAGCATGAACAAAGTATGTTTTTATGTGATTTTACCTAAAATCTCCTAATACAAATTATGAAAATATACATTTTTATTTACTTTTTCCTCATAAATATTATCATATTTATATTATAATAAAACCGAGTAGTCTTTAGTGCGACTTTTTGAAGGCTTAAACAGAAGTTTGATGGGTAACCTTGCAAAATCGAAAAAACCAGTTTAAATAACATAAATCAAGATTTTGTCTCAATTTTTTTCACTGAATTCCAACACCGGAAACTCGAAAAAGTCATACTAAAAACAACTCTTAATAAAACAAATTAAAAGAAACATGATTAGAAAAAGGTAAATTCAAATTACTAATCAATATGCTATTTTCATTTCAATAGTTTATTTTTTATAATTTAAAAACATTATAATATTATGACATCTAAATTAAAAAAAATCTTGTTTAATCCAATTTTTTTAATAATATATTTTATTTTAATTTAATTTCGGAAATATTTATTAATTATTTTTAAACAAATTAATTTCAATTATATTTAAAAAAATTGAATTTAAAATATTATAAACATATATTTAATTTTGAATTACTAAAATTATATAATAAAATTATCTAGAAAATTAAAAAAAGAAATAAGAATTTTATTTATTATTTATTTTTAATTTTATTAATTTTATATTTTTAAGCTGAGAGGCGTCATCTACATCATAGTATGACTCTGATGTCAAGTATGTCTCGTCCTCAAAAAATAATTGCTAATGTCGGTCAAAGAATTAACCTAATCTTTAATTTTATATAACTTGAATATTTAGATTATATACAACTTGCAGATAAAAGAATTTTCGGATTAATCACATCATTAGGATTAATCCTAATGATAATGATGTGATTAATAAAAAAATAATTTTATCTACATTATCGATCACATAAGTCTTAGATCTAACATATATATAGTTTTTTTAACTTATTAATGGGTTAAGATTAATTATTAAAATACAACTATGTATTTATTTATATAATTTGAATGGATAGAAAATTATCTCGCCCATTTAATAATTGTTGTATTATATACTTGAATTTGAATGGATCATAAATTTACCTTTAACAAAAAAAATTACCACATTGAATTTCCAAAATAAGTAAAATTTTAAACATCTTTATTCTTTACTAAAGTCAATACCATTTCCTAAATCAAACGAAAAGAGTTAATTAATACAAATAATCAAAATCCAAAATATTTTAATATTTCTTTTAATTAAATATTGGTAAAATGGATATTTAAAAAGAAAACCCATGTTGTATAAAAAAATTAAAATCTTTAAAGATACAAATATTTCCCCATCAAAATTGCAATATTTCAAAATTTAAATAAACAAAAATCTAAATAAACTGGAGGTATCGTAAATAAATAAAACCTATTTTTATACTTGCTCCATAGCTATGGTAAATATATATATATATATATATATATATATATATATATATATATATATATATATATATATATATATATATATATGTGTATAAGTGAAAATAAATAAAAACTTCTTTTTATATTTAATTCTATAAAACTTTTTATATTTAAAAAACTCAAAAAGAGAGGTTTTATTTAGATGGTTTATCTCACTGGTCACTATGTGACAATTAATGACAATATGTGGATTAAATACCATATTTATAAAAGATGGTAAATAAATAAATACAAAAAAGGTGTAAAGAGGTATGATAAATAAATAAATATAAAATATGTATAAAGAGGTATGGTAAATAAATAAATATAAAAGAGGTATAAAGAGGTAAGGTTAAAAAATAAAAATATATCAAATATTATTATAAATAAAAATCTAATTATATAACAAGCCTATGGGCCAAATACCATAGTAAACAAAAGAGATCTTGTAAATAAATAAAAATATAAATAAACTAGAGGTATGGTAAGTAAATAAAACCTCTTTTCGTACTTACTCCATAATCTGCTTTATATTTACAAACACTTAAAAAATATTTTTTATTTAGGTGAAGCCTATGGTCCAAATACCATGGGCTAAATTATTATTTATACCATGCAAAAAAACATTATTAACCCTAATATAATATTAAAATATTATTATTATTATTATTATTATTATTATTATTATTATTATTATTAAATCTAATACTCATATTAATATATTATAATATTAATATTATTAAATTTAATAACTTTAGATTAATAAAATTTTAAATTTATTATATTATAATATATATAAATGTATCATGATATATATTAACTCTAGATATATATGGGAGGGAAGAACAAAGATATAGAGTGATAAAGGTGGAGATATAGGGGGATTGACAAGGGAGAGATGGAGATAAACTAAAGGAAAGGGGAGAGGAGGAATGAAGAGCGAGAGAGGGAGAGACAAATATGGAGGGGGGAGAGAGAAAAGGAGAGGGGGGTGGATATAGTGATAGGATTATAGGAGACAGAGATGCTGAAACAGAGAGGGGGGTAAGATATAAAGGGAGAGAGAGCTGGCAAAAGAGAGAGGGAGGTAAGAGAGAAAGGGAGAGATAGGAAGGACCATAGAGAGGACTTGAGAGAGGGAGGGATAGAGAAATGTTGGAGGGGGAGAGATGGAGGGAAGAAGAAATATATAGAGACAGAGAGAAGTGGAGAGAGAGAGAGGGAGTGGCAAGGGAGAGATGGAGAGAGTGTGTATGTTTAGGGGTGAGAAAAGAGACAAAGTACGATGTATGGAGAGAAGGGGGGAGAGAAGGAGAGAGGGACGGATATAGTAATATAGTTGGAGGGAGAGAGGGGTGGAGAGAGAGAGAGATATAGAGAGAGAGAAGGGGAGAGAGAGAGAGAGATGGGGAAGAGAGAGGGAGGTAGGAGAGAAAGGGAGAGAGGCGAAGGATGAGAGAGATGAGGAAAATGATGGGGGAAGAGAGAGTATTGGAGAGAGAGAGAGAGAGAGAGAGAGAGAGAGAGAGAGATCAGGGAAGAGAGAGGGAGGTAGGAGAGGAGGGGAGAGAGAGGAAGGACAAGAGAGAGTACTTGAGAGAGAGGAGGAGAGAGGGATCGATAGAGATATGGAGTTGGTGGGGGAGAGAGGTAGGAAATATAAATATAGAGAGTGAGAAGCAGAGAGATAGAAGAAGTGACAAGGGAGAGACACAGAGAGAGTGTGTATGTTTGGGGGTGAGATAAAGAGACAAAGAAGGAGAGATGGAGATAAGGGGGGAGAGAATGAGAGATAAAGAGAGAGGGAGGGATATAGTAACATAGTTGGTGGGTGAAGAGAGAGAGAGAGAGAGAGAGAGAGAGAGAGATGGGAGAGAAAGGGAAAGAGTGGAAGGAAGAAAGAGGATACGAGAGAGTAGAGAGAGGGAGGGAAAGAGATATGGACTTGGATGGCAGAGAGAGGGAGGCAAGAAGAAAGACATAGAGAGATAAAGGTGGAGAGAGAGATAGAGAGAGAGAGAGAGCATGTGTCTGTGTGTGATAAGGAAGATGGAGAGAGAGGGAGAGAGGATAGAAGGAGGAAAGAGAGAGAAGGGGAAGATAGACATATAGATGGAAGGTGAAAAGAGGAAAGAAAAGAGAGATGTGGAGAGGGAGTGAGTGACAAAGATATTGATAGATATGGAGTGCGAGAGCATGTGTGTTTAGGGGGGTGAGATAGAGAGACAAAAAAGAAGAGATGGAGGGGGATATAGATATGGATGGAGGGTGGAGAGAGGGAAGAATATTTCTTGCACTAGATGGAATGATTTAAGTGGAGATGGTGATTTCTAATCCTATTTGATTGTTTGCACTAGATTCATCGATTTTAGTGTAGGTATTTTTTTCTAATGATATTTGATTACTTGCACTAGATGCATTGATTTCAATGTAGGTGGTGATTTCTAATACTATTTGATTTCTTGCACTATATGTGTTGATTTCAATGTAGATTTTGATTTATAATTATATTTGATTGCTTGCACTAGATGCATTGATTTCAATGTAGATGATTCTTAATCCTATTTGATTTTTTGCACTAAATGCATTGATTTTAGTGTAGAAGTTATTTTCTAATCTTATTTGATTGCTTGCATTAAATGTTTTGATTTTAATGTAGATGCTGATTTCCGATTTGATGTAATTGGATACATGATGGTACATTAACTTTAAAGTGATTGGATTAACAATATGCATTGATTTTAGTGTAAGCACAAAATGGTATTGACAATGCACATTGTTTTTTGTTTTATACTAATTTAACCTATTAATATTGGAGAGAAAGAGAGACAAGGTGTCATGTTTACTACAACAGCTTGAGCTAAATATTTAAATGATTTACGATTTAAATTTTCTTTTTCATATAATCGATATGAAAAGATGACAAAACTAACAAGGGTGACAATAAGAATAGTAGAAGATAATAGCTTGAGATTGATCACAATGAAGACTATTTGTAACATGAGTACATTCTTATTATTCACGTTTTATATCTTTCAACATTATTATTGTCACTTTGCATTCAAAAAAATTATTTTATCATTTTTCATCATTAAGATTATTAACAATATTTATCATCTCAAGAAACTGAGGTAACTAAGAAAATTTAAAATTAAAATGACCAAGTTAATCTCAGAAATATTTAACATATTTAAAATGATTATATTAATATTTGATATATTTACATATTATTGATAAAATTAATCATATTTTAGATAGATTTTTCTTGGCAGCACATGACTGAAAGTAGCCTAGATCCATCTTAACTCCGGATCTATCAAGCACCGAGAGGGATCAAATCTCTCGAGGTGTAAACCTTTCCTCAAGTTTTTCACTCAAAAAAGAGGTTTGCATCTTAAGTGATTTGATCCCTCTCAGAACTTGATAGATCCAGAGTTAAGATGGATCTAAGATGATTTAAATAGTATTCATTCTTTTTCATATCCTTCATGTCTCTTTTTATCTCATATTCATACTAGAACTCTCACCTTTAGCTCCTTTGTATACATATTAACATTAATCGCATCCCTCCCTAACATCTCATCTGAGGGAAATTCTTAAATAACATTAAACATTAATATGTTGATTGATTCATGATTTAATATTCTTTCAAAAAGACTTGTTTGCATGGCACACCCAATTAGTTGTTTTGGTTTTCATAGTTTTCGTTTCCATAAAGGAATTCACTGTTTTTTTTTCATGGTTTTCATTTTGATAAAGTAATTTATTTTTATAGAGTTGATATAGTTGTTTAAATTGAAAGTTATCGTTATATATCATTTTTGGTTAGGTTAAAACATTATATTGAAAATATCAATTTGGGGCTAAGAGTTTTTTTTATACATACCCATGTTACTTACATAGGCTATCATTAGATTATGCTTTTTGATAGGGTAAGAAATATTTTATTTTCTCTAGCATATTTTTTCTTATTCCTTGACTACTATTGATATTACTATAAATTTACCTATAATGTATTTATATGTTATAATTTTCAACTAGTCCAAGATTGAGGAACAATATCTAGAAAGAATTAAGAATATGTTTTACAATTAAAAACACATTACATTAAAGTAGAATTAGGTATTTTTTATAATTCTATTCATTCTCTAACTATAATTTGAACATTTTTTTAAATTTTATTTTTTATAAAAAAAATACAAATTTAATTTTAATTCATCTTGACAAACCAATTAAACAACTATATAATTTCATAAATATTTTTAAATTATACACAAATTTGTATTACATTGCAACCCAAAATGAAAGGTCACTTTGAAACATAAATAAACACTTTAGTTTTTAATATGACCAACATATAAATTGTAACATCCCTCGTAACCTCACGGGAAAATGTGCGGAGTTAGGAATTTTTTCAGCATTTACCAATGTGTAACTTTCTAAAGTTCTTTCTATATTCCATCAATGACGATTAGAATAACCATCATTATTATATTGAGAAATCTTTAGTACAATAATAGTGAGTTACAAAACCATTAACTACCATTGTTTTAGCATATTAACTTAAATTTCCTACTATAACCATGCATCAATTCCATGATTATCTTAACTCACTTAAGAAATCACATACTTGATAATATAAAAATCACATCATGAAAGGAGTCAGCATCATAAAAAATGCAGAACAAACAATCACAATGATTTGACACCAATATACCTTGGAAACCCAATAGGGTGAAAACCAATAAACAATTTTTTTTATTATTAAACTGATCTGAATTTATGTAGGAACGCAACAGAATACACATATAACCATAAATACAAATATCTAGTGGAAGTAACACTTCATTTCATTAATATCAAAGAACGGAAATTTGTTTACAAACATAATGGAAATAAAATAGCTATGGCGCTAGTAGCTTATCTCTGAGAAGAGATGTGGCAGCTACAGGCCTATGAACTATGTTACAATGAGGCTTGAGGGCCTATTTATTATTGAGAAACAATGGAAAACCCTAAACATCCCAAAACCTAACCCTACGAGATAAAGCGGAAAAATTTTGTGCCTTGTTTCTGTAAATTGGTACATCAACTTCCCGAGGACGCAACTTTGGTATACGATCTATGTTTGGCGCGCACAATATCTCATTTGAAAGATCAATATGCCGACAACAAATTTTGATGTGAGAAAAATTGAACGATATTACATGTTGTTCCCATTTTTACCAATAAACGTCATTTACGGCCTAAAAACGGCCCTAGAAGTTCACGACCCGAAAAACTGCTAAAAATAGTAAAATATGCTACAATTAAGGAAACCAAAAAACTGAAAGAAACAATGGTGGGGCCCTAAGTAGAATAGGTGGGTGGCCACTAATATCCACCTGGCTCATTCCTCCCTCCTTAGGAATAAATGGTCCCCATTGCATTGAGTTCCTCCATGGGACGAGGAAAATTTTATTGAACTTGGTCCCTGGTGAACCACTTGCCTTGGCGTAGGAGTTGGCCAGCTTTGACAACTTGATACAGTTGGATCTTCTCCTGGCGAGTGTTCTTGATTTGCATTGCCATGATACAATTAGTGGTGGCCTGTTCCATGCAGTTTAGGTTTAACTATGTTGGTGTGAGTTGTTCTGTAATGTTGAAGGTGTCTAATAGAGGTGGGAAGCAGGGCCGAAGGCGGTCCACATTTAACACTGGGTGTAGACCAACGAATGGTGGAATACTGAGCTCAAATTCATTGGCCCCTACAACCTTGGTGATGGTGTATGACCCATATCAGAGCGGGTGAAGCTTACGGTGGGGTCCAGTGAGGCACTCCTTCTATAAATGTAGCCACACTTTGTCACCAACATGGAAGTTGTGTGACACCTAATGTTGATCATGTCATTCCTTGTCTTAAGCATTGGCTCTGTTCAATATGTCATGAACCTATGGAAAATGTGATGAATGCACTCATTGAAGTTTTTCACTTTGTCAGCTTCATACTGGACATGAGACGAATTGGCCTGAGTAGCTTCAAATACCATGGATACGTTAATGGGACATAGTGGTTGGAGTCCCAATCCCACCTAAAAGGGGTTGTGGCTGGTTAAGATGTGGAGAGCCGGGTTATAACTGTGTTGTACATATGGAAGGCTCTCATTTCATGTACACATATGCGTTGAATTTTACATGTGAGGAATGTGTACGATCATCCTGTTGACGACCTCTATCTGGCCATCAGTTTGGGGATGGAAATTTGTGCACTTCGTGAGCTTGGTGTCCAACATTGACCAAAGGCTAGACCAAAATATGTTTAGGAACCTACTATCCCGATCTGAGATGATACACTGTGGGATCCCAAAGTGCACCCACACTTGTTCAAAGCAGATTTTAGCAATGGCTTCTGTTGTGATATTCTTCTTGCAGGTCGACATAATGGCCATCTTCAAGACTCTATCAACGACCATGAAAACACAGTCATTTCCATGCTTAGTATAAGGAAGGCCCAACATGTAATCTATGGATATGGATTCCCAATGTCGAATATGGGCAAGTAATGGAGTACAGAGCCCTTGCTTCTTGATGGTCGATTTGGTGATGGCACAAGAAGTGTAAGATCTGATGTACTTCCCAAAATTTTGTCAAAGGCTCGGCCAATAGAAATAGTTCTGCAGTACTACCACTATTTTCTTGACCCAAAATTCCAAGCGACGTGACTATAGTACGCTTCCCAAATCATCTTGGCATTCTCTCTTGAAGGAACACAAAGGTGTCCCACATGACATAGCAGTGCATCCTAGAGGTTAAAATTTGGAACTTGCGTACCCTCAAAGAGTGTCTTATATGCATGGTTTAATTCTGTATCGCTCTTGTAGAGAAGGGACTAATCAGAAATCTTGCACCTGCAATAGTTGATAATGGTGGTTAGCACCACGATCAGTGGTTGGTTGAGGCAGTCTGCAACATTATTAGTGTTGCCCCTCTTGTACTTGATGTTCAAATGAAACTATTGTAGATATATGGACCACTTCTCATGGCAATCGTTATGTAACTTCCCTTGTGTCTTTTTGAACTGCAGGGGTCATTAGTCTGTGTGGATGACCGTTTCCTTCCCAAAAATTTAATGCTTCCATTTTTGGCAAGCCTGCACAATGGAATACATTTCTTTGTCATAAGTGGGATACTTGCGGCCTGTGTCAAACACTGTCTCACTGTGATATTCCACCGCATGCCCCTGTTGAGTAAGAACTGCCCCAATAGCATAGCTAGAGGCATCTGTCTCAATATAAAAATTTTGTTGCAAGTCTGGTAATGTGAGCACTGAGGCAGAGAAAAGGCAATGTTTCAATTCTATGAATGACTTCTGTTGAGATTTAGACCAAAAGAATTTTTCTTTTTCTCCTCCCATGATGACTCGACTCAAGGGCCAAGTGACATGAGAGAATCCCAAGATGAACATGTGGTAGAAACTAGCAAGACCCAGAAATCTGTGAAGCTCTACTAGGGTGGTTGGGGCTGGAAAATCTCGAATGACTTGGATCTTGATTAGATCCACATGCACCCCTCGCTCATCAATAATGTATCCCAGATACTGAACTTGGGTCATGCCAAAAGTGAACTTCTCCAAATTGGGACACAACTTGTGTTGCCGCATTGTTTGGAGGACCTATCGGATGTGGTGGAGGTGCTCTTCCAAAGTCTGGCTGAATGTTAGGATGTCATCCAAGTACACTACTACAAATGAGTTGGTGAATAGCTGCAAGATGTCATCCATCAGCCTCATGAAGGTTGCAGGAGCATTCTTCAACACGAAAGGCAAGGCCAGCCATTAAAAAAGGCCCTCATTTTCTTTGAAGGCAGTCTCCCACATGTCAGAGGGTTTGATTGGTACCTGGTGATACCTCGAATTCAAGTTGATCTTACTGAAATATTTTTCCCCTTTTATTTTTTCCAAAAGGTCATCAATCTGTGAGATCAAGTACTGATTCCAAAGAGTGATCTTGTTCAATGCTCGATAGTTGATAAAAAGTCTCCAAATCCCACCATTCTTCTGCACCAACACGATCGAGCTCCCACAGGGTGATGAACTTGGTCAGATGTGAACTTTCTGCAGCAACTCCTAAATATGCCTCTTGATTTCATCATTCTCCAGAACAAAGCACTGATAAATTGGTCAATTGGGAAGCGATGCACATGGGGTAAAATCGATGGGGTGCTTGAACTGACAGTGCAGAGCCACTCCTACGGGTGAGGTGAAGATTTCCTCGTACTTCTCCACGACCTTATTGATTTGTTGTTGTCATGCAGAGGAGCCCTGTTTGGAGGCCGTGGGCACAATATTCATCTTGAGGGCAGATCATTAGGAAAAAAAATTTCCTGGTTTGGGAAATGAGCTTACTTCATTGTTTTGCAGTAATGAAAGAGATAACGACAAGAGGTGGCACCTCTGGTATCCTATACAACTTATTGCCCAAATTAACAATAATAGCACAAGGCCAAGAATCGAGCACATCATGTCACTTCCAGAAGTATGGTTGGCCTAATGATACATCACAAACATCAAAAGGATAAATGTCACATAGTACCTCATCCGTGAAGGACTTGATGCCGTAGGGAAGGCAACACTATTGGCGGACGCGAAGATCCCGTCCTTGGTGAAGCCACTCTTTTGTGTACGGTTGTGGGTGCGTTGTCATTGGTAATCCCAATTGCTTCACGACCTCTTCTGAAATGAGGTTATTTTTCGTCACACTATTGACAATGAAATGTAGTGGGGAACCCTTTATCCACATCTGGGAGTGGAAGAGACACTCCTCCTCCTCTGCATCTCTAGGTTCCTCCTTTTGGATCTTTGTGGTGGAAACCATCGCGTTGGGGTACACATCGATAATATGCTTCCCTTTGTTAGGTTTTGATTCAGAGTTGAAGCATGCTTCTGTCTCAAAAGCCTTCATCTTGGCCACTAGTGACTGCTTGGCCCGAAAATCACTTGTGTTGTGAGTGGAGCTCTTATGGAACTCACACCACTTTCTTGTGTCCTTCTTCAGATGCGTAGTGTTGTTATTTTATTGAGGTTTTGGCAAGTTGTCTTGGGCCGCCATGCCTTGGATTTTTCATTTTTTATGTGGTTTGGGGTCACCTTTCCCTTGCTTTTGATTCGCAGATCCAAAGTCTAACTTCTTCTATTGAATTTTTCTCAATCTTGGCAGCATAATTGTATGTTGTACCAAGCGAGTAGATGTTGAGGAGCCCCATTTCCTCCTAAATGTATATGTGTAGAGAAATGTAGTACTTCAACACCAAATGTTTCTCCCAATATTTGATACCCAACTTTGTCCATAGGGTATGGAACAGATTCGTCATCTTATGCACATCCTTATCGCTTTGCTGCTGCAACATAGTCCATTGTATGTACTTGTCCTAATAGCTCCCCATGGGATAATATTGTTTCTTGATGGAGTATCAGAAATAATTCCAATTGGGTATGGCAAACAACAGAGAGGGTTCCCCCTCCTCCTTTATGTCACAATAGGTTTTCCGCCAGTCCTTGACATGGGGAGCGACTTTGAGGAGTGAAAACATAATCTTCTCCCAGTCGGAAAAGTCATGAATCGAGAAATATCCTTCTAATAGATTCAAGCATCTATCTATGGCGTCTGCATATATTTTTCCATGAACTATGGGAATTCCAAAGTTTACTCATACCTTAAAAGGATTTGCGTGTCCAGAGTGGCTGTTGGATGAAGAAATGTCACGAGTGGGCATTCGTTGAAGGATCTGGGCAAAGTTATCCATAATTGTTTTCCTTTGTTTTTCGAGGGCCTCCTTTAGAAATATTTTGATATGATCTCCTAATCCATCGTCTTTATTTTCATCTACCATGGGCAGTCTTTGGGGTTTGCGAGGCTGATCTTGCAAAGGTTCAACCGGATCCAGCCCTAACTCCTTATACCCCGACCTCGTTGGGGACATGCAAAGAAGGATCAAGAAAGAGCAGACGACTCTGATACCACTGATATAAATTTATGTATTTTATCAACAGAATAAACATATAACTATAAATAAAAAGATGTAGTGGAATTAACACTTCAGTTCACTAATATCAAATAACTGGAATTTTTTTAGAGACAAAATGGAAATAAAATAGCTAGGGCTCTGGTAGCTTTTCTCTGAGAAGAGATGTCGCAGATACAGGCCTCTGAACTGTGTTACGATGAGGCTCAAGGGCCTATTTATTATTTAGAAATAGTTGAAAAAAGTAAACATCCAAAAACCTAACACTAGGAGATGAAGCGCCAAAACTATAGGCCCCGTTTGGGTAAATTGGTACATCAACTTTCGAGGGAGGAAACTTTCGCATGCGATCTTCGTTTGACGTGAAAAATACCTCGTCAGAAAGATCTATCTGAGGACTACAATTTTATATATGAGCAACATCAATGTAACTTCCATGTTGCTCCCAGTTTTCCCAAAAAATATCGTTTAGGGCCTTAAAATGACTCCGGAAGTTGAAGACCCAAAAAACTGCTAAATATAGTAAAAGGTGCTACAATTAAGGAAACTGAAAAACTAAAAAAAAAAAGGTGGGGCCTCAAGTGGAATAGGAGGGTGGCCACCAATATCCACTTGGATCATAAATTCTCATGAGGGTGTTTATCCCTCGTTCAATGGTAATAAGGGAGTCTATTCCTTGACCAATGTCATGAAATCTTACATAGAAAAATCATTGTAAATTCGACATTACTAGCTATAAGCTATTGCAATCATCATGATATCATTTCCCCATGATTCCTCAATATTTATGTCTTTGTGTTTTGATTTTCCCATCAGTGGATCATCTTGTAGTTGGAATTCCTCAATGTGTATGGACCAACAAATATTTATCAGCCACAATGTTAAATATGAACTATCCTTTGCACAAGTCACCATCCTTTCCTCCATTGTTGTCATCAAAAAACTTGATATCATGATTAGATAAAATATTAATAAGCCAATAATCAATATTTATTAGTGACACTTCAACATCTATTTTTGTGCATCCATAAAACATAAAAAAAATGTAATGAAATTCCTTCTTTAACATAATTGCACATGGATTAGTAATAAGAAAATCACTATCAAGCGCCATCTTTCCAACAGAACTCTAACATAGTTTTGCACGCACTTTCATATTCTTTATAAAGTAAAGCTAACATACTAGATATTTTTCTTGTGCATGCAAATGCATAACAATATTTCAAGAGAACTAGCCTAACAATAAATTTTCTTTGTTACTAGTATTATGTTTTCTTTTCCAAAGGGATTAACGCGATAGATTTTATACTTATGCATGTGAATGCACATTATTTTCCAAAAACATCTTTTCCACAAGAAATTTATTCACAATGGCTATTAGATATAAAAATGCAAGCTCTACTTCAAACAAAGTTAACATAATAGTTATAATTCCTTGCATGCAACTACTTGTCCTCTCCAATAGAAAATAACATGATATTAGATTTTAAACTTCTGTGGTTTTCCTTTTTAGAGATATCATTCGGATTTTCGACAATAAAATACGAATTTTATTGACGTTTGAAATCCCAAAGAGGATCCATCATTAGGAAAGTGACTGGATGATAAAATATCTAAAGCAAAGGAGGAATAAATAGATAATATATGGACAATATTATACCTACAAGGCTGACTAAAACAAAAACTAAGAATATTATTAAAATTAAGAACATTATTAAAATTAAGAATATTTTAATAATATTCTTAATTTTAGTTTTTAGTCGACCTTCTAGGTTTAATATTGCTCATATATTATCTATATATTACTCCTTTTTCTTTTGGCTCTTTTATCATTCATTCACTTTCCTGATGATGGATCCTCTTTGGGGTTCGAAGTGTCGAAAAAATTCATATTCTACTGTGGAAAATCGAAATCATCTCTCTCAAAAAATAACATTATAGATTTTTCTTCTTACATGTGAAACATATATCTCTTTCCAGCTGAAACTAACTAAATATTGCGTGGAAGAAACACATTTATTTTCGAAGGGATCAAATGCATAGCATATATTCTTTCATGTGTGCAAAGATACATTTTCCTCTTACCAAAATATGTAGCCCAATAACTATACGTAATATTCTCCCAAAAGAAAACTTTAATACCATAGATAATCCATTTAGGTGTGAAAATGGATAATATTTTTCCCAAAAGAAGGATAACACAATCAATATTACGTGATTGCACATTTCTTTTCTCCAAAATTCTAATACCAAAACTATACTTGTCCATGCATGAAAGTGCACATGTTTCTTTAAATAATCTTCCAAATGAATCATAATGCAATAAAGCATGTGATTACCAATTTACCTTTACAATAATCTAATTCAATAATCCATACAAGGACATTTTTTTCTCTTCTCTTCTTTTTGAAGAGTTCTAACAAAACAACTACTTCCTTGCATACAAATATATAAATTTATTTTCCAAGGAATCTAACAAACTACTTTTATTTTATCCGAATGTTAGATAAGTCACTAGGTATTATCCATGCCATACAAACTATTTTCCTATCATTGCATAGATCAGACCAATTTCTAATATTTCTTCAAGAAATAGCAAGAATAAGAAATCCTTCTCAAATAACACAACCAAATTTCTTTTATGCAAAGGTTTTTGTGAACTCTTTCTCAAAAATGTTACTTATCTCTTTATGCATGAATAAAGATTCCCATGCATGTAAAACCACATATTCATTTCAAGTAGATCAAATATAGTATCTATTATTCCTATGAACATAAGCACATATTTTGTTTAAGAGTACAATATTTCCCTTTAAAAATTTAATGCATACACACCATGAGAACATCCCTGATAATATTTTAAATGAAATAACTTAATTCCTTTTCAAGAAATGTCAACATAATTGTTCTATTTTTATGCATGGAAATAACTTATTTATTTTCAAATAATATCAACATAATTGTTCTATTTTGTGCATGAGAATAATTTATTTCTTTTCAAGAAATAACAGACTTAATAGTTATTTTCTTCTGCATGCGATTAATTTATTTCTTTTCAAGAACACTAAAAAAATAATTATCTCTATATGTACATAAAAAATTATTCTTATTGCGTCGATAAATCAATCAGAAGCACTTTTTTTCACTCAGTTTTTCTTGTTTTAGTCATCAAATTGGATGCAATTTTCAAACATCTCGAAATGAATTTTTGAAAACAAAAAAATGTTTTTGTTGGTAACGATTCCATTTAAAAAACCATCTCTCATTATTTACACATGATTCATGCTTTGGAATATTATAATGAATCTTTGCAGTCATTTTTTCTAGATTTAAGTATTAAATAATTTATTATTTTAGTCGTCGACTTTAGGAACGCTATACGAACATCTGGCCACAAATTTTTGAAAAAAAAAAAAATTTGTTTGGAACGGGTTTAGTTAAAAAACGTCTCTCATTTTTTACACAAGTGTCATGGTTTGGAAGATTCAAATAAATATGTGCAGCGAATTTTTCCAGATTTAAATATTAAATAATTTCTTGTTTTAGTCATCAACTTTGTGTGTTGCTTTTGAGCATTTGAAAATTATTTTTCCAAATGTGAAAGAATATTTTTTCGAGAATGAGCTCATTTACAAAAACCTCTTTCATTTTTTACACAAATATCGGGTTTTGGGAGATACGAAGGAATATTTGGACCATATTTTTCCATAAGTCACACAATTTTTTTTCCAACATTAGTCTCATTAAGTTATCTTTGTTTTTCAATAATTCATGCAATATTTTCCTACATGCAAACATTTACTTATTTTATAAAAGAAATAAAACATAACTTATATTAATCTCATGCATATGCAATTTATTTTCTAAGAGATATCTAAAACAATAGAGATTGATCTCACACATATGCAAATTCTTTTAAGAAATTAATGCACTGGTAACTTATTTTTTAATGCTTTTAATTACCAATTCCAATGAGACTTTTGACACAATATTGTACGTTGATTCTATAATTTCTAGCACACTACTATAACCAACAATATTTTGTCAAGATATAAAGTAATGAAGTGTTGAGTTTCCCATAGGATCATCTTTCAATCAAAAAATTGTATACATATAATTTTTCAAAAACACTCATTCCTCTTCCTTGGCCTCATTCTATGTATTTGGAAAGTTAGTTCTCATTCTCCATAGAATTACGATAAGTAGAATTACATAGTTTTTCTAAATCTTAAAATCATTCCCTAAATTACCCATAAATCACTTGAATAATCATATTTTTCCTAAATGTTAAAATCACTCCTTAAATTATCCATAAATTAGTTGAAAAATCATATTTTTATAGCTATAATACCCCCTAATAATAATAAAAATAAATAAATAGAACAAAATAACATATAAATATATGTAAATAAATAATAAACAATATATAAAAGATAATAATAGTAAATAAATTGTAAACAATAAAGGGACGATAATAATAGTAAATAAATTGTAAATAATAAAGAAAATATAATAATAGTAATTAAAAATGAAGAGAATATAACAAATAATAAATAAATCTCGGATGCATGTGATTTCTATTCTAATGGACGTGGCATCTCCTCCACAGGGCACGTGTCGTAGCCACATGGCTGTGCATGGCCTCCGTCCTCGCCTTCATAAAGTCAATAGTTGTTTGCATACCTTGGGAATTAACCCACCAACTGCGTGCCTTGAGTATTGTCTGACTTGCTGGTCTTCCCGCTTTTCCATGGCTCCCTGATCTTTATCACCTGCATCCATCTCTTTCAATTTCGATATCATGTTTCATTTCGCTTGCCCTGGTCATGAGCTCCTCCATTCTTTGCCTCCACTATTCATTGAGGCCTCCTACCTCCTGCCTCCTCTCTACTTCATTATTTAGCAACGAGGAGGCATAACCCATAAAGGAATCACTGGTGTATGTTTTCAGTGGATGGGGTTCAAATCCCGAGCATTCAATGGAGCATTCAAAGCCTGAATTTTTTTCCAGCACACAACCTAGGAGCTTAAGGCATCCATAGATCTATAAGAATCGAGCCGCTAGATCTGTCATAATAATTGAGTTGCATAAATGTATCTTCTATATCACAACCTAATTAAACTTAAAGCTATGTCATAAGATTTTCATTAAAATTTAACTTCTGAGTGGAATACAAATACAAACAATATTCTTTGCATAATGAATATCACATCTGATGAATAACCTTCTTTCAAATTTTGCATCACCAACAAAAACACATCCAATAGTCGTGGGTGGATCCTACTCCACAAAAATCATATTTAGAGTGAAAATTTAGGAGTAGAGGAAGACTTCACAATCATCTACATCAAAACTATGTTATTGGTTTGAGGAGAAATCCATTTTTCCAGGTAACAATATAATTACAAATTTTTATTTTAAATATGGAGCAAATATTTGTTGAAAAATTCAATGGGTAAAAGTTCTTTACTTGGAAGGTGAAATTCCAAATGAATTGATGCATAAAAAATTATGGGGCCTAGTAAAAGGATGAGAACCAACACCCCAAGATGCAAAACAAATAGTTGAATGGAAGAAAATGAAAGAACGAGCTAAGTCTATTATAGGATTATCTTTATCAGATTCACAACTTCACCCTATATACTTAGGAAAGTCCTCTTCACAAATATGGGAACACTTAAGCAAGATATTTGGGGAAATGACCATGAATGAAAAATTTTCCTTGAAATTTCAGTTATTCAAATTCAAAATTTATAATGGGGTATCATTTTCCACACACATAAATGATCTAAGTTCACTCATAAGGTAGTTGGAGGAAATTGAGGTAAAAATAAAAGAAGAATATGCTAAGGCTATTTTTTTAAATAGCTTACCTTCAAACTATGATAATAGTATTTTCACCTTAAGTCAATTTTCCACTCAATCATTAGACAAATTGATTGCATCTTAGTAGAAAAGAAGAGGAAGAAATCAAGTAACACAGAGGATGACTCACATGATGAGATGACACTATTCTCAAACGAAAGAGTCAATAAAAATAGGAACCTAGTAAAAAAAAATTACCATCTAAAACATGAGCATACAACCTTCAATTGTAAGTCTCGTGCTAGAGATATTTTAAATGGAAAATTAAAGGAATCAATCAAAAAATCTACTATTGAAGATTCACAAGATGTCAATCTTCATTACTTCTTATACTGTGACAGTGATAATGAATTTAATACAGAGTCTCTCATGCTTTTTTAGACAACTATAAATTACATTATTTCTTAATGTGTGTATATGTGTGTGAAGAAAGTTACATTGCATAATTGATTGTTGGATAAGATCTGGATTTAGACAGCTTACCTATATAATTGAAACTATGTATTTTGGTGCATACTACTAGGATGGAAACTTGTCCGTAGAGATATTAAATATCTTATTTATTATTCTCAGTAGTTAAGAAAGGTCAATTCCACAAAGCTTTTCAATGATGGTCAGAGGAGGGTATGCTTCAAATGAAGGTCAAGTGGTAGCTCATGTCGTAGTGAAAAAGAGAAATGTTGGTGAGATCCCAGAATGAAAACAATTTTTTATAATACCATATTAGACTTGATATGATTTATATGTAATTTTTGACTTATGTAATAATGTAAGCACTAAGGGGGGGACTTGGAATAACGGTTACTTTAGAAATTGGTGAGGTTGGTTTGTTGAGTGCAATGGACAGTTGAGATATTTTCTCAATTTCAATCCCTCATTTTTTAAATAGTTGGATCTCAGTAACATAATAAATACACCATGTAATTGAGTGGTTCAAGGTAATAGAAAGCATATTTATTTGTGTGTGCACACATTTCACTGTTTTTAATTTTTTGACACATGGAACGTGTCCATGGGAGTACTCTTTCTATTTTTGTAACCATTTGGTCTATTTAATGGATGATGAGGATGATGGGATTTATCCATTCCTTCATCCATTATCTTGGGATAACGTGCTTTGAGACAAATGATTCCCTGATAGTAGTACATTGATTGAGGTCTTGGAGGTGGCCAGCTGTAGAAATATTATCTCATCCCCAAAAGATCTGTTGCGGTTAGTGGAATCAAATACCATTTCAACTCCAAAGGCACAAATAAAGAATGTTATCACTATAGTTAAGTTGTCTTTGTTCATGTTTTTTTCAAAATCTTATGATAATTAGTTGAATAATTGTGTGTTAATCGTATAAATTGATATAATTAGAAACATATTGATTCTGGGTTGTTACATATAGTATCAGAACAAGCTTACAACTCATGAGGCCCACAAACCCTTATCACGCTCTCCATGGATTTAAAAAATTTTACATACGATTAAATAAAAATAAAAAAATCCCACTAAGTAGAAATATATAATTATTTAGAATTTATACTAGAACAGTAAAATATTTGAAACTACCTCTAATGTATGTGATTTTGTTTATAAGCCCTTGGTTTAATGTTATTTTTTAATTGTAATGATCTTAAAATGAGCTTTTTTGTGTGTGACTCTCTTTGATTCATTAATATAGGTAAATATAATTTTTCCAATTCAATTATATATGTAAAAGAAATAATTGAGTGTGGTGATTGAGTATCTGGAAACGTTCAATGATCTTCTTAAATAATAAGGTTTTTTTTTTTAACCGATCTTTAAACTCTAAAGTTTCCAAAACTCCCTCGATTGGAAAATAGTAGAGACTTTTGTTTGATCTCATTCCCAGTTACTAGAATTATCTAATTTTGACTCTTCTTTTTAATACATATCGGAGTATGAAGTTTAAGAGGTAAGGTTAAACTATTCTTCAATAATTTTTCAAAATAAAAAAACCTTTGAGTCAAACTCTAATCATGATAAATTTATTCTGAATTTTAAAAATAAATCTCAAATCAATTCAAAATTACTCTAAATAGTTTTAGCAAAATCTTAGCCAGAGAAAAAAACTTATAAAATATCAAAAACTTTTAACCTCCTTTGTCCCATTTACAGTTAAATTTGAGAGAATAAATTTTCAAAAAAATCAATATTTAGAAAAATCTATCTCTCAAATATGTGGTCACCATAAATTATCTGCTTATTTATGATTCTAAATTTATACACGTATACTATTCCTAAACTATATAGATAAATACCTTTTCATTAAAAATATTCTCCTTTACGTGTTTAGATGGAGTTCTCCATTTACGTTTGAGAGTGGAATTTGTTTATCATTCAAATTTTCATTGATAATCATTATGATTTCAAAATTTACTGAAATAAAAATTTTAGTGTAATACTTTTTGATGTCAAAAATTTTTGTTGGAAAACATAATTGTAGAGATTTAGCATAAATTATTAAAAGAAAAAGAAAAAAAATGTAATATTCCCAAATGGGAAAACTCAACAATACATGCACAGAAAACGCATTTTTCATAAATATAAGCATTAACAAAAGAATGAAGCCCATGGATCCATTAGATCTGACATTATTAGAACTGAATCCAAGATAAAATAAAAAACAAATCACTTTTTCCTAGTTAAACAGGCCTCCTATGGCCAAAACAGCCCAAAAACACAGCAAACCCCAAGACTACTGCACACAGAAATTACTGCAGAAATTGACAGCGAAGTCATTTGAGGGTTTATACTGGGAAATATAGATACAAACCAGATCTGATGATTTATTAATCAATAGAGCACAAAAACGGAGATCTACTCTCTTTTACATAGATCCAAGATGACCCGGCAAGGGTTTCTTGACAAACATGATATACAAGAATTATTTGCTGCAAATATATGGTTGTAGCTCTACATAAAAATGGTTTATCATGCAAATAAATGGTTTTATGTCCTCCTACTAGTTTTCTAAGAAAAAGGCCGATCCTCCTTCAGGGAAAAAGGCCGATCCTCCTTCAGGGAAACTAGCTTAAATACAAGGGATTAAACCCTTCCACTGCAATACCTTAAGAAATAACATAGTTTATGCTATGGAATGCACTATTGTTGAAGGTGAATACTTGGCCTAACACCAGATAGTGGAAAATGTAGCACATGATTCTTCTCTTAGATCCCTTAAACAAGTTCTCCAGGAAGAAGTGGGTAATTGCCGTATGAGAAAACCCTTGCACTAAACAGTGCAGCAAACTTAGCTAAACAGCCAAACAATGAAAGAAGTCTAAATAGACCACATAAAAAATATAATCTTCAATCATGCCCCATATGGCTTCCATTCCCTCCATTATATAGTTGATGAGCTTCCTCACCAAGGGTCCCACCCAATTATGAGGTTGCTTCCATTCAAAATCTCCTCCACCAAAATTACGCTGTATCCATTAGTCCCACTCATATTTTCACAACATTGTTTGATGTATTCAACCATGACTTAGTCTCCATGAATTGTCTCCATTCACAGCCAAGGTGTCGTTATTTTGACTAGCTAGATTGATCTTCATTCATACTGAGCTGTCTTTATTTATGATCCACTCCTCATATAATAATGTTGTTGACTTGGTCAAACTTGACTTTGTCCACACATTTTAGACTTTTTTCACACATGAGGATGCTTTATCTGGTTATCAACATGATCCCTTTTCACATTAAGAGGCATTTTATGCCTACTTAAGCAACTTATGGGCCTCCTTACCCATTTATTCATCTAACTAGATATTAAGAGAAAAAATAATATTCCTATTAGTTGCATGCTAATTTAGGAATATTATATTCTTCCCCTCCCAAATGTTTCTTGTCCTCAAGAAGCTTCAAGGGTGCTCCAAAATCTTCCCTTTTCCTCTTGGGGCCTCCACATCCAATACTCTCCACCATTGCTTTGGATATTCTGTAACAATTCTACCTCCCAATGGTTCCTCCCAAGTGTGTAAGTTGGCCTTTGGTGGATACACCATGTGGCTCTCATCATGAAATAATGGAAGGTCTCTATGGAAACCTTTTTTCTGATCAATTTCCTCCTCAAGATAGAAGTGATGAAAATCATGGGGAACTTCATTATAAATGAAAGACTCCCATCTCCATGATATCATCGAAATGAAATGAATCACCTCCCAGCTTGGTAATTCATAGAAAAGCTCCTCCCAAATGATCATGAGAGGCATATCTCAAGTGTTCCAAACAATCATATGGCCCACATCATAAAGGAACAAGTGATCTACTATAGTGGCCACATCATCTCCCATGCTCCCCTTGAAACATTTAGTGCAAAAAGTGTGGGAAATTTCTTACCCTAAGGACACATCCAACCAATGTGTCTCTCTTCCAACCATGTTCCCAACAAGGATAAGAACATTTTCAACATATGGAATCATAATTAGAGTCATGCTAGCTTCCATATGTATTAAAGGAGAAGGACAATGGTCCCTCATGTGCAACCAGCACAGTTTGATTCCCAACTACCATAGAATATGATATAACAAGTGTTTTTCCCACCACTTGTTTGTTGTCCCATTCTTCTTGCATGCTTGGATAAGGTGTACGATAGTTGTTACTAATGAAGCACACCATGAAGAATACAACATCTCCCCAAAATCTCTTAGGGAATGGTCAACATCTCCATTTCTCATGGCTCCATGTAGCCCATGAAGCCCATAAGAAAAGTGCCCCCTCTTGGAGAAAATCTGTGTACATGAGTGTTAAGAAAATGAAAGCATATATTAAATGCATCATGATGTTTAGAAATACAAGTATTACCATACACTTGGTTCAAATCAGTGAGGTAGCTCATACATGAGCTCCCTCTCACACCCAATGAATAAGAATGTGGTAATGATAACTCTTCCCAAGAGCTATGTTCCTCCTCAAATAGCAAATGATCTATGCACTTCCTCATATGAGAGTGCATCTCCTCTTTGAAGTTTTCCCACATGAATCCCTCCGGGATGGTACGGTATGCTTTTATAAATTCAGTGGGTTTAGAAATAAATATCTCATAGGATGCATTAAGTAGTTTATCCTTGAGCTTGGAGTCATTAGTCAAGTAGATATGTTCATGGAAATAAATGACTCCATCAACTACCTTGTACCTCCTATCCATCACTTTCCCATCAAGAAACTTACATGTGAAGAGGTCCTTGCAATATTCCATCAAGAGTTGGGACTCCCAATAAGGAGCTAGGCTCACCAATAATGATAGCGTTGTAGAAATATGAAATGAAGCCCCTGTCATAACATGGCTCTCCTCTTTGACATGATTGATGCCAAAGTCACATGTTGGAGTACTATAAACTTTCTTTTGCTGCCTTTCTTGCAATTGATCTTGCTCAAGACAAGATTGAAGCAGATGGAATTCAACCTCTACTTGAAAATTTTTTGCCTTCCAAAACTTCCTTAATTTGATCCATGCATGAAAGAGTGTTTACATCCTCTTGTCATGTTTAGAAATCTTCTTTGTGTGTGAAAATATCATAGGCTGCCCGAAACATATGGAGTGGTCATTTGACATCATATCCATGTCATCATAGACTTATGAATCCTCTCTTTCCAGTGCAAATAGCTGAGTGGGAGATAGCAATTTCCATTTCATAAAATTTCTCACCTCTCCTTTGATCCCATAAAAGATTCTCTGCATTGTGCTAGCTTCTCCCAAGGCTAATTCCTTAGCCAAATATGTAAATTCTGCCCATAGTTGAGAGCACGCTTTATTCTTCTTCCAATGAGGGGGTCTCCCTGGTGGAATCCCTCCATGAAAAGAGACATCAAGGTATAGAGCAGGATGTATATGTGTGTGGACTGATTTTTCCTTACCTTCACTGCACAAATTCTCTTGCCTCATTTGTGTATCAACCTTTTGAAATAAAGAGGCGTGTATGCTCCTCATCTTATGATGCTTTCCTTTTGCTTTTTCCTCTTCTATTTTCAAGATCTCACGATTTGATAATGATGGAACATGCTGCACATGGATTGTGCCATGATCTCCATATGTGAGATTATTTGGAACTCCTTGCAAGAGTGCAAGGGTTTCTCTCCTTGGAGAAAGTGCTCCATCTTCCTCTTCATGAGGTACTCGATGTGCTCTTGATATGACTACGATGTTATCGCCAGCCTTCTCTTCCTCCTCATCAATAGTTGAAAATGCCTCATCATCAATAAGAGACCTTAAAGAAGAATCTCCATGTCTTTCTTTTGAGAATAAATCTCATCATGCAATAGGGACTTTGCCCTTGGCATGGTATACAAGTGTTCATCCACTTCAATGGTTTTTTGAAATGGAGTTGGATTTATAGATCATTCCAACTCATGCAAAGGTTTTGTTTGTTTTGGTTTGATAGGCTCCATAGAAGATGTTTCATAAAAAATTTCATCAAACCTTTCCACTACTCTTCTAATGAACTTTGCATAAGTAGATGTATTTTCATTATTTAAGGAAAAAGATTCAAACAACCACCAAGCATAAGCCTTACCCTCAAGATGTAGCCTTACTACTTTGATGGCTTCATTCTCTGAAACTTGATATTGTTGCACATAGGTGTCTAACTCCTTCACCCAAACCCTAGCTGGACATTTAGGTGATCCATCAAAAGTAGATAGAAATAATCTACCCACACCATGATGCTTTCTCCTTGTTATTATTTCCTCCTTGATCTTGCAAAATGTAATATTCCTAATTAGCGACAGCTAATTCGAATATTTGACTTTGTATAGTTTTTCCGTATGTGGTTTGTAGATAAATAAAAAAAGTGAGTAAAATGGGTCTAACTCACTTTAGTGGAATAAAACACCTTCCTAGTAGCACAACGTTGTGACTTAAGGGGGGAGCCAAGGGGGGCCACACACCACGTAGAGGAGGGGGCCTACATGCACTCTAGAAGCTTCTGCACATATAAGGATGAGGATGTGCAGGAGAGAGAGGCTACGTTGTTTTTGGAGGGAAACCAATGCTATAAAAGATGGAGGAGCCTCCTCATTTGGATCATTTTGGATTTGCTGATTTTGAGTGAGACTTTGGTCTTCTTTCGCACGCTGGATGTTTAGCCTGTCTACAGCACTGTTTAGTGTATCGAGTGTCTCTGTGCGGAGATCTCACCCTTAGCCCCGGGGGACTTCGAGTGCCTGCTTAGGAAAGGTTTGTTTTTCAGTGTTTTGTGAGTTGTTTCATTGTTTGGGTTTGTTGCAGAGCTGGAGCTTAGAGAGACTGCGCAGTCACTGGGATAGAGGACGCAGTCCCTTGTGGCAGAGCTTCATATTGGGGTTTCTGTAGGTGATTCCACCGAGATTTCGAGCAGAGGGTCATCCTTTTCCTGTCAGAGGTTTTTGGCGGAGTTTCTGGCAGTATTTTAGCTGTTTTTATCCAGCTACTGTGTTGTCCCTTGGAGGCCAGCGTAATTCACTGGGGAGGCAGTTTCTGGTGTTTTTGGGGGTCGACCATTCTTGGAATGCTTTGTGGATATTGTCGGGGTTGTTGAGGAGAGGAGTTCTGCTGATTTTCATCTCATTCCGGCAAGGGGATCAGCCCCTAATCTTCAGTCACTTCCAACAGTAGCAACTACACGACATTTCTCTAGCAGCTCGGGCACAGTTCTTAGAGCAGCCATTTCACATATTTTATGAGAGTGTTTTCTCACTTGCCTTGTGCAATATCGCCTCTTGTACTTCATTGCATTTCCCAGATTAATAAAATGACTCAACATTTTCTCTATATGTTTTCTGGTTGAATTGTCGTAGTTCCCATTGTTGCCGAAGTTTTGTATTCTCTCTCTAATTCTATTATTGTGTTTGAGCACTATAGTTCTATACCACTTGTTTTGTTTGTCTTCCACTCCTAGACAGAGTCTGGAAAGGGCCAGACAACCTCCGGATCTCGTTCTCTTTTGGAGGCGACATATCCGGTAAATGCCCTCCCAGTCTATCTCTGGTTGGGGATTTGCCGTGTTTTAGAGATATAGCCGAAACGAGATATTACAGTGGTATCAGAGCATAGTTCTGGCTCAGCCTGTGGTCTATGACATCAGGAAAGAGACCCTACAGAGGCAGGAAGTGTAGAGACCGTGAGCGTAGGTTTGAGGCCACCTACGAAGAGGAAGACTGTGCTCAGGTAGAAAACACAGATCGGGAGAGAGGGCCTGAGAAGGATGCAGAGGAGGTAGAGCTTGTAGTAGATTTGAAGAAGAAAGCGCCGATGGTAGATGACACAGAGGCCAAATAGTTTGGTCAGGAACTCCTTAAGTCGGTGCAAGACTTAGCCCAACACATTGAGGTGATGGGTTAGAGGTTCACAACTGTGGAGGCTAGGCAACATGAGAATCCACGGGCTTTTGAGGTTGGAGAGGGATCAGGTGCATCCCACCATTTGCGAGAGAAGGGTGTTGCTCAGCGTGATACTCCTCAGCCAACGACTTCTTATGCACCTACGCAATCTACTATGCCCACTTTCTTGGGAGCTGATACAGGAGCAGAAGCCTAGCAGGAGGCAGAGCCCAGGCACTTAGAGGATTATTTTGCAGAGTATCAGTCCTACGGGTAGGAGTTCAGGGATGCTCTCACATTCAAAGATTTTGTGCAACTCCAGCGGGATAGTAGACCCCGCGACCATCATAGAGGGCACCGGCATTACCATGATGAAGATTCCCACCGTACCTCTAGTAGATTTCATTTTCCTACGTTTGATGGATCGTCAAACAGTTCGGAAAATTCTTGGGTGGAGAAGCTTGACATCTATTTCTAGCTTAACCAGATGTCGAAGGCGGAGGCCATCAAGGTGGCAACATTACATTTGGATGGTGAGGCCCAGGACTGGTGGTTCCATGGGATGGTGACACTCGAGCATTCTATAGTGACGGCATATGCTGAGTTCACCAGGAGATTGATAGAGCTTTTTGACCGGAGGGATTCAGAAAAACATTTTGTTGAGCTGACGAAGCTCAAATAGATAGGGAGCCCCGACAGATACATTGAAAATTTCTTGAGGGTTTCGGTGATGGTGCCAGCTCTATCCGCGACATGGATGATCTATATGTTTGTGGAAGGATTGGCAGAGATACTTCAAGGTCTAGTTAGATCCACTAGACTGGCTACACTCCAGGATGCTATCCGCAGGACTAGAGACTTGCAGGATGCATTTCCTAGGACGCGGACACTTTACCCCCAGAAACATGGTACCCAACCCAAGGGGAAGGATGTGAGGGTTGCTCCTCCAAAGTGGAATCCAGGATGGGCACAGGTCGATGATGAGGCCAGGAGGGAGTTGAGGAAGAAGCGGCTATGCTTCACATGTGAGGAGCCCTAGGCACCAGGGCATATGTATGCTGCTGGCAAAGCACACTTTATTGAGGTCTTCTCCGATGAGAGCGGGGAAGAGGATGATCGGTACAGGGCGATCGATGAGATCATTTATTACAGGGACAAGATCTTCTTGACTGAGGGATCTCAGCTTAAGAAGAAGATACTCCAGGCATCACATGATTCTCCATTGGCAGGCCATCAGGGGTTTACCAAAACCTACAGGGCCATTAGAGAGAGGTTCTCATGGAAGGGCCTCAAGGAGGATGTACTCCAGCACATCATGGAGTGCAATGTTTGTCAGAGGAACAAAGGTGAGATGAGCCATCCTGCAGGGTTGTTGCAGCCTCTTCCCATTCCAGAGGGAAAATGGGAGAGCATATCAATGGATTTCATCACAGGATTGCCCATGGTGCAGGGCAAGGATTGTATCTTTGTTATCCTTGATCGATTGAAAAAATATGCGCACTTATTCGCCATATCCGCACATTACACAGCAGAACAGGTGGTCGAGCTGTTCTTCTCGGAGATTTTCAGATTGCATGGTTTTCCCAAGACCATCATCAGTGACAGGGACAGCCACTTCATGGGCAGATTTTGGCAAGAGCATTTCTGGCTAGTGGGCATGAAGTTGACACTGAGTACCAATTACCACCCACAGACGGATGGATAGTTAGAGATAGTTAACAAGTGGTTGGAGGGCTACTTGCGTAACTATCTCAGTGGGCAGCAACGAGCGTGGTTGAGATGGTTGCACTTGGGGGAGTACTGCTATAGCTCGACACATCACATGTCTATTGGGATGTCACCATTCTACACTTTGTATGGATACCATCCTTTGTCATTTGCTGATGTGATTTTCGGTATGAGTAAGGCTCCTAGAGCCAAGATGTGGATCCAAGAGAGTCAAGATATCCTCCGAGCTCTCAAGGACAACATGGCTACAGCACAAAACCAGCAGAAGTTGTATGCCGACAGAGGTCGGGTGGAGCGATAGTTCGAGGTAGGGGACTTGGTCTACCTACGCTTACAGCCATACCAACAGTCATCGCTAAAGCATAAGGGAGCTGAGAAGCTCAAGCCACATTTCTACGGGCCATATAGGGTGATACGCAGGATTGGGCAGGTTGCATACGAGTTGGAGCTGCCCAAAGGTAGCAAGATCCACAACATTTTCCATGTATCATACTTGAAGAAGGCGCTGGGACAACAGGTGACAGTGACGGAGAAGCTACCGCCTACAGATGATGAGGGGCACTTGGTGTTGCAGCCGAAGGCCATTATTGATACCAGGGAGAGGCAGTTACGGAGCAAGACGGTCCGGGAATTCTTGGTGAGGTGGAAGAATTTTCCGGATGAGGATGCAACTTGGGAGAGCGAGAAAATTCTGCAGCATCCATCACTTAAGTTGCTTGAGGGCAAGCAACATTTTGCCGGGGGGGACTGCAGTATTCGTAATTAGCAACAACTAATTGGAATATTCGGCTTTGTATAGTTTTTCCATATGTGGTTTGTAGATAAATAAAAAAGTGAGTAAAAGGGGTCTAACTCACTTTAGTGGAATAAAACACCTTCCTAGTAGCACAACGTTGTGACTTAAGGGGGGAGCCAAGGGGGGCCACACACCACGTAGAGGAGGGGGCCTACATGCACTCTAGAAGCTTCTGCACAGATAAGGATGAGGATGGGGAGGAGAGAGAGGCTACGTTGGTTTTGGAGGGAAACCAATGCTATAAAAGATGGAGGAGCCTCCTCATTTGGACCATTCTGGATTTGTTGATTTTGAGTGAGACTTTGGTCTTCTTTCGCACACTGGCTGTTTAGCCTGTCTGCAGCACTGTTTAGTGCACCGAGTGTCTCCGTGTGTAGATCTCACCCTTAGCCTCAGGGGACTTCGAGTGCCTGCTCGGGCAAGGTTTGTTTTTCAGTGTTTTGTGAGTTGTTTCATTGTTTGGGTTTGTTACGAAGCTGGAGCTTAGAGAGACTGCGCAGTCACTGGGAGAGAGGACGCAGTCCCTTGTGGCGGAGCTTCGAAATGGGGTTTCTGCAGGTGATTCCGCTGGGATTTTGAGCAGAGGGTCATCCTTTTCCTGTCGTAGGTTTTTGGTAGAGTTTCTGGAAGTATTTTAGCTGTTTCTATCCAGCTACTGCGTTATCCCTTGGAGGCCAGCATAATTCACTGGGGAGGCAGTTTCTGGTGTTTTCGGGGGTCGACCATTCTTGGAATGGTTTGTGGATCTTATCAGGGTTGTTGAGGAGAGGGGGTCTGCTAATTTTCATCTCATTCCGGCAAGGGGATTAGCCCCTAATCTTTAGTCGCTTTCAGTAGTAGAAGCTACACGACATTTCTCCAGCAGCTGGGATGCAGTTCTTAGAGTAGCCATTTCCTATCTTTTCTGAGAGTATTTTCTCACTTGCCTTGTGCAAGATCGCCTCTTGTACCTCATTGCATTTCTCAGATTAATAAAATGGTTCAGAATTTTCTCTATATGTTTTCTGGTTGAATTGTCATAGTTTTCGTTGTTGCCGTAGTTGCTATATTCTCTCTCTAATTCTATTATTTTGTTTGAGCGCTATATTTCTATACCACTTGGTGTGTTTGTCTTCCACTCCTAGAACCCTTGGAAGTTCAAGTGATATTTTAACCCCTTAGATTGAGCTTCATACTCTTGCAAATAATCACAAAGGGTCTCCTTCTTTGGCACATCTTCTTTCTCCATCTCATTTCTCATGAACATATGGCTGGTAGAGCATTTTAAATCTGATGGTGTGGCTGAATACTCACACCCATAATATGAGGAATTAGAGCTTTTCTCATGTATATATCTTGTTGAGGGATCTTCATGTTTTTCCCTCCTCATTTCTTTGATGTCTTTTCTGATGCCATGCAAAGTGTGTAGAAGAAATTTTGAGAACTTCTTCCCTCCAAACAATAAGGTTTTTCCTTGATCCCTTTTGCAGATCCTCTCCTTCCCATGAGAAGACTCCATACTACTTTAAATGCACAAGTTGAGCCAAGATTAGAGCTCTGATACCACTGTAATATTCTCAAATGGGAAAACTCAACAATACATGCACAGAAAACGCATTTTTCAGAAATATAAGCGTGAAAAAAAAAATTATCCCGTGGATCCATTAGATCTGACATTATTAGAACCGAATCCAAGAGGAAATCAGAAACAAATCACATTTTCCTAGTTAAATAGACCTTCTATGGCCAAAATAGCCCAAAAACACATCAAACTCAAAGATTACTGCACACAGAAATTACTGCAGAAAGTGAAAACGCAGTTATTTGACGGTTTATACTCAAAAATATAGAAACAAACTAGATCTGATGATTTATTAATCAATAGAGCACAAAAACAAAGATCTAGTCCCTTTTACATAGATCCAAGATGACCTAGCAAGGGTTTCTTGATAAACATGATATACATGAAGTATTTGATACAGATCTATGGCTGAATCACGCTGTATGGATAATGCTCTGCATAAAAATGGTTGATCATGCAAAGAAATGGCTATAGCTCCTACTAGCTTTTCGAGAAAAAAGTTGATCATCCTTCAGGGAAACTAGCTCAAAATCCAAGGGATTAAACCCCTCCACTGCAATACCTTAAGAAATAACACAGTTTCTGCAAGGGACTATGTTGGTGCTGAAGGTGACTGCTTGGCCTAACACCAGATAGTGGAAAATGTAGCACATTATGCTTCTCTTATATCCCTTAAACAACTTCTCCAAGAAGAAGTGGAGAATTCCCGCCTGAGAAAACCCTTGTACTAAATAGTGCATCAAACTTAGCTAAATAGCAAAAGAATTCAAGAAGTCTAAACAGACCACATACAAAATATAATCTTCAATCATGCCCCATATGGCTGCCATTCCCTCCATTATATAGTGGATGAGCTTCTTATTAAGGGTCCCACCCAATTATGAGGTTGCTTCCATGCAAAGGCTCCTCCACCAAAATTACGTTGTCTCCATTAGTCCCACTCATCTATTCACAATGTTGTTTGATTTATTCAACCATGACTTAGTCTCCATGCATTGTCTCCATTCACACCCAAGGTGTCTTTATTTTGACTAGCTAGATTGATCTTCATTCATATTGAGCTGTCTTTATTTATGATCCACTCCTCATATAATAACATTGTTGACTTGGTCAAACTTAAGTTTGTCCACACATTTTAGACTTTGTTCAAACATGAGGATGCTTGATTTGGTTATTAACACGATCCCTTTTCACATTGCGAGGGATTGTATGCCTACTTAAGCAACTTACGGGCCTCCTTACCCATTTATTCATCTAACTAAATATTAAGAGAAAAATTAATATTCGTATTAGCTACATGCTAATTTAAGAATATTACAAAAAAAAAATTACAACATGACGTCGCTATATTATCCATTATAGATGTTGTATATAATGCCTTGTATAGCTTTTCTAATATAATATGTTTGCCCCAAAAAAAAAAGTAACTGCTATGATGCCGCTGAAATTTTAACCGTGGACCTTCAGTCGCTTAAAATCATATAGCCTTTGCGAATTAAAAATAAATCTCAACAAACTGCTATGGTGTTGTGATCCTAGGTATCTACTAAATCAAGAACTTTAGATATAGTAAGTAGTATAAGATATCGTTCGGTAGTGTGCCAATGAGATAGTGCATGGAATTTCTCCCCAATTACACTTGAATATATTATAAATAAACGGTTTATATGGTAGTTTGATAAAAAAAAAAATTCTATTTGTGCAATTCGATCAATTGATAACAATCCTCTATAAACTCATGGGGAATTTTTGGTAGATAAACTTAGATCTCACACTTGCATCGCTTAAACTAACTTTTTTTAGTTAACTGAAATTCGCATTCACATGCTTTTGTATTAGTTAAATGGTAATTAATAATACATTATAAATATATCGCAATTGCTGCAAATTAACTATATTTATATAATAATAATAAAAATAAATCTTAATGTTGCACGGAGTAAAGTTCAGTTTAGGTTTTGTTACCATTCACTCTCTTAGCATAAACAATGGTTTTATTTTATTTATGTGATAAAAATAAATAATATTTTGTAACTATATAATAGAAATAAGAACAAATAAAGTAACATATTAGTTGGGACTTATGATTTTATGGTTGTTGACACCGAAAAAAAAGAAGTATACACACGCGCTTATGTTGGAACTCCACTGTGCCTTACACCAGAACTAGGGACAATTATAGATGTTGGGACATCACTTGGGACACGTACAAACACAGGAACAACACTTATAATGAGACTTATTTAAAAACAAAATACCGATTGAAAAATGGACTTGGGTTATTCGTATATAAAAGTGAGGGTGTCTAAATATTTAGTTTGATATTCAATTTTTATTTTGTTAATTGAAAAGTGTTCTGAGTTATATTTCAAGATTTTGTTTTAAATATTATTTCAAGACGTTAGTGTATAAAAGATAGTTGTATTGTATGCTTTTGTTAAATGTAATTTAATTAAATTATTATTGTAATTTTGAAGTATTTGTAAAAGATATAGGAATATTGAAACTTTAATTTTAAATATTTTATATGTTACTATAATTGTTTTAAGGTTATAAGTTTTTTTTATTAAAATATGTTTTGATATATTTAATGTGGCTTGGAATGTGAATGATTGTTCACTTAAAACGGTTTAGAACATAATTAAATATTATTGGACTGTATTTTTTTTGGAAATTTATTTTGAAGAGAGAAATAAATAAAACAAAAAGAAAAAGGGTATGATTATAATCACATTTATGAAATAATGTTGTAATGAAGATGCATGTTAAGTGTTTCATAGTATGACTCAATGGATTGATTATAAATATTATCAAAATTCCATTAGGTATGAAGTAGTAGAATCAAATAAAATATGTGAAAATGTGAAACTTGATAACGTAACATGAGAATGTATATAAGAAAATAATTATAACTAATCAAAGTGAAAAATAAATAGGCTAACTCCTTAAAGGTATATATCAAATGAAAGTAAAAAATGAGAAAAAAAAATAGCATCATATAGAATTAAGAAAGTGCTTTGGAAGGAAAACAAACTTATTATTAAAATGAGATAATGGAAAAATAAGTGTAAGGAGACAAAAAAAATTTAAAAAAGAAGGAAAATTTCTAAGTTTCATTTCCGATAATAGTAATGTAGATTTGATAAAGTTTCCCTATAGAATAAAGAAAAAGTTGGAACTTGTAAATTTTATAATGAAAATATCAAATGGTAGCCCTCAAAACTGACCAATATAGAATAAGGGGATGAATTAAAATCAGTGATAGATAGATCTCTATCCTATATGAGAATTTATTTTTATTTTTTATTTCTGAAAACATTTGAAACTTGTCTAATTGCTTAAATTTTATTGATACCTTGGTACATGTATGAGGTTATGGTTTGAGTTAATTTGAAATGTTGAAGTATAATGTTGTGATGATATTTCATGATGTAAGCATATGTAGTAAATGGATAGTTCTAATGAGAGGTTAATTATATCATGCATATGTGGCATTACTTTAATTTTTTTTATAGTGATAATGATGTTTTATACTCATCATGGATATGATATGCATAACATGGCATAGGGATTATGATGTTATGATATGAGATTATATTGACATGTGGTTATTTAATGATGTCATGATATATCTTTGATGAAAATATGTTGATGTTATAACCTATGATGGTATTTCATGGGGTGAAGCATGTAGAAATTTCCAGTAGATTTTATGACATGCATGAGGATGCAACTCTTTACTATCAAGAATGTGGAGATTAACAATGATGTTATGCTATCATGATTACATGCAATATTATGAATGTGTATTATTTTTTATGATGTTGTAATTGTAACTAATGCATTGGCTTCATGTTGAGAAGTGGTGACTAAAAAGAACTCCAGAAATGGGTAGACAAGATCAGTTTATTTGATGATCTCAAGGGTGCCCATACCCGCGAGGGAGAATAAGTAACACCATATGGGTTGGGGACATACTGAATTAATTCTACATATTCTAGTAATTCCTTTGTATTTTATAGCTCTTGATGGATTACTTTTGAGGGGCAATGCAACCATATTGAGGAGGCCAAGTGCCTGATATTGGGTTCGGATGTCGGAGTCTCGTGGGGGTGTCAGGGTTTCGATGCCTGGGGATGTGCACCTTAGTGAGTGTCAATGGAGTGGAACAACCTTTCAAGATGTCCAGAGTATTGAGTCGGGTGCCTGCCTTAGGGTAAATGAGGTGCAAGTCAAGTGCGAGCCTTGAGCTATGGTACATATTGATGAGGCATTATCCATGGTTTCGAAAGTTGGGAAAAATGACAGAGATTTCTTTAGATTTTTTGGGTGTTGTGGATTTTCTAATGCCTTTTGTTTATACTATTTCAACAGAGGGTGTGGGGAAAACATGAAGTAATAAATAAATAAATAAAATAAAACGTTAAATGATTCAACTTAGAATTGGGATGAAGTTCCTTAAAGAAAGAGAGTACGTAATACCTACAATAATAGTAATAATAATAAATAATATAATATAATATAATATTAAAATATAAGTAAATAAATAATAAAAAATATAAAAAGATAATAATAGTAAATAAATAGTAAACAATAAAGAGGAAATAATAATAGTAAATAAATAATGAAGATAATATAGTAATAGTAAATAAATAAAAATTAAATTATAAGAGAGAGAAAGATAGAGAGAATTTAACAAAAAGTTAAAAGGAATAAAATAAGAAAGAGTTAAATGAAGAGAAATGTTAAATTGAGAAAACTTAAAATAAAGATATAAAAGTTGGTATGTTGACACATGAAATGTGTGCATGCAGATCCTTTTTCAATTTTTGGAACCATTTGATCTATCTAATAGACAATAAGGAGGATGAGATTCACTCATTTCTTCATCCATTCTCTTATGAGAAAAGTGTTATGAGACAAATTATTCCCTAACAGTAGTAAATTGATTGAGACCTCGAGGGTGGCCAACTTTAGAAATAATATCTATAGCTTAGGCTACAGTTGGGTGGAGAGTCATCCCCAAACACATTTTTGCGGTTAGCGGAATTCAAAGAACATTTCAATTCGAAAGGCACAAGTAAGGAAAATTATCGCTACAGGTAAGTTTTCTCTACTTATATTTTTTTTTCAAAATCCTATGCTAATTGGTTAAATAATTGTGTGTTCATCACATAAATTAATACAATTATATACATATTAATTATAGGTCATTGCACTAAATAAAAAATCACTCAATAATTCATCCATAAATCTCTCAAGTTATTTCAAAATAGATTTTATTTTTCCTCCTCGACAAAATATCACTTGTCCATGACTAATTAGTTCTAAAAATCATAAAATATACTAACTTGAAAAATGCAATTTATTAACATATCATAATATAAATTATTCTCAATATAAGAATTAAGAATTATTTCTTATAATATACTTGAAATTAATAATTAAAAAAATATTCTTCTTGTAATATCAATATAAAAATTAATGATATTTAATTATTTAATAGCACATACAAGAATTTTCGCAATAGCTTACATCGAGGATATTGCATTATATAAACTATTTGAGCATTCTCTTTCTTCCCATCACTTTAGTTTTTAATTTGAAAAACATACTAATTGTCCTAGTTAATTGGAATTCACATGCTTTTATATTAGTTAAATGGTAATTAATAATAAATGATAAAATATACCGCAATTGTTGCAAATTAACTATATTTGTATAATAACAAGTATGGCTGCAAGGCAGCTAGTCCCTGCCTTGAGCTAGAGTTGATGCCAGAGAAGTTTCGTTGTTCATGGACAAATAAAATTATAGCAAATACTAATCATCTATTTACTGGAGCCTGTTATGACTAATATCCAGCCTCTGCACCCATGAACAAGTAGTATCAATGCATGAACACAAAGAAATATGCATGACAGCTAACATACGGGTCGGGCTGAAGACACGTTTCAGAGATGAGGCGACTTACCAGTGAACAGGTTGTTGTCGTTGTAGTGTTCGTGATCTAGTGGCTTATAACATATGACAACCTTTACACTTATAACATTTGAAAATAAGTGTTGAAAATAAGGGATAGTGTTACATTTTGATTTTATCAAATATAAAAGGCAATGTAAAGAGACCAATAAAAAGCAGTGTACCTTTCCCATACCTTTTCTGAAGTCACAGCCATTATTATATAACATAAGTCGCAGACCAGAATCTTTTTATGGAGATATGATAAAATATATATATATTGGTGTTTTATAATATATAATGATTGTGCATGATTAAAACCAATATCACAAGCTTGGTTGGAAGCTGAGACATCTGTGTTCGATTAATGATTCCATCGGTCCAATGTTATATCAAACCTGCAATTCCCCTTGGAAATACTGTGTGACTTGATTATCGAAGGAATGTGAGCTAAATTGTGAAAATTCACGAGCCTAGAGAAACCAAAGGTTTAATTCTGGTCAAATTTCATGAACTCCACCAACCTCTAAACAGAAATGTGCAGATTTTAACCATTTTATTTAATAAACAAAAAAACAAACAGGCATTACCTTTAGGAAATAAGCCAGTCTCGCTACAATTAGTATTTTTACATTTGGAACCATAAAATATACCGATTTGCAGAAGAAAAAAAATTAACCTGGGGAGTAACCTGACGTGGTCGATTATGATTCTTGCCCAAGCCTTTCGTGAGTTTTGGGATCCAAATCCTGTCAAAATTGCGTGGGGAAGCTCGGAAACTAGCCCTATCGCGCTGTGCGTGTAGTATGTATATCGAATGTGCTGGGAAGAGTCCAATTGAATGGTCCGTTGGTGCATGCACAAAATATTATGAAACAAAACATTTACCCACCCCACCACATATGTAAGGATCCTGAGTAAGAGAAATTACTTTTTTTATATAGATATACCATGCCAATTTGTCATTATACACATAACTATCAACAAAACAACCACCACAATTGAATTTCAGACAGCTAACAACTCCATGTAATGCAGATTGCATATTCCTCAATATTAAGAAGCCCCACCACATGATATTTGTCATCAAACCAATCAATGAGACCTTTTATTCCAAAACAATGTATCCCAACTACTAATTAAAAAACACAACCAGTCCTCAATCTTGCCTATGTATTCACAGAATTCCTTTCGCTATCAAATCCATACTGAATTCTGCCGTGAATACTAAGTTAAATTTTTGGGCTTGCTCAATTCCTTGATGGGATTCCGAACAGAAGAAAAAACCAAAGAAATAAAAGAGCATAATGGTCAAACTTGAAGACTGTGCCCAATAACTTCATCTGTGTTTTCTATAGCGTTGCACAGTTCGGCGAAGATAGGCCTATTTGACGAGACCTGTAACCTGTAATTTAAGATGGATTAAAACATTTATCAACCAGTGAATCCAAGGCCTTATTTAAGCTATAAAATTTTCACAGCTTCTGCTAAACATGGGCCGAACTCCATGCTGCGATATGCTGGGTGTTAGAAAAGGGTCGTGGAATTCGGAAGAGGATAGAAAGCTCATTGATTATATTCAGAAAAGCGTGTTTTACCGAAGCAAGCAGGTTAGAAGTATCCATATTCTTATAGGTATTTGATGAATATTAGGGCTTTTGAAATTTGATATAGAGAGCAACCTTATATTAATGTGTCAGTTTTCTGTGCGCAGAGTTATGCGGTGTGGTAAGAGTTGAATGCATGTAGATCCCAGTCTGGAGAGCCATAATTTTTGCCAGTTGTCGTTGTGGGCCCACGAAGGAAGCTCGAGCGATGAGCAAGCAAGAGGGCGGGTGTTATCGCTCGATGAAAGGAAGGCTTGCTACTGATACATATGTCATCAGGTGCTTACCATGTGGCCTCAAAGATTCATTTCTTGAGGAGGCCGAGAGTGTACATTTACTTCGCCATGGGGAAGACTTAGGAGACGAGAGGGGAGCGAAGGTTACAGAACATAACCCTGCAGACATTGTATAGCCTGTGAGAATAGCGAAATCAAACAAACTGAAGCTGAGATGAGACACTGAGAATCGGAATCTCTGAGTGTGTAGCTTGGCCGAGTCTATAGCAGTCAACAAGGTCAGGCATACGTCCATCCAAACAAACCTCGCTGCAAATTATGAATGTGCAAACATAGTTTGGTTAGCAAAAGGCTTCATTTTGGATAGATTCATTTGCCTACCGAATATATCAAATAGCAGAGCAACCATCAAACCTGATATTTTTATACTACACCGTTTCGACTTCAGGAAGAAACTCTTATGAAAAAAGCTTACAGCAAAGGCAATATAATGCTACAATTACGCACTATTACAAGGATACATTCTTATAGCCAAAGGGTTCATCAAAGACCAATATAATGCTACAAGCACGCACTGGTACGTTTCAAACTCGGAGTGGATCACACTGGGGTTATTGAAATTTAATCTTAGTAAATGTCATGGCAGTAACATGTAATCTTGGTAAATGTTATAGCGGTAATAGAGCGCCCAAGATGGGTTCTTGATCGTTGCCATCCTGCAGGCATTAGAGGCACAAACAAACGACTGCTATAGTCTACGAGGGTAACAAATCCAGTATCTGGGCTATTGGAAGGAATATCGAACTTCTAAGCCTTGTGTACACAGTAAGTATTTTCCTACTGAATATGCACATAATTATTAAATGTTTTAGGGAATAATAATTACTGTAACAACATTTTAAATGTTTCAGGAAATAGAAAGCCTTTCAGGGAATAGAAAGTTCAAAGCCTCTTGCCTTAGAGGAAGTTGTGGAAAAGCCAAACAGTCCTCAAGCATCAACCACCATCTTGTTGAGTGAAGGGTAAAGCATTGGTAATGGTGAGTGTTCTGTACGCAGTAAGTAGCTCAAAGGAAGTTGCGGAAAAGCCAGACACTCCTCAGGTGTCAACAACCAGCTTGTTGAGCGCAGAGTAAAGCATTGGTAACCGTAAGCATGCAGTAAGTATTTTCCTACTGAATATGCACATAAATTATTAAATGTTTCACGGAATAATAATTAGTATAACAGCATTTTTAAATGTTTCAGGGAATAGAAAGCCTTCAAAGCCTCTTACCTCAGAGGAAGTTGCGGAAAAGCTAGACGCTCCTCAGGCGTCAACCACCAGCTTGTTGAGCGAAGGGTAAAGCATTGGTAAGAGTAAGAAGCACCAGTTTTATAGTAAGCAGCATACCCAGTAGCAGAGGCAGAATAATAGCCGATCAGAGCCAAGGTGAACAATTCGGAATCAGCCATGAGCCAGGGGAAACAGAAGCCGCCAGAAGCCGCCATGAGTGGTGAAGCAACCTTCCTCGACGCTGGAAATCGATGTACCCTCTTCGCTGCAGATAGATGTACCCTCTGCAGATAGATGTACCCTCCTCGCTGCATGGGCAGAGAAGTGAGTGAGGTGAGGGTTCAGAAGTAAGACAGGTGAGGGTTCAGAGGTTAGACAAGTGGAACATGCAGATATACCCTTGGCCAAGTGGAACACTCAGATATACCCTGGCCTTTGTAAATTCTTCGCAACATAAAATGTTTGCTAACTAATTTTAGCATTAGTCAATAGAAATTGAAAACCTTTGAATCAATTCACACTTACCCTAAGTTTTCATAGGTCTGGCCTCGATATGAGGCCAAATAAGACCTCCAAATTGCTAATTGGCTATTACATGAACCTTAGAGGAACATCATTGGCAGATGGAAAAGTGGTTTTTAAACATGAATACAAAACTTTATAATAAATTGGATTTTCCCATTTCGTTATCATCCACGAACTAATGCAAAATCAAAAAACGATTACAATAGTCCCTGCCATGCCGCAAGCGGCAGGGACTAATAAGAATAAAAACTAGTATTGCACCGAGTAAAGTTGAGTTTATGTTTTCTTACCTACACTCTCTTGGCATAAACAATAGTTTATTTTGTTTGTGTGGTAAAAATAAATAATATTTTATAATTATAAAATAGAAATAAGAACAAATAAAGTAACATATTACTAGCTGAGACTTATGATTTTATGATATTATGATTGTTGATGCCTAAATAAAATAAAATATACACACCTGCTTATGTTGGAACTCCATTGCGCCTTACACCATAACTAGGGACAATTATAGACGTTGGGACATCTCTTGGAACACGTACAAACATAGGAACAACACTTATAAGGACACTAGCATATTTAAAAACAAAATACCAATTGAAAAATGGACTTGGGTTATTCGTATATAAAAGCGAAGGTGTCTAAATATTTACTTTGATATTCAATTTTTATTTTGTTAATTAAAAAGTATTATGAGTTATATTTCAAGATTTTGTTTTAAATATTATTTCAAGACATTAGTATATAAAAGATAATTGTATTGTTTATTTTTGTTAAATGCAATTTAATTAAATTTTTATTGTAAATTTTTATGTATTTTTAGAAGATATAGGAATATTGTATTTTTAAATATTATATATGTTATTATAATAGTTTTAAGGTTATAAGTTATTTTTATTAAAATGTTTTTTTGATATATTTAAAATGGTTTAGAATGTGAATGATTGTTGAGTTAAAATGGCTTAAGACATAATTTAATATTATTGGATTGTATTTTTTTTTGGAAATTTCTTTTTGATAAGGGAAAGAATGGTAATTTACTTTGAATTAGTGTTCATAAAAGAAATTTTAATGCACACGTTGCCTTATTCTCTAAAATAGGAATGAAAAAAGAAAAAAAAAGGAAACGGGTGTGATTATACTCACATTTATGGAATGATTTAGTAATCAAGATGTATCTTAAATGGTTCATAACCATTTAATATGAACTCAATGGATTGATTAGAAATATTAACAAAATGCCATTCGGTATTAAGTAATAAGTAATAGAATGAAATAAAACATGTGAAACTTGATAAGGTAACATGAGAAAGTATAGAAGACAATAATTGTAACTAACCAAAGTGAGAAATAAGAAGTCCAGGTCCTTGAAGGTATACATCGAACAAAAGTAAAAAATGGGAAAAAAATACTATCAGCTACAATTAAGAAACTACTGTTGGAGTTATCACAACGGAAAACATTAAACAATTAACACACAGCAGATAAATCATGCACAGGAAACACAGAGATTTTACGTGGTTCACCCAACCATTCTAGGCTACGTCCACCAAACATAGGCATCGGCAATCTTTATTATCAAACAGGAGATTACAAACTCTCACACCCACTCAAACCATCCATATGGATACCTGTTTTATAGCAAGGAGAATCTAACTGCCTCATAAATCCTCTCACATCAAATTTAGGATGCATTAACTCTCTCCCAACAACCTGGAGCTAATCTAGCAACAAATTCCTAATTTTTGTCACCTACTGATATTTTTGACTATTTTAATAAAACAGAAAATCTCAACAATCTCCACCTTGACAACAATTAGCCTGATGCCCTGTTTCTTTATTATTTTATCTTTTCTGCAAGCCAAGAGAAGCCAAACACCAGCGTAGCTTCTCTAACAAAACTGGTTTCGTGAACATGTCTGCACAATTCTCCTTTGTATGCACCTTTTCAAGAGAGACTCCCCTTTCAGTAATAACTTGTCTTACAAAATGGTACTTAATTGGAATATGCTTTGATTTACTATGATAGGCCGGATTCTTAGCCAAATGTATTGCACTTTGACTATCACAAAGTAACCTGATGTTGTCCTGTAACCTACCAAACTCACCAAGCAAACCTTTCAACCAAAACGCCTCTTTGCAAGCATGCAAAGCAGCAATGTATTCTGCTTCAGTAGTGGATAAAGCAACAATGTTTTGTAGCTTTGACATCCAGCTAATAGCTCCACCTGCAAGAGTAAAGACATACCTTGAAGTTGACCTTCTCTTATCCAAATCACCTGCAAAATCGGAATCAACATATCCGCAAACAAATTCACTACTCTTATTGTAAGTGATACAATAACTACTTGTGCCTCTCAAGTACTGAAGCACCCATTTCACTGCTGACCAGTGTTCTTTACCCAGATTTGCCATGTACCTGCTGACAACCCCAACTGCATGTGAAATATCTGGTCGAGTACAAACCATCGCATACATAAAACATCCTACTACATTGGCATATCGAATTCGAGACATATAATCCTTTTCTTCATCTGTATTAGGACATAAACTGGAAGAAAGATTAAAATGGGAAGCGAAAGGGACTGAAACAGGCTTCACATTATTCATACCAAACCTCAAAAGTATCTTCTCAACATACTTCTGTTGTGATAGCCACAGCTTACCATTGCTCCTGTCTCTGAAAATCTCCATGCCCAAAATCTGTCTTGCTGCTCCTAGATCTTTCATATCAAATGTCCTTGCCATCTGAGTCTTCAACCTGTTGATTTCATCAATGATTTTGCTTGCTAAAAGCATATCGTCAACATACAACACTAAGATAATGAACATGCCATTTTTCAATTGCTTGAAATACACACAATGATCATATTCACTTCTAACATATTTCTGACTCAACATGAAAGAATCAAATTTCTTGTACCACTGTCGAGGCGACTGCTTCAGACCATACAATGACTTCTTGAGCTTGCAGACAAATTTCTTATTGCGATGCTGAACAAACCCTTCCGGTTGTTCCATATAAATTTCCTCATCTAAATCTCCATGTAGAAATGCAGTCTTAACATCTAGTTGCTGTAATTCCAAATCAAGCAAAGCAACTAAAGCTAACACAATTCTAATTGAAAT